>LS997563.1:35370967-35948467 GCA_000469685.2 Haemonchus contortus | reverse complement strand
CCGACGGATCAGAGAAGGTCGTCTACCACGCTAGCCGTTGCCTTACTCCAGCACAGAAAAACTACAGCCAGATCGAGGAGGAAGCTCTAGCTCTCATATTCGCCGGAAAGAAATTTCATCGCTTTGTCCACGGACGACACTTCACGCTGAAGACCAATCACAAACCACTCGTTGCTATCTTCCGAAGCAAGAACAGAATAACTGTCTACAGTGCCGACCGTCTTCAGCGATAGGCCACAATGTTACACAACTACAATTCACAATCGGATATGTCAATACAAAATATTTCGGTTAAGTGGATGCTCTCCCACGCCTCATAGCGTCGCACTCATCAACACCGGAGGACTACGTTGTCGCCAACGTAGGTGTCGGTGAGGCCGCAGAACTTATCGAGAACAGCCGTCCCCTTCCGGTCTCTGTAGAAACAATCCGGACTGCTACGAGAGCCGACTATGTCATCAAGAAGACCGTCACCAAGTCTGGAAACTGGCGCAAGATTAATCGCAACTCTCCTTTCTTTCTGGCACTACTACAACCGCCAAGACACTCTGACGACTGTTGACGGTTGCCTACTCATCGCATCTCGCATTGTGATACCAGGATCACTACAACGCCGTGTACTTACGATGCTACACAAAGCTCATCCGGGTTCGACAAGGATGAAGATGTTCGCACGAAGCTACATCTACTGGCCAGCACTGGATACAGACATCGAACAACTTGTCAGGAATTGTATCAAATGCGCTTCAGTGGCGAAGGATCCCGTCAAGGCCGAACTATATTCCTGGCCAGAACCAACCTCTCCACGGATCCGTGTACACGCTGACCTTGCAGGACCCATGAACGGACGATTTTATCTGATACTTGTGGATGCATATTGCAAATGGCCTGAAATTGTCCGAGTCCCAACAATATCTTCCACATCAACTATCCAAGTGTTGAAGGATATTTTCGCAAAATTCGGGAACCCTACAACTCTTATCAAGGACTATGGGACACAGTTTACATCTTCACAGTTCAACCTGTTCTGAAATCACACACATTCGTACGCCGCCGTTCCATCCGCAGAGCAATGGACAGGCTGAACGCTTTGTGGATACCTCCAAACGAGGGCTCGCCAAATGGAAGGGGCGAAACCGACAGTTGACGCTCTGCAGATGTTTCTGATGGATTACCGTTCTACTCCATGCCCCTCTGCACCAGACTAACGCTTACCTGCCAAAGCCATCCTGGGACGCCGACTGCGAGCCGATCTTGGTCTGATGCTACCTCAAGAAGACGTCGCTGATGGACCGCGAGACATCAGAATGGAAAGGCAGTTCAACCGAAGACATGAAGCACTACGTCGCAAGTTCGAACCCAACGACACTATCTAGGCCAAGGAATACAGAGGAATAAAGCAGACTTGGACTACGGGTGTAATCGTTCGACGTGTTGGAAACCCAACTCACCTAGTGCGTTGTGGAAACCTCGACACCCGATACGTGAACCAGCTGCGACCTAAAAGCGACAAAACCACAACAACAACTACAAACACTCTTTTAGATATGTTCGATCCGCCACTCTACGATTGTGTGAGCAAAGACCGTTCGCCGACTCCGACCAATCCACCAAGACAATCGCAACGCAAGCGACGACCGCCAAGCCGACTCCAGCTGGATGGGACTAAGAGAGCCCGAATCAACTTAAGAGGGGAGGTGTTGTAGGGTATCAATTATCTACGTCAATTATACATGCTATCATAGACTTGCAAAACCGCGCACTGTACGTAGCTCTGTCAGACTAGTACTCAAAGGTTTTGCCTCTTCGAGTTCATGCTCAGTTCCGTTCAGTTCTGTTTTTCAATAAATTTACATATTTACTGGCATTGCTCGACTGTCTACAAGAACATCTACAACAAGAGAATGAGCAGGATATTCGCGTCGAGAAGGAGGAAGTAGTCACTCCAAATATAGTTTACGTTACTGTTCTGGATCTTGTTCACCAAGGGATTCTCATTGCCTCGTTCCTTATTCAGCTTATTCGTCGAGTGATCGGTTCAAAGCCGATGCTTTCGGCACATCCGTGCAATGTCCAAAGAGGCATGTTAGGTTGAAAAGTGGGTAACTTCTAAGCTGTTTTTCTTTTGCAAGAGAGCTTCTGGTCATATCGTCGAGGAGGTACACTGGCAGTGGACGGCTTGCTTGATCGTGGGTCGGGGAACTCGTCTACTGCACTTCTTGAGAAGCCGACGGCGGCCCTCAAACCCGCGATACGAGATGAGTCATGGATACAGTGAACGAACAGTTCCACGCGCGAGGGTTACAATATTGCGAAGTGCTGCAGAATGAAAGGAAAAGCGGCTTACTTTGATATACACTCCTACTACCGACTAGACCCTAAGAGCCTGGAAAATATGTACTTTATTTACAACTTGCTTTTAGTTCCGTAGTATTTCAGCCATAGTAATCTCGTACAAGTCTATTTCCACTACTTTTAGTTGGCCTTATTTTTCCCGAAGTCAGCAAATTTTCACGCATTGTTCGCCACCAATGCACTATTTTCCACAATCACTTCCACTTTGCGACGTCCCCAAAGTGGTGGCTCAAAATAGTGAACTGAGTTTTTATGGTCGGTAGCTTGTTTTCAACTGGTCGAGTACGCATTGCGAAACACAGAGCGAGGTCTGGGTTGTAAAAGTGTTAATGCATCGTTAGGAACTTTGAGCTGACGCCTCACTCCCAATCATTCTATTGATGATAGAGATCTGCGTTGTTAGCTGTTCTTAAAAAGGGACAGAACACGCCCAAAATTAGAAAGACGATGTCGGTCAGTGCTGATCGGCTGCACTATGAGTTGACTGATTGATTAGGCACACCAATTTTGGTTGTTTTAACAATATGTTTTTCAATTATCTCAGTTTGGTTCTAACCATTGATTCTATTCTATTCTATTCATTGATATACAAGGTTTGACAGTACCAAGTAGAAAATCACACCGCGCTCAGAAGCTACATCGAATTGGTGACGCCAAGGTCGTTCCATAGCCATTCCACAAAAGCAGATTGGATGGAAAAGGACGCGCGAAACGGCCTCATACCCCGTAGTGTTCATCCTACTTCTGTGTGTAGCTTCTAGGCCAACCTTTTCTTTCTAATTCTGAGGTACAGTAGCGCTCAAAAGTCTTCGGTGAAATGCTTTATCACTTTTTCGTTAATAACTTCTTTCTTAGTAGACCAAATCGCGCGAAATTTGGATAAGTTTAACTAGAGCATATTTCACCCTACCTACCACTATTTGACTGCGAAGCTGCAATGTCCACAGATAGATCAAGGTGTTTGTTGCGGTAGCAGATTTTGCTAAAAGTGAAGTTGTTGACGTCTGCACTTGTTCGCACCTTATGTGCGTTTTTCTCATCTGTTGTGATCGGCGTTACCGCTCGTACACTTCAGACATGACAAAAAGGAAAGAGATATTAGACGGGTCATCATCTGTATTTTCAGTCGACTTTGAGTTCATGCTCTTTGGAATATCTGGAACATGATCAGATGGCAGGTTAGTAGTGGTAAATATTCACAATACACCCACGCTCCAAATATAGAAATTTTGCATGACTAGATCAGTAGGAAAGGAGTTACGACTGAAAAGTACGGCTGAAAAAGCATTTTACCGAAGACTTTTGAGCGCTGCTGTATGTCCGCGTTGAATATCCAGCCCTGGCTCGTTCGCTTTTACTCAATCTTCTACATGCGAGGTTTTTCGTCACAGTTGCCCTACTACATGTGACCTTTACCATTTGGAAAGTTTTTTGAACTGTGTTTATATTTTATATTGCAGGTCATTACTTTACAGGAAGAAACACGGAGATAACAGGACAATATGCAAAAAAGTATAAAGCCTCTCCTCGAATGTATAGAACCTTCTCTATGTCGTGCCGGCGGCGACGCCTTGCTCCTCGCTATACGTTGGCATCGGTGTTCGCCGCTTAGGAGCGGCGTCGCCGTCGGCGTGATTGCCTGATCGGGGTCTTACTCTGCGCTCGCTCTCGCTCCATTTGCCACGCGGGATATTATTTGGCCCTAGCGGCCCCTACGCTGTCCGTGCACTCCTGCCCTCACCCTACGCGTGCTACTATCTATGACCCGGGATGACCTGCCACAGCCTATCCTCAACTTTCAAACCAGATATGACTTTCACGGCATCACCATCTACGATCTTAACTACTAACACAGTACTATACGCAGTCTTCATGGATACGCCAATAAAAAGGAAATGTTAATACGACAAAGAAAAGAATTGGTAAGAAAAGGAATGCCTGTTATATATATATGTACATAAGAAAAGAACATGAAGTACGTAAGCAAATAAACTACGATGAAAACCAACAACCTACGTTTCAGGTGGTACGAACCCAGTACGTTAATCTCACGAGGGGAGGCGACGTGGCTCGGGAGCGCTCGGCACCTTTGGGCTTCCATGCCCAAGTCGATCATATCACATTCCATCGGATTGCATCACACTTTCAAGCTCGAGAGGTACGACGACGGGACGACGGGCAGTGGCGGCCGGCTACGACGATCGGTGGACACACACTGCCGGATGGTGTTAGGCCAAAGCACGCGTCGAGAATAGCCGACGCGCAGGCGCCGATACGCTGTGCGCGCCGGGACCCCTGCGCACCCGACCAGGCGTGGCCCTTCGATAAGTCGGGCGGAAGCCACGACACTCTCGATTGAGTGCTTTGAGGAGTCTTAGCCTTGCCTTCGAGCTATGTGGGAATCATGCTATCGGACAACACACTGTAAAGAGTTTGGCATCGTTTATGAGAACAGATTTGATGTTCAAAAATTCACTTCCGCCCATTAAATAATGTTCTTGTGTGGTTTTATTACCGTCCAATAATTATTACTCAACGTAGCGTCTAACGGACATATAGCATGTAAGAGGCGCCTACCCAGAATAAACTATTCATTAAAAGCAAGAGCCATATATCCATTTGCAAAAATAATTTCTAATGTGCATATATACTCCATGTAGTAATACTCAATTAGAAGGAAAGGATAACGGGTAACACTTATGACAACAACGAAACTAACTTGAGTCTTTATATGCACAATATAAATCGAATGCATAAACAAAAGATTGGAGACAATAAAAATACCAGTACAATGAGATTTACTGGCAAGACCAATCAGGCCGTGGTACAGTAGCTGGAGTGCTGAAGTCGGAGATTATTCTGGATAATCAAACACTAGCGGATAACACTAGCAATACAATTCAAGTATTGCTAGTAAAAAAGGGAAATAACTCAACTCGATGTGTTGGTATGAAAAATCATGAATATTTGGGATGTAGTAGGAATAATAGACATCAGAAATAAATTAATGCCAACAGAAAGAACACCATAGCAATTGCTGCACTTGCCAAACTAATTTGAGAAAGGCCAGGATCTCACTAGTTCTGCTTCTACTCAAACGTTAGCAACAAACACCAATAATAGTGTTGGTAGCAAAGCAAAAATACTACTAGGTAATAAAGTGAAATGAAAAAAATGAAGCGGTGCAGCGAATAATGAACACTACGAAAATAAAAGAAGAAACAGCACAATCACGCCAGAAATAATAATCGGCTATCGATCGAGGAGTACGTTGGAGCAGAGACGGCGATGACGGCTGCCATAACGAGACAGGTCGTCCGCAACTGCCGCACACGGCGAATCGATTACATAAGATTGTTCCTACTGCCCGTCTCCATAGCTTCGCCTACCACACGAAAACCGCGAATGGGGGGACCGAACATGCATGCGATTAGAGCTGCGCGCGGCAAATTCCGCGGCGAAATCCAAAGCTATCTTGGCGACTTAAGCGCCCATAATTTGGGCCCAAATTTGAAGTAGAATAGATTAGTAGGATGAGCTGACCATAGTAATCTACTCTTCTTCAAATTTGGGCCCACATGATAAGCGCTAAAGTGGTGTCCAAATCGTTACGAACTTTGCCGCCGCATCCTCGGACGCACGGGGTGACACATACCCCCGTTCCCGGGGGACGCTCGATTTGTGCGATTCTGTGTGCGCGCGGCAAATTGCGCTGCGAAATTCGGTGCGATTTGGACGACTGCAGCGTTTACCATTGGGGCCCAAATTTGTGGTAAAGTAGTTTAGTAGGATTACCCGACCCTACTAAGGTACTCTACTTCAAGTTTACGCCCCAATCATAGGCGCCAGAGATGTTTGAATCATTGCTAATTTTGCCGCGCAGTTTGCCGCGCGCACCCAGAATCGCACGAATTGCCACACACCTCCGTTTCCTGGGGACGGTCACATCGTGAGTCCGAGGACGCGTGCGGCAAGTTGCGTGGCGAAGCACGAGGCGAATTAAACGACTTAACTGCCTATCTTTGAGACTGAAATTTGAAGTAGAGTCGATTAGTACTATCATTTGACCATGCTAATGTACTCTACTTCAAGTTTGCCCCCCGATGATACGTGCCAAAGTCGTCCTAAACGCCACGAATCTCCCCGCGCTATATGTCGCGTCCTTCCAGTTCTGGGTGAATGTTCCGTTCCCCCCCCCCCCTCTCCCCCCACCAATGGGGGACGGAACGTACGTGCGTACGAGGAAGCGCGCGGCACATTGTGCGGAGAAGTGCGTAGCGATTTCAACGACTTTAGCGCCTATCATTGAGGCCCAAATTTGAAGTAGAATGTAGAATAGATTGGTAAGATCGGCTAACCCAACTAAACTACTGTACTTCAAGTTTGTCCCCCGAATAACAGGCGCCAGAGTTGTTCGAATCGCCACGATCTTCGCCGCGCGCATCCTCGGACGCACGTATGTACCCATATCCCCCCCCCCCCCGCGAAGGGGGACGGTCAAGTCGTGCGTCCGAGGGCGCGCGCGGCGAAGTTCGTGACGATTTATCCAATTTTCGGGGCACAAACTCGAAATAGGGTAGTTAAGTAGGGTCGAATGATCCTCCTAATCCACTCTATTTCAAATTTGGGTTCAATGATAGGCGCCAAAGTCGCTTAAATCATCACGAACTTCACCGCGCGAGTTGCCGCGCGCATTCTTGGACGCACGTTCGTACACATACCCCCCCCCCCCCCCTCGCGAGGGTATGGGTGCATTCACCCATAACTGGATGGACACGGCAAATGGCGCGGCGAAATTCGTGGCGTTTAGAACAACTTTAGCATCTATCATTGGGGCGCAAACTTGAAGTAGAGTACATTAGTGTGGTCAGATTATCGTACTGATCGACTCTACATCGAATTTGGGCTCCAATGATAGGCGCTAAAGTCGTTCAAATCGCCGCGAATTTCGCCGCGCGTTTTGCCGCGCCCATCTAGTTCTGGGTGAATGTACCCATACCCCAAGTTTGTGGGGGGACGGTCAAGTCGTGCGTCCGAGGATGCGCGCGGCAAGTTGCGCGGCGAAATTCATACCTATTCTGACGACTTTAGCGCCTACTATTTGGGGCCCAGTTTCGAAGTACAGCAGAATAGCAGGATCAGCTGACCTTACTAATCTACCCTACTTCAGATTTGGGCCCAAATGATAGGCTCCGGAGTCGTCCGAATTCGCCACGAACTCCGCCGCGCAATTTGCCGCGCGCACCCTCGGACGCACGACTTGACACGCACCCCAAGTTTGTGGGGGGACGGAACATTCACCCAGAACTGGATGGACGTGGAAAACCGTGCGGCGAATTTCGTGGTGATTAAAACGACTATGGCGCCTATCATAGGGCACAAATTTGAAGTGGGATAGATAAGTAGCATCAGCTGGCCATACTTACCCAATCTACTTGAAACCCGTGCCCCAATGATAGGCGCCAAAGCCGTTTTAATCACCACGAATTTCGCCGCGCGGTTTGCTGCGTCCATCCAGTTCTGGGTGAATGTACCCATACCCCAAGTTTGTGCCGTCTTTTCGCTGGCGCACCATCTGCAAATACAGACTGTGGCGCGATGTTCGAAAGTATTCGTAACACTTGCAATTTGTGAAGCCACTTTTTGAACGTGCAGACTGTGTTTTCTCACCTTCTATGTAAAAGATTGTTTTAAGTGGATACCGCTTATTATTTGCTGATTATTTCTTAAAGGTGAAGTAATCCAGTAGTAACTGTTTATTGCTTGATATTTCTCGTTTATTAGAGCGAAGGATTCAAAATCAGTTGGTGAATCGGTGGTGTGTTGTCTTTTTTTGTAAAAGGAATAAAAATCATGCAAAAATCACATAAGCATCCTGCTCGTAAAGTCAACAATTTTGTTAATTGACGTCGCTTGACTGGGGTTTTTCATTTCGTTAATTAAAGTAAGCCGTCAATACGCAACATGGTTGAGATGGTTGGAAACTTGTATTGTGCACAATTATGATGTGCGTTAAGCCTAGGGACAGTCAAGGAAGTGGGAGGAAATGGAAATGGGGAGGCAGAAGCCGCTCTGCTGTGCTCTTATCCTCAGGCACTAAGCGCAGAGAAAGAGTTTTAGCCGGTTCGGGCCTATAATGGAAAGTTTCTCAGCCCCGGGTGCACCCTTCTGCCTAAACCAAAGAAGCGGAGGAGCACCGGAGTGGCTGAGAGTTAACCTCGAGCAAAAATCTGGGTTGGCAAAACCAAACCCAATAACAATAACAGTCATTGTAGCTGATACTTCGATCTTGAGTGGTCACAGGTGCCGTCCAAGCCTAGCACCTGCACCTTTCGGTAACGGTACCCAACCGTATAAAGGGACTTGAATAGATTTCAGCCCACAAGTCCTTGAGTAGGTTATCCAGGTAATAGTCGAGCGCTATCCGTGTGAGCTCCAAAAAAGAAATGATTGCCTTTTCTAAAGAGTAAGGATGAATCACTCGTTGACTGGATCAATTCTTATTGAATTTTCTAGAGGGAAAGCCCCCAAATGATTGTTACTAACCCATATGTGGGGCTTTCTTCCGAATCATTACAAAGGTCAGCATACGAGAAAAGAGACTTAGAATGAAATCAGATGATACATGAAATACCACATCGCTTCTTTAAGATGAATACTTGTAGGATCGAATGTTGATGATTCAGTTATGAAATCTGCACCCGAAGCATACACCCCACACTGTAGTTGGGGTGCTGAAACGAAAGGATGAGAGCCTACTGTTTATCCAAATTTGTTGTCAATCAGATTTCTGATTTTGAGCTCATAACATCATTGATAAGGAGCACCAATAACGATCCAGTTTACACATATGGCAGAACCTACTCCCACTTGCCCTCAGTTTCGCTGTTTATCTCCTTTGACAATTCAAGTCACTTTTCAGCGTTTTCAGAATAGAGCGTGTTAAATAAATCTTAATCGCACCACGTAAGTCGAGTATAAGTCATTACTTTGCTTTGTAAACTTTCTCAGGCCTGAATGCCTATTCTTTGAGCTGTAGCTTATTTCTAAAATGTTTCATGAAACTCTTACTTCCCTTAATGCATGATGTTGGTCGCTAATAAGGAGTAAATGCAAGTCACAGTTTCACTGACCAAATATGTTTGTGCGGCGATTATTCATTTTTTCGATGAATTCACGATGATCGGGGTTCGGTAACATAAGATTGTTCATAGCTTCTAGGTATGCCACCCAAACGTGTCACGAAAGCTAAGTTGCATCAGTTAGCCGTCGAATTACCTCTCAAAACAGTTATATCAGACTTGAGCACCAAGAAACAGTTTTGCGTAGGACGGCAGTTTGCCACTGGTGGATTTGGACGCATCTACACTTGTAATGAGGTGAGTGTGTCGTTCATATTTTCGACTGCGACTGCAAAAGTATTACGAGAGTGTAGTATATACATAATAATCATTGCTGTTTGCTTGATTGTCGTTGTAATCATTGCTGCTTGCGCAATTTTAGGGCAAGAAGATTATTTTTGTGTTCAGTGATATCCATGTGTGAGGCTTGCGCGAGCGACAAAAATTTCGGCTGTTTAGAGAGTTTAGAAAAACGTTGGGAGTAGCAGTTATTTCGCACTGTCAACGCTAGAGTTTCGATATAGTTCGAAAATGTCAGCATGCTTCCTCCTAAATGAGTATGCTCTGAGTAGCTGCTCTTCCTATGGGCTTCCTCTTCCTATGCTGAGATTTCCGTTGGCTATAGCTATTGAGGATTCGAGTCTCTCAACTGAGCCCAATTCTAGGTGATGGCTCTTTGCAACTTCACTCCTATAGGACATGCCTGCAAATTCCCATTCTGAGGGGAAAAGGGATAATTGTAAAAATGTTGAATGACAACGGGCATGCTTATGCTAACGAACCGGTCACCTCATCAACTCTTGCAGTATTGTGGCTGTGCTTCATTTCACAGACATGATTGTCTGATAAGGACCTCGAAATGGCAATTCATGGAACTAGTTGTTGCTATCTTCAAAATTCCATAATTTGTCATAATTTTGAATAGATTTTCGTTATATCGAGTGTTCTATTCAGGTCGGGTCGAAAACTGAGCTCGTTGTCAAAGTCGAACCGTATGGTAATGGGCCACTTTTCACGGAGTTGAACGTCTTCATGAGGATATTCAAGCCGGATCAAGTTGCGCAGTTCATGCGCGAAAGAAGTGAGTGTTTATCGAAGCCATACTCATCGCTGTGCAGTATTCCATTTGCAGCCGTCTTGCATTGCTGCATCTCTCTGACTTGGCCTTCCTGTTCTGATGTGTAAATCACGGCAGAACGGTCTGCTTCTTGAGAGGTACAGCAGTCAGCATATCCGAAAGGACAGGCGTGCAGCCATGTGATTTTTGTTTTCTTGCCATCAAAATGTCTATTAGTGCCCTGAGATAAAGAGTTAGTGAAAATAGGTTCAGAAACAAGCCAGTTGCTCACAAACAGTGCCACCGTTGGGTTTAGCTGATCTTGCTGGAGTTTTGTCTGATATTAGCATCGTATGATCAGTAAAACGGAACGTTGAGTTGTGCTGTCGTTTTTCGGCGCTACATCCCCCCCCCCCCCCCCCCCCCTCCCTACCTCTTTCGCTGTCCCAAGGTCCACTGTACCTGGGTACTCGAACCTCTCATTTTCGCTTCTTTGCTTGCAGTGTTCGAAGTGTGTTGGCGACTGCATAGAATTCACTCTATGCTAGCGTATCAGAAAAGATTTTATAAAGGGAAACGTACTTTGGCACTCTGTGAACTCTCTACTTACTGAGCGCTACAGTTACAGGTTTTGCGACTATGGTGCCCTTTGTGTTGTTTTCCTTAGACCCTACAGCATTAAGTAGAAGTTACCCACAGAAAGTGCTAGTGGCCAGGAACAAGTGGGTTCCACCTTTTCAGTGTACCTGTATCTTTCACCTTGAAAAAACGTGCCTCGGTGGCAATTTGCCCTCGTGTTACACCAGGTTCTGACCATGCAATTTCGCTTCGAGTGTAATCTCTTACAGTAAACCTTCTGAAAGAAGATGTATTAGGTACACAAATAGGACTGAGCAAATGTTATTCGAAGTTGAAATTCCACAATTCAGAGTTGAAGCGTCTGGGAGTACCAACAATGATTTCTGGTGGCATTCATCAGCACGGCAATGAGAAGCTTCGATTTCTCGTTATACCGAAGTACGCAACGTCATTAGAGGCGATTCGGGAAAAGAGAAAAACGTTCACACAAAGTGAAGTGTGGACGATTGCACGCTGTATGATGGAGAGCCTCGAGTACATCCATTCGAAGGTAACAACTGAACTGATTGCGCCTTGTTTCTCCATTCTGCTTAAAAACGTAGAGAAAATAGTAATCTTGCCTCGTTGTGTTGGCGTTCTTGACGTTTTCCATTTTTGTGTCGTTATTTTCTGTGGTTTTTGAAACTATCCCGCACTTTTTTTGTGGAGAGTCCTAGTCTAATGCATGTGATGCCCATTTTCATTTTCAGAATCCTTACTTTCAGAACTACACTCATGCTGACATAAAAGCTGCAAATATACTGCTAGAAAAGGCGGACGACTTTTCAACCAGTGGTGAGAATGTCGTGAATAGTTTTGATTCAAGAAGGGAGTACAAGCATTTACACTCAAGTGCAAAGTTACTCATCTACTTCTCCTTGGAATAAATTTGGTTTTTGGTGAAATAGCTTCTTATAGTGCTTGCTGACTATGGCTTAGCTCGCATGTCAAGTAGCAACGAAGACAAGCCCGACAAAAAGAGAGGTAATGCCCATTCGATTATTTTTCGGCAAACAAACTTCTTTGTAAAAGGGTGTGAAATGTGAAGGGATGAGAATAGGGTTTATCATTCAAATAAAGGGTGGGAAACATTTGGGAGGGCTATTAGAACTCGAAACTGAATGAAATCAACAGGTTGCATTTACCATGTCGGCCAACTTCGTCTTTGGTAACCTGCAGCTTTGAAAGCCGTTTCATCCGCGACAGAATTGGGAGTTACTTGGTGTACAGGTAGATCACACCGGCTTTGAAAAGAAATTTTGTTATATGTCACTGCCGGTTCAAAGTTCTACACGAAAATGGATCATCCCTTCTTCACTGAAGAAGGTCGCTTAAGGCTTCCGTGATATTTTGATCGGCCATGAGGCTGTCTACAATACAATGGAACGACATGCTAGCGCGTCATTGAGGACTATGCGTACACGATATCAGTAAAATTGAGCTAGAAATTCTAAAGAGCCTTCAAAAAGTTACTGGGGTTTCTAAAAATCCTGGCACAGCTTGAGCACGTATGGAGCTTGTGCTTACCTTGCGACTTTGGCAACTTTTACACGATCTGCTCATTGTCATGTTGTATTCATTCAATTCTGTTGCCTTTCGCGATCAAACAGTTGTGTTCAGAGTTTGAACGCGACTGATAGCTGTGAGTTGTGAAAGATACTTTTCGAATTACAGGCGTATATTGATTATATGCGAGTTTTAGACGATGTCATAACTTATTTACAACTCTTGTTTTATTTAAGCTCATAACGGTACTGCGATTTTTACCTCATGTGATGCGCACCGAGGTTGCCATCCGTCATATCGTGGTGACCTAGAAATACTCGCATACAATATGGTCTACTGGTTGACCGGTTCTTTACCATGGGAGGTAAGAAGAAATTCCTAATAATCTTCGTTATTTATTCAAAATCTAATTCCTCAAATTTAGGCCAACGAATCAAGTCCTGATAAAGTATATCAGATGAAGGAAACCTTTCTTAAAGGGTTACCATCAAGTCTTAATAAGCTTCTGAAGGTTGGGCTTTTCAATAAAGCAATTTCGTACATGCATTTTCCATCCTCTTATTCTTGATCGAGAAATCTTAAGTACTACGTAGTACTTTTAGGACTGCGCGGAAAGTGTCATTCCACTAAAAGAGATTTTCGCTATAGCACAGAAGACAGGTTACTCAAACTATCTCGACTTCACCAAGCTGTATAAGGTGAGTTTTTCACGGCGAAGAAACTGTCGTGTTCATGCCGAAACTGCGACGTTAACCAAAAGGAATTGATTGCGGATCTTTCACTTGTTCCAAATATAAGAGGACCCTTCAATTTTTTATCGAAACGGGCAGTGCAACAGTTTTCTGCTGTACGGTTCTCCACGGTTTAAACCTCATGAACGATGAATTCAGTCTGTTACAGGATATACCTTCAAGTTGCTCATTCTTTCCAGATAGCTGATGATGTGTTGAAGCGCTCCGTCCCATCTCGATCAACAAGTAAACGTAAGAATGCGGAGGAAATTGTTGACTCAGACGAGGGATTGCCGATGAAACCCAAAAGAGCCGGTTTGTTGCTTAGTGATGTACATTTCGTTACTTCCTTCATTCTTTTGTTTTCAAACGATTCTCTGTGTTTAGAAGGTGTGCAGAATGCTCACGTCGACAAGGAAGTAGATAGTCCAGGTATGGTTTGCTTTACAGCTCTGAATTTTGGTTGTCAACGAGTTCTCGTTATTATTTCCTCGTCGCTTAGTCCGAGCTCGAACAAAAGGAAAACGTAAGAATGCGGAGAAAATTGTTGACCCAAAGGAGGCATTGCCGGTGAAACGCAAAAGAGCGGGTTTGTTGCTTAGTGTTGTACATTTCGTTACTTCCTTCGTTCTTTTGTTTTCAATCGATTCTCTGTGTTTAGAAGATGTGCAGAATGCTCACGTCGACAAGGAAGTAGATAGTCCAGGTGTGGTCTGCGTCACTATTCTGAATTTTGTTGTTCAACAAGTTCACGTTATTATTTCCTCTCTGTTCAGCTTCTTCCTTGACTGATCGGTTCAAAGCCAGTGTCTCCAACACACCCGTGCAATCCCCAAAGAGGCACGTTAGGTTGAAAAGTGAGTAATTCCCGTGCCATGTTTCTTTAGGAAGGGGCATATAATTGCACGTCATTTGCAACCAGTAAATCTTCCCTACCCTTTCAATCGATGTGTTTGTTTCGAATAAATTCCCTACTCTTTCTTGACCAACATATGCATGAATAGGGTGTTGTCCATTTTCATACATTAGTCTCGTCATCCTCGTTAAGTGTGCCGTTTCAGCAGCCACTAAATCCGAAATCAGAGTCTTAGGACGAACAAGATCTCCGAGGTAATGGGAGAGTTATAGAATTCGTTAAGCGGTAGTATAACTTCGAAATGACGAGTTTATTAATTAGGCCATCGAAAGCGTCACCAACTACAGATAGCTGTTCCTTCTCATCAACACCACAGCTTTCCGCGCTTCCTAAGCGGAGTTACCTGCTTGAACTAATTGAGTGGATGAAATATCTGTGTACCAGATTGTTTCTTTGGCAAATGTCAGGTGGGTAGTGAGATGGCACCACTCGGACCGTTTTTACACTGTTAGGACTTTTGAGCAGCTAAGGTTGGACACAATTTCTGTACGTTCTTTATAACCAAACAAGGCGAGGCATCTATTTTTGGGTTCTCCGATCGAATTGCTTGGAAGCTGACTTCGATTATTCTTTCGCGCCCTGTCCTATTGCATGCTAAAGAAGGTTTCAAAAACCATAACTAAATTCACTTAATGGTGTAACCTGCTAACGGCACTGTGCACTGAAGTGAATAAGTTTTATTCGATATCACCGCTATGAAGACAATGTCACATAATGTTTAATTATCTAAATTTGTGAAAAGATATTGGCGGGTAGTAATCAAAACATGTGTTTGAGTGAGAAAGCGGCTGCTTACCTTGTCGAACTCTCCAGAAAGAGAACCATAACTTACAGTTTCAGTTGTTTTTTAATGTGTGGCTCACGTTGTCTAAGAGAAAATTTAGCTTGACTTACTTCATTTTTGCTTGATTAAACTAAAGCATTTCTAGCTGATCTTAGCCCATCGGATCGCGATAATCTTCGTGCAAGCAGAATGTCTTCAACAATAGTAAGAAAACCTCCCAGGTTTGTAAGTTTTACATCAAGCTCTCAATCGTGCTTTTTCTGATCGGATAAAATAAAACCGATATTTCAGGCTCTCCGCAGGTGGTATTGTACCAGGGTTGTTGGTTCGTCGTGCTCCATGTTCACCATTGAATGCGAAGCGGAGTTCGTCAGGCACAAAGGATTTCGGCTCCAGTACGCCGGTGAATGGAACAGGGACTAGACAGCGTTAGTTATAGAATTTTTTTGAGAATATTGTTCTTCCAAAGGGAAATTATAGGAGGCCTAATCTTGTTTAATATTTATTTTCCCAAATTATCAAAATGCTTGTTGTAAGGTAACGGGACTGAATCTTTCTGAAGATCCATATGTCTTCATCATAAAGAATGTTGTCTGGTCGAGCTAACACTGTAGTGGATCTGAGAGACTGTAGTTTGAGATGTCCTTTTCACAGTCATCCCCGATCGAACAAAGGGCATGGTAAGCGGTTTGACAGCAGCTCCTGAGAATTCACCGCACTCCGTGGGCTGTTAGGTATACCTAGGGCTGTCGCCATCTCAATCAAATCGGTTATTCGATAAAATGCCCTGATTATGACTACATTGTTTTCAGAAGCTGCAGCGCGAGTCTCATCAGACGTCAAACGGAGTCCAAGTAAGCTGCGTCAAATACCGGGAATGCAAAACTTCGCGAAAGGGCGACGATCCATAGTAATCGATCAGGTTATTTTTTTGATGAAATTGCCTGGTTCCATCGTAGTATCGTATTGGTTGGTTATTAGTCCACCTCTACGAAATCATATTCTTCGTTCTTGTCGGTATTTAGTGGCGTTCCTCTTCCCAATCCAAATCCTAATGCTGGTAATTCCTTTCCGACACCTCTTTTATCCCATCAATGAGGGGTTTTGGGGTATCCTTCGGGTTCTTTCGGATGCTTGGCCTTGCAATAGGTAACACTTAGATACATCGGGTGTTCAGTTGGTATGAAATAGGGAGAAGGTGGTGCAATGACAAGGGCGTACTATCGCACATACATGGTCACGAATTCGAATCCCGGATCGATAGCCCTAGGCCACTCCATCCTTCGTGGGCCTGCTCATTGGTATCAGACTCGTCTGGGAGGATAAAGGCGCTGACTTGTATTATACATCGATAGGCCACCGCAAGTCGGCATAGACACATACCCTTCCACGATTCTGGAGTTCGAATGCAGGGGGAATCCCTCAAACAGAATTGATTAACGCAGAACAGCAGAACAATCGCGAGTTACTTTCGGTGCCATTTGTTAATGCATACTGGCTGTATAGGTACGGGCTGCTCCATGTGGGCTTCTGCCTTCAACATAACCCATTAAAAGTAATCCGTGGGAATAAAGTCGTACAAGCGATACTACCTATAGTGTGGCAGTCGTGTCAATCATTACTTTGCACATAGCAGCATGACATTACATAGGCATCTTCTCAGGCTTCTTCTCACAAGGGAGCACGCGGCTTGGGAAGGTTAGAATGGTCCAAGATCCACTACGCTTCACTTTTCTTCCTCAGTTTTTCAAATTGTTAAACTCACCTTCTTTCACCATTTTGCTGGGGACTGATACAGCAACAATATGAAGATTCATAGGTTTACTGAAGGAGCTAGTTGTGCTTTCCTTCCATTATTTATTTTAGATAACCAAGAAGTACAAGAGAATTGCTGAAAAGAAGAAACGTCTTTCTTAGACATGAGCTTCCGTTGACCTGGCTTGATTTCTGGCTTCGACCCATTCTACGAGTCATTTTATCATATGGCGGATCTCTCATCATTTAGAGTTTTCACTTGTGCCGTGATCTTTGTTAATGTCGTTGACAGCATGTTCCTCATGCCTTATATGGTTATTATCACTTTTTATATATCTCAGATTAGGTGCTTTTTGTGAACCAAACCGGTGGAGTGGAAACCAGCTCTATGAAGGGAATGGTTTCGGTGTCGTTGCTCCACAATTTTTGATTTTGCCATTTTTGTATTTTGGTAGTATTAGGTCGATTTTTCACTAATTTATCATGACCTCTTTATTTGCTAGGGTTCACGCGGTCACATATCACGCAAATTTTCGTGTTTTCATGAACTGTTTGGGATTAATAAAGTTGACGGCCTTCACAGTTAGGAATATAGTATTGTGAATTATGTATGGACAAAATTCTACAAGCATGACTCCGGCAAAGGCCATGAGCAACTAAGGCATTAGCTTACATTCAGAGAGGGGAGCGTTGCGAGCAATTTCACGGAAAATTATAGTATTCGTTATCGGATCATCGCGTGTTCATACGCCAAGCTTGGTAGTTGTCATGTGGCGTGAATAATTGTAATAACAATGTACAGCTGAAATACAACTATAGCATTTCCGACCTGGTGGTTTATGGTTTCGTTAAGCTCTCGTACCATCCTCTCAAACCAGAATTCCTTTCCTTCATCATTGAATCCCTTTTGAAAATAGTATGTTGAACAAGAACATTTATATTTACTGTTCCTGACGTTGTGTAAAAGTTTGTAGTTATTCCACCGTAGTAGGGCCCGACAATACTATAGCTCGTTTCATGAAGCTGGTTTGAAACCTTCTGACAAAGGTGAACTAGGCTTCAGGGTACAGACCGGGAACCTGTTACCAGGAAGTACCCGGGCACTGGATTAGGCTGTAGCTTAACCGGTACCTAAGTATTTCTCGGTAACAGAGAGAGGTAAGGATCGCGATCTGGCTGCTGTCGTGAAAGCTGAAGAGCACCATCTTTGTCTATACGTTCTAATCTTTGCACCCCTTTAGACATTTTTCCAACTCACCATTAGGCATTGTAAGCCCTATTGAGCTAGAGACTAAAATTGAAGTCTGCTCTCAATAGGAATGAGTTCGTTGTTGACTAGTTGAACCCAACTCTTACCATCCTTTCGTAGATTTAAGCATTTTAAATTTTTAAGTCGTTCACATAGTCATTGTAAAAGGTCAGTGAAACGGTTTGAAGGCATCTACAATTTGTATAAGCGTTGATCACTTGATTTTTGAAGCCCGGGAACAGTACGAAAAGAGCACAATCGTGGTTATCGGCAATCAAAAATACCGAAACTTGTTCGAGGAATTTTGGCTCAAACTAGTACTACATGATTCACAGATAAGCTAGGCTCCTGAAGGATTGACGGGAAGGGCCAAATACAGTAAGAGTTGGAATTCACGAAGATCGTCTTACCTGAGTTGAAGCACTATCCTCGAGTCTTACTTGTGAATATCCCCCATTATTTTGGTGCTCATCGGGATAACTCGCGAGTGAGCTTTGTATTTTTTGACCGTGTAGTAAATGAGTTGAACGTTGACCAATAAAGCGATTCAGCCATAACAAACCTTTAGAGCAAAGCAGTACTGAACGTTAGTATTTCTCTTAAGCTAGTGTTATTTTTCCCAAGTGAGCGATGCGATCTCTCAAAATGGCATACGGTAGCCAAAATCCTTAGCCAAAATTCGACTGGGACTCAAACCCGTGCATATGCATTTGAGAGCTGTGCTCTTTATAACTGACAGAAATCAGTTTGAAAAGATTCAGAAAGAACAGGGTGGAGATGGTGCAGTGGCAATTTTCGCACTGCACGTACGTATGGTCTCATGTTCTGGTCATCATTTCCTGATCGACATCCGCCTAGACCAACTAAGGCTTCCTTCTCTCAGGCGCCGATTTGTAGATCGGCTGGTACACATTCAGTACGATACGATCCTGAATGGAAGTCGAATGCGTGGGTGAATACCTCGGACTGGCTTGGTTAACGCCCCAAGACTAGTTTGATGTTCGGCTAGTTTGCAGGCAATGAAAGAGGGTTCTTTCCGACAAACCGTCCGTATTTCGTGATAAGGGCAACCATGATTTCCCGTATCTCTGGGTTTTTCCGAGTTCCACTTTGCCCTGATAACGAAATGCTGGGCAGACGTCCTATACCGATGTATGAATGCACAATTTATAGCAGTAATTGAAGACAATGGGAATCACTACCGTAGCCACAAAGAGGTAGATGGCAAGGAGCCGAACTGAGTCAGGCGCTGTCAGGGAAACGGTCAGATCCAGATGAAATTGGACCACTTATTCCCACCTCCTAGCTATCCCGATGAAGCAATCGTTAGAAGTGCCCCATGGCCACAGCTGGCACACACAGCTTTATCCACGCTTTTTCTAAAAAAGCATTTGATTGCAAATGTTTTACGAAACTGGCATAGCTCCACTACCCAGCCATCAGAAATTCAATGCCTCAATACACAGCAGCGGAGCAATTCGGGAATGGTGCGGCCGTTTCTCAGCCCTTCCATTCCCTTGACTGCATCGGCGAAGTCAAGCGATCAAAGTGAAATTGGGACATGAGTTTGAAGTGTGCATTGGAAAAGTGCTCATGTCATTTGATGAGTGCAAAATTGGCGTCATCGCCGCCCTTGGTTAGTCGCTGCACCCTTTGCCATACATCTACCTGAAATTCCACAATCTTTTCAATTGCTCTCTGACTTTCGTTCTTTGCCATTTAATAGTGTACCCCATGAATGTTCTAGAACAAATTTGCTGCTAAAAGCGCACCATTTATTAATTCGCAGAATTCCCTAGAGGATGAAGAACTGACGCTATCTAATGATATGTGATTAGCAAGATTTCTATAATTAGTTCGATGCATCAAAGTGCGTCAGTATTGCTGCTAAAGCTCGTAGAATTTGCTTTGCAGAATCCTTGCATTTCCCTTTGCTTTTTCTGACTCGTATATTCTCTGCGTAGGAGACGAATCCTTGCATCCTTCCTGTAATTACTGCGATAGTTTCGATACTGTCGGAGTAAACTACCTCAAGCTTGAGGCCGTCTTGAGCTATCTCAAGTGATATTGAAATACCGTTCGAATTATCCCCAAAACCATCTGAATGTTCTCAAGATGATTGCGGACAACATCTAAGACTTTTTAAGTTTCGAGTTACCGTTTTAGTAGCTGAAGAAAATTTAAGAAATGAACCAGGTCCACGATGTAGGGATGTCCTTCTGAAGCCCCTGTAAAGCTCTTATGACTCCTTATTTAGTTGCGTAAAGTCTTGAGCGAAGATGAAGTCTGAAATTTGGTTTTATAGAATGAATCTCAAGTATCTTTGGTTTCCAAGCTCTTACGTAGGCATCAAGGCCGAAACTTTAGCCAAGTGAAAAGTTATGACATCCTGGCAGGGGCCTTACAAGAATACCCTGACACCGAGAAACGTACCGTGCCAGTATTCATCGGGGGTCGATCGTGATCGTTTCTGAAATAAGTTCAATAACTAAACGGACTTTACCACGTTACTTCGACATCATTTTAGCTTTCCTCAGACAGAAGCCTTTGTGAGAAGGAGTGATAGTCTTGGCACTTTCTGGGAGGTTCCTCGGTCACGCTCAAAATTTTATAAGTAGGGCTGCCGCTAATCATATCCAAACGTAAGGCCCCATGAAGTCGCATTACTTACTAGCGCAGTTTATTTGTTTTTTACGTTCTCCCTTCAAATTCCAATGGAACTGAGCCTATTCAGCGAGCTCTGCCGTCTATTTTTGGAAGCAGGCTGTTTTTTCTTCGTGTGGCATTATTGCACTCATACTCATGCTTTTCAAAGCCTGCCAAGAATTCGATTCGAGTAAGAGATGGTATGCTACGGCAGTATTAAACAGGGCCAACATGTGGGCTTTTACAGCTTGCCAATAGTGGCTCAATGTAGGTTATCCATCTAACTGAAAAATGCGGAACACTGGAGCGCCCTCGAAATTCTCAACGGCCAGCTCTAAGGCGCTCCCTCAGTTCTCTGGGAAGCAGCTTCATTCCGAGCCATACGAAATGTTGTTACGGCAAATACAAGTAATTGGTTTGAATGAGGATTTGTTGTAATACCATCCAACTCGAGCGGATAGGATGGGGGAGTTACCTTGAAAGGTTCCAGGAGAGAAACTTTTTCCACAGCCCGTAGAATGGATATAAGAGATTGGACAGTAGTAAAGTGATTTTCCATGATGTATCAGGCTCGACAGGTGAAAAACTGAGAAACCCGATACTAGCGAAGTGTGTCCAAGTTTACTCATCAATGTTTGAATACTTTTTTGGACTATTCGGTTGTAATTGGCATTATTTGATGACCATATCAGCTGCAAGGCTTCCTCCCATACAGTCAAGTCGAACTATCAAATTCAACCTTATGTCAAGGATCCCTATCTTACCTGCTGCGGTCTTGTTAGGCACCCTAATGTCTGTTTGAGTTGAGACAACCCAAAAATACTGTGAGGGAGGGATCTCCTGCAAAAATGCCTCTACAGAGTTTCAATCATCTATCGCATATACAAGCATTTGCTTAAATGAAAACGTTCGATGATCAGTGTGAAGGTTTGTGCCTGGGAATCCCAAAATCACTGTAATCACGCACTGAGTGGATTAAGTGGGAGCTTATCTAAACGCCGGGGATGAACTTCGGCCAGTTGGTCAAATCACACTTCTCCTAGTTGGATTTATTGATATCATGAACGTGTGGGCTACAACTGCCACCGGCTTCAAGTCGTGGTCGGACCACCCGGGGCTCACATATTTTCGTGATATCCGAATAGCTATTCGAATGTGGTCTTCAGGTCTTCTTCCTCTCTCTACCCGTTCGTAATTTGCGATATATTTCTTTATGGGCCGAAGTAAGCTTTTGGGATTCTTTGATATGCTGAAGTTTGTAATAGAGTTGGGCAAGGATGGATCTAGAATATTTTCGTCTTCCGGGCTCTAACGAAAGCGAAAAGATAGAAACGCTGGCAATTAAAAAGGTGTTAGATCTTGGCTGAGGCTTCTCTAGGACACCCATACATGAATGATACCACTTTGCCTGTTGTTTTACCAACTGTTAGGCCGTTGAACTCTTGTCTGCAGGCAGGAGAGAACGAAAAGGGTGGCGTCAGCTCGACGAAAACATTGATCATAAGAATCGCCAAGTATCAGTGGGATATTATGCTCATTTGAATGAGGGGCTGTTTCTCTGCCAAAACGCACCTGCCCAGGACATTCAGACCTTCCATCCCTCCAGCATCGGTGTATCGATATCAGAGCTGCCTGGGAGGATAAAAGCATTGACTTTAATTGATTGGCTACCGCGATTCTTTGTACAGGCCCTATTAGGCGTCATGAACTGGACGTCACTGAACTCTTGCCATGAAGTGAAGGAGGGATTGATCAAAGCGGGAGACTTCATCCTCTATCCTTGATCCGAGCATCAAACTCTTGCCTAATCATTATATCCTCCTTGGTTTGACCGCTATGCTCCACCATCGTGCTTGAATGGGGCAGAAAAGCAATCAGAAAGGAAATGTGCCAAGTTTTAGATAATAATGATCATTGTTCTACCGGTTAAAAAGTCGGAATGTCAAGGTTTGGAAGACTTCGTTCACCACCCCTCAAGTGTCACTCAAAAAGTTTGATGGCAGAAGGTGCTGAAATGATCAAGTACGAACACACCAGCGTAGATAGTATTGATGATAAGGGGCTGGCCATACAGTTGTATACGTTAAAGGACTGTGTCACATCTCACAATCCTCTTCTCGTAGTCCTCCCAACTGTGAGTTCATCATAGGTTTGAGTCAACCTCGCTTGTTTTCTCGACCCATAACTGAGTATGAACACTGTAGGCTTCATCATTCTTCATTGCAATTGATTAGGACGAGCATTTTTCCTAAACTGGGGTCGATCAAGTCTCAGATCCTCCTTACGAAGCGTTCAGCAAATCGGTTCCCCGCTATTCTACTCTATTCCACCGAGGACTCTGGGAGCAGAAGAGCTATGATCTTTTACCTTTTTTATCACCATAATGATCTCACCAATATAGAAGTCATCGAGCAAATCCTTCTCGACCTTCTTTTGGGCTAAATACGGATTTATTTGAAAAAGAAAGCGGATAATGTTGAGTTACGTGCTATTCCATCCTAAATGATACTGCTATGTGGGGCACGTCACCTGAAAGACGATTAAGCGATTTTGGTACTTTGGAGGATCAATCTATCCATTCAGGAGAGCCCTAAGGAGGCTACTGTAGTCGGAATTGCGATCGATAGCTTCGCCAGTATTGACCGAGCTAGTGATAGTGGTGTTTGTCTTAGGTCGCCGATATCCTTTATCCCAGACTCATCAGCAGTGGCCCGATAGTTTTGGATCACTGCTGATGAGTTTAGGATAAAGGATAAGTCGTTTAGCGTTAATCGATCCCGTCTGAGGGATATGCCAGCTTCCATACAGAATCGTAGTGGCGTAATGAATGCGTATGGTGGCCAGCTGATGTACAAGTCAGCGTTCTTTTCCTCCCAGGTGAGCCTGGAATCAATTAACTGACAATGTAAGGAAATCAGACTTGGTTGATCGAGGCGGATATCGATCAGGGATTCGAACTCGTGACCATGTGTTTAGGGTAGTGATTCATTGCCACCGCACCACCTCTGATCATGAAAGGGTGGGGGGGGGGCGTGAATGTGGCCAGTAAAAACCCCTGATTATTCTACTGTAACGACCAACCTAATGTGCACAAGAAAGAGAACAGTTCGCTCTTACCTGGGCAGTCCAACTAGCAACAAAATGAGGTATTAGGATGTCGGGAAACTTTCTAGAAAATCGTGCCTCTCAACTGTGAAAATATGTTTCTTGCAAACGCACTAAAGAAGGACTATGAATCCGCTAGCAGAGAAAGGGCCTCGTTGATAGATCAATATATAGCTGGTCGGTATTCAACGTGATCGTTCGAAGTAAGTAATCGTCGCTAGAACGATGTGCCATCGATAACACTACCGGAGCCTTCCGCTTCACCATTACGAAACCGTTCGCTTCGGCGGCAGCAATGAACCCAATCATGCCACCTACCTTGAATGGCAGAATCGATTCCTCTGAGAAGAGATTTGCTCCAACGAAGTCCGTCAAAGCGAACTGTCCACTGCCTTCCAATTCCGACACAGTTCCGGCCTTCCATCAAAGCGATCCTCCCAAAAGGAACACATCCATTCCCTGCTCAACTGGATGTTTTACTATAAGATCCTACTAGAGTGTACTGCGGTAAACGCAAGAATATTCTGTAAGCGACTGAGAGAGATGGTTTTCGAGGCCACATTCCACACAAAGTGCAAGAAAATTTTTGATTGTGCTTGGATATTGCTCGAACGTGGCGCACGAGAACACCGATAAGCTGTAAAGACTTCCGAGTACCCCACTTCCCACATATTCACTTGACCTCGACCGTGACGCGCCATACTTTCAGAAGCCCCAGGCCTGCTTTTAAGGGAAAAATTCAACAATTGTCAAAAAGTCAAAAAGATAGTAGATGATTGGATTGCGTCGGGCCCTTCTTCTTTTTGAAGGACTGGCATCAGTGCCCCCCTTCGGTTGATGGAGAGACATTGTGACCATGGAGGGCCACTATCTTTCACTGGTCTAACTTTATTGCTGTACTTATTTGGCGTCGAAAAACCCAAGCGAATTCTCCAAAACTCTCCGGACATCCTAACAGGTGATAATAAAACTTTATTATTGCTGATTACATTATTCACATCCAAAGCTGCCAGACTGTAAGTTCTCGAAAACAAGTTCTGGTAGGTGACCGACCCAACCTCCAAGGTTACAATCAAGACTTTAATACTCTATCCCCCATTCTCACTTTTCTTCCGAAAAAGCTGGATCTACAGTTATTCCGATCGAATTTCTATGATCACAGCTTCCTTTATTCTCTCTCCGGCTAAGCATGACCCGCTTATAGACCGTAGTTCCTTACTAGTAAAGCAGCTAGTATAGCTGATTAGGCGAACGGTGTGAGAAAACATTTGTGAGATCAATTCTAAGAAATATTTCACTGGATATCTCTTGTTTATGTAAATTTTTAATTTATATATCCTACACATCCATTCAATCTGTAGCATACGTCAATGCTTCTGTAAAAGTTGGACGTGGAAAATCGCATTTTCGAAGAAGATACAGAGGATCAGATGAAGGGATCATTCCTGCAACGACAGACTTCTTTGACAATCTCCACCTCATCCTACGAGAGGCATATCGTATCCCTTGTATTAGATGTCGTCCTATTGTTCGTAGACTCTCGACCGGGCGCCATGTAACTTCTCCATTCGTCGCCATCGTGAGCCAGAGCGATCCGGTAGGTGATCTCGAAGGACACGATTTATAGCCTTCCTTTCAAACAGAGCTTTCGTGAAGAATTTTGGCCATTGGCAGTCTCAGTACTCGTTCGACGTCCCGAGAGATCCAGTCAGTAACCGTTCCGATCCAACGGTCAACACGATATTGCATGCTGTGTCCCTCACCTGATATTTGATTTCTTGCACTAAGCAACGTCATCCTTGGTCTTTGTTCGCCTACGGAGCTCTGAACACCGGATTCCCTTCTGCACTTGCATGTATAGGAAAATTCCAAGCATCGTCTTCTCCAAGCACGTTGAATGACGTTGACTACATGTCCATCCTACTTCCCTGAAGTGCAAACCTCTGAGGGTACGTCAAAGCAAAAAGGACCACAGGACCGAAGAGGTAAGCGCGTAGCCAGATATTCTTTATCTTCTTCACTATCCCTCAATAATCTCAAATGACACTCTGTATATCTAATATTCAAGCCTACCAAATGGTAATATTGACTTTAGAGGGGTTCTCTGAAGTCAATCAAGTAAGTCTGAGGTGCCCATGCATTCGTAGCCCCTTGATGGGAAAGTGACAGCCAGGTTAGTCGAAATACTTGACTGGCGTTATTCGATAGTATCAAAACAATGTCGAGTAATGAATGTGTTTAATACTAAATCAGATGCAGAGTGGCAGATCGCCGAGATATCCAGCCAAAGCTATTGCATAAATGATGCCCAGATCTCGTCCAATTGAACACCTGCGCTTGTGATTACGGTAAGTCAGGCATCTCGGCACTTTCGGTCCTGAAGCACTTCGTTTATGTTCATGAACTAAGGGATTCATGGGCGTAAACAGATGCTATTCTCAATCTATTTGAAGCGTACCACCAAATTCATCTTCATATTGAGACCGGAACCTTCTCTTAGGACCTATTATTTTGCTCATCACTCAACTTCTAAGTAGTAAAACTCGAGCTGCAAAGAGCTGCAGAATAATGCGAAAGCAGAAGTCCACCATAGGAAAAAAGCAAGTCAATCGTACCTGATCATGGCCAAGTCTAAACGCAAAAGAATCACGCTAGTGCGCATCTCACTAGCTCAAGATAAGGGGAGAGAGGCTAGGAAATGGAGTTGTGGGTGGTGAAAGGTCTCCATGCGAAGAAGAAAAGAACCTAAGAGATGGCCTGCAACCTTCAGAAGGGGTAGTCATTCTTGCACTCGATGTAACCTAAAGAAGGGTGTGGGAGGAACGTTAAGAGTTGTATAAACGATTTCCTGAGTTCAGTAAGTGGGTTTTAAATATTTCGATGATACCACGAATTTCTCCTCCTTCATTACTTCATCTTTCCCTCCATGATATTATTTTTATTTTGTTGACATTTGTTATTGACTGCAGCTTTTCAAAAGACATCTTATTGTATTTGATGGCGGACATATATCACTGCATTGATATGTCCTACGAGAGAAGTTGCTACTTCATGTTCTGATGGCCAACAATACTGAACATATGAGTGAATTTTGAAAAATAATAGCAACAATAAGGTGGAGGTCAATGTAAATTGATTGGCAACAGTACTTTAAGTAAAAAGAATGGAAGATGAAGTCTTGAGCGTTGATCAATCCCCTAGAAGGATGCGCCCACGCATTCGACTCCCATTCAGAATCGTAGTGGCGTAATGAGTGCATATGTGGCCCATACAACGACTTGTAGTTTGCAGCCGATGTACAAGTCAGTGCTTTTATACTCCGAGACGAGTATGGTACCAATTAACCGCAGAGATCTAAGGCTTGGTTGGCCCAGGCGGATATCGATCCGGGATCCGAACCCGCGACCATGCGTTTGTGATAGTGCGTCACTTGCCACTACACCACCTGCGGTTACGTTGTAAGTTTTCGTAAGCGGCTGACTAAGTTAAGCTAAAATATCCAACACTGTAACCATGGGTTGCCTAGTTTTCCGAATTTCCAACATGGCAGCCCCTTGAAATGGTGCAGCCTCCACATCGCCGTTGAAACTCGTCCACAATGAAGTGAAATTCAACCGATACAACCTCTGAGCCCTTACGACCATCACCTAGGCCGTTAACAGATTAGATAGCGCCACCTACCATACAAGGTGACACCACAGATTCATGGAGATTTCTCAGAAGCGATTTTCATTGTAAAGTGTGCCTTTAGAAAGTGCTTACGGTTCAGGTGAAAGGAATGAACAAATCATGCATCTACGCATCGAAAGCAAGGCTAGGAATACGTTGTATTTGAGACACATAGACAAGACATTTTCGCCGTGGCTCAACGTCATTTGCGTAGCATTTATGGTTTTTTCCATAGATAGTTTCAATTATACACGGCCAAACGAAGGAGACCTCTCGGAAGTTCATCTGTCAGGCATGGACTACGACAAAGGCTAAGAGTGGGTAGAGATGAGGTCTCCAGTGGTAATGTGGGAGAATCCGTCGGATTAAACGCACATGTCTCGCTCAAGGTCCTGCTCGGGAATTCTTCAAGAAAATCTGATCACGTGGCCTCGGATGGTCGGATGGTGTTTACTTTGCCTATATTAGAAGGGCTATTCAAATACCAATTATATCGGTAGCTTCACCTGAATCACAAACTTCCAGTGGAATGGTCAAGCTACCTAACATCGAGCCAAAAGGAGATTCGTTGGAAGTACGTCCGATATGAGAAAGGGGCAATGGATGACAAAGAAAAAGCGAGTTTACAGAATGACCAACGCTCAGTGAGCACACTGCTATCGACGATCTCAGGGGGTTTGTTATAAGAGTAGGACTCCCCAATGTAACCTGTTGCACTAGGGGGATGTTCAGTTCAACTGAATTCTCGATTTCAAATTCACCAGATATCTGGCCGTAATTGTCTTTTTCCAGTGGGATGTCTATCCATTTTATGATACCTACTTCGCCAAGTGGAGTAATTGATTTATCTTACAACAATTCTTTGGGGAGAAGGTAGTGTAGTGTCAATTGGCACGCTACCACTTACTCGTAAAGATACGGGTTCGAATCCTGAATTGATGTCCGCATAGGCCAACCAAGCCTTTCATACCTTCAGGATCGATTAATTGGCACCCAACTCGTGTGGGAAGAAAATTCCCCCAGACCTGTACACAGTCTGGCCAACGGAAGTCATTGTGTAGGCCACGTGCGCATTCGATACTTCACTACAAAACAATGAATCTGAACACGGAGGGCATCAGGGAGTTGGATTGGTTGACGGCAAAGACTATTTCCAATACTTTCCAATAGGTGTTCCCAAAACATACTCAAATCCCAGGGAAAATCCAATATCCTTTGATCAACCGCTCTGATTCAATTTTGTTACTTCGTGGTTCTAGTTGGGAAGTAATAAGTACAGTGGTTTGTGCCGAATTCCCTTTAGCATATGTCTTTTGCGTTGCCCCCACAGATCCCGCACTTCATTCTCCTGCTCATTCTTTCTTTTTTCTTATTTTTCTCCCCTAATTCAAGAGTTCGCTGGCAATGAAGATACTCGTGGGAGCGAACATTCACATGAAGTGTATTTGTTTGTGAACTGATAATTAAGCATGTATCGAATACCTATGTACGTCATAGATCGGGAGGGTAAACGAATTGCTCGGAATCACGCATTCGTAGGCCTACGCCATGCATCCAATTTTCGTTCCGGAATTGATTATCTTCTGTATCTGTGGATATTTTGCCGATTGATTTTTACTTCAACATGCATTTTCTGGAGAAACGTAGAGTTCAAGCTGTGCCACTTATTCACTGACCTTCAGGATTCGTTCCCATGGGATATATCTTCCCATGGCGAAGGTGGTACAGAGCTAGATAGGTGGCGCACTGTCACTCTCTGGCTTTAAGGTCCAACCTCGTATTAATACCCATCCAACTAGGTCAACTGGTACAAAACTCGTCTTAGGGGACGAAAGCTTTGGCTTGTACATCGGCTTGTCACTGTGAAAAAGCGCCATTATTGAATAGTAGTGAGTGCGAGGAGCTTCCCAGAACTGGGACTGAACGAAGGACTTCATTTATATCTACCTTAAAAGGAATATTTGCGAGTAAGGTGGAACCCATTCGACCAACTGAGCACTGAAAGCTTTTCTCACAGGTTTGTGGTGATTTCATGAGTAGAACAGTTAAGATATTCTCTAATATGGTACACCTGAGTCAGTTTTTTGATGTGTGGGAACCCCTCCAAAGCTTGAGTTAATGTTCCTAATGCCATTCTGATGAGGGCTGCCTCCCTTTAGAGATTATTAGCAGTAAGGCAGATTCATAACATGGGTCCTACTCTAACTACACTGAGCAGTGTTTTTGATATACATACTTGTAAGGGCTGGAGGAGCATTTGGTCACTTCGCTAATCATGAATGGATATAGGATTGTATGGCCCACTCTTGAAAAACTTACGATCCCCTATATTCCACCTTTAGGCGGTCTACGTTCATGCCGGAAGTTAGATTTCTCTGACGGCGGATTCCACGAATTCCACTAATTGCTTTGTACTATCATATCATCCTCTATTGAGTCTTTTCGTTTCGTTTAGCTCAGTTTTCATTTCCCTCGATTTGTCACCATTTCATCGCTCATCCCGTCATGCATCACCTCCCTTCCCGAACAGTTGTTCGACATTTCGATGGGATAAACAGCAGTCGAGTTTTGTGCTCGTTTTCACCTCACATTACTACACGGAACCGCTGCAAAAACACACGTTTTCAACAGCACGACAACATCCTCGATTCTCTTATTGCTAGGCGTGTATTTTATCTATTTATTCTTATTTACTACATTATTTATTGAAATATCAATAGGTAGGGGTGGAACTGTAAGCAACCACTGGCGTCGGTCACCAATCAGACCACCTCTACCATCAGCCAGACCCTTGATATCCTTCTGCGAAGGTTCGTTTGGGCCCATGTTGATGTAGATTTACTGGGCATTCGTATATCTTCATGGATTTGTTTACTTATAAATAATGCATTCTCAGAAAAACTAAACAATCGATACAGACCTCAACGTCTTTCATCGTTTGATGGATCCAGAACCTCTCATATCTATTTACTGGTTATTTTGGGGAAAATTGACTACGACAGGCCCAGATAGATCCACAGGAACGATCAATGAAGGATAAGTCGCAGTAGTGAATATCACTTGCCATTGCCATTCATTAACAGATAGCATGTTTGTATATGAAGTCATTTTTCCTTTCTGTTTTTGAATAGTCATGTTCCATGAGAAGACTTCTCAAGCACTGGGCAAGGAGGTTATGAGATTTAATGGAACAAAAACTTTAACATTCCATTGAATCGAGCCTTTCAGTTATATGAATTTTTTTGAAGTTTCCAAACAACTGTATAGTCGAAAGCGAAAAACAAATTAAAACAATCTTGCCATGCTCACTTCTCAATAGTGATTGATTTCTGCTATGAAAGCATCAGCGGCTCTGTGCATATGCAACGTTTTGGGAGACGGGCGTTAGGAACGATTTTCTGTAATCGATTGGCCGCACGCGAGTGTCGCGGACTTCGCTTCCTCTGGCGTCCTGCCTACAGCTCAATCGATATATTACCCCTATTTTAGGGAGAACGTCCGTTGCGCGTGTCCGTCGAAAGTAGGTCACCCCGCTCACTTCGCGCGCGGCGCACGACACTGAGGTCTCGAAATGACATTACAGTACCACCAAGTGTCAATGGAGCGAATGATTTGCATTTGTCTATGATATTTCCTCTTTGAACTGACTGCCATGGACCAAGCGCAAAGGGTATGCCCCACTGACAACTGCGACGTTTGTCAAGTATCGCGGACCGACTCGTCGCGTGCGACGGCTGCGGCGTGACCTAGTTTCGACGGACACGCGCAACGAAGCGCACCCCTATTTTAGTCATGATTCCACTATTAATCCTTTTGTGCCTGTAGTTCTTGTATTTCTTCCTTGCTGCTACATTCTGCTACATTCCCTCGCGCGCGGCGTCTCTCTCGCCGCGACGCGACAATTTCGTTCCTACTGCACCACACCTCAACGTTTTAGAAGGATCAATGTCCTGCCGCAGTCCTTAAGAATCTACTCTTAAGCCGTACAGTCTTTTTAAAGTAGATGGCAATCTTACTGAATTGGAATGGCGCCAGCAAAACCATTTTATACAATTTTTTGTTATTTTTCATTACTTTTTCACTTTTCCAGTCTTTCTTACCATATCTTGCAATCCGCCTACTGCCTAGAAACTTCTTGGATGCTGCTGTTTTTTTCAATTCCTTCATGCTTTCGTTAATGCAAATGTACGACTGTAGAAACCCTCAAAAGGGCGCTCTTTGAAAAGACCGTACCTGAGTACTTAGTTTTTTCTGTAACCGTCATTCATTCAGAAGTCCAATTACAATTGTTAGCAAGATCACCGTATGCTTGACTTTTTGGGGGAGAAAATGAGAGAGAAGTATGCAAAGGTATCAATTAAATTTGATTTAATCAGTTGGATTCTTCGTCAGGAAAACCGCTAAAGGAAAGAGTGAACAGGAAGTAATAAGCGAAAGTAGCTGTTGGCCATTGGCAAGAATAGCTGCTCCAAGAGTCAATGGGATCAAATAGCAGCTCTTTTGTGCGATGAAAATGTGGAACGATCCTGCTTGGTAATTCCCGATCTTCTTCCTCCTAGGCCTATTAAGACCAACTTCCTTTTGAGTGCAGTGATAGGAGGACCTTACAATTGGGCAAGCCCCGAGACTCGTCTACCGTTTATGTTCTTGACAGTTTCTCCAAAGTATCTGTAGGCTAAGAGCTGTTAGCGAAGAGTATCGTGCAGGCTCAGTTCATGATTGTTTTAAGCCACCCTATTTAATTTAAGAAACGGAGGTGTTGGTGGAGAATAGTGCATCGATGGCAAAAGAAATTGTTTGAAATTGTATGATAGAGAAGTAGAACGTGGACGGAAAACAGTCTATCAAATCTGTCCTTTTTGAACGAATATTGGAACCTTTTTTCGAAGCCACGTGAGATGAAACCACTTCGTTATGGATCAATTGAGGATTCGTCATCGAGTTCGGCTGTCAAATTCCACTACTATGTTGTCATATGTCAGATTCTTTTTCATTCAACATCTCATCCACTCTTGGCAATTCAACTCATGTGTATGTTTCGATTCATTTATAGATATTCAATAATTACAGCACACGTTACAGCATGGATTATTGTGAAAGAAAAACAAAGATTTTTCGCTACTACCCCTGTTTCTTTCTTTTCACACTTGTTCATTATACGGCTTATGAATCGAGCTCTTTAATGTACTTCACAACCCTTCCGAAGTATTCATCTCATGGTCTTTGGGCTACCCCATAAATAAGTGTACTGAACATGTGGGCAAACAAAGCACCCCTGTAAGAACTTCCAAATGGATTCTGTGCCTTTACAATACAGTACAATTACAATAAACAACCCCCAAACTATAAAAGTTCGCAACACTCAAGTCATTGTGTCCATCCTCTCAGATCGACCCCTTCGAAAGATCTCCTCTCCAGATTGGTGCTTACTCGAAAAACGGATGAACCACTGCGTTCTTCAACCCAAACTTGTGTGCTGATTGCGCTTATGAGCAATTGGGGTGGGAAGAAGGGGATGGATATTTTAAGTTTTCATTCTACAGTAGATCGAATAGTGAACCCATTGGACAACAAACGACTGCAAGAAGCTCCCATCAGCGACAGCAAGAGTTCTAGTGCTTCTGATGATGAGTGAGCAACACAAAAATTTTTCGGGGGCCATTAATTCGAAGTAGATTGTTCTGAACGAAGAATAGGCTAAAGCGGAAGAATGTCATGAGGAGAGAGGTGCAAGATGAAAGAATAAATAAATCTATGCTCATCTCGCTCCATCAATCCTCGAATACTTATCGAACTGGTTATTACTAATTAACGCAGTAATATAAGCTACGGTTTGAAGTAAAATATACCCTAGACGATCACTATTATTCCTTCTCTTTTTTCTGAAAGCTCTCATTGTCTCAAGCCTTTCTTCTTTGCCGTAGGTTAGTACTGAACAAATTTAGAAGAGTATAAGTATTGGCCTGAATATCAGAGGTTCCTTTAAATCTCTGCTTGAGCGAAGAGTCTGCTTAAATGAGTCTACGGACTTCAAATAGATGCTGCCCTTTATTAACGGTGGAATAAAAATGCTGAGTGCTGAGAATGCAGTCTTTAAAGTAAGTGCTCTGCCTTACATGGAATGAAAGGTACACCTAAAGCTAAGGTGATCGAATGGAACAGTCCCTAGCAATCTTTTCACAAAGCCCATAAAGCGTAACATCCTCCAGTGGGCCATCGGCCAAGATCCCATGTAGCTAGGCTCCCATCCTCTCCTTTCACTCTTTTGATCCGACGTTATTGAAAAGTATTAGTAATCAGCATTTCTGGGGCTCTAGGCCTAGTGCTGTTCAAGTCGGCGTCCTGGGAACAACGCCTTCAGGCGAAACATGGACGGGTTCATACTTCTCCATTAGCGTCATATAGTTTCTGCCGTCTCCGAATCGTTCGATTGTAGGGAATGTTATCATGTCGGATAGGAACACTGACTCGAACACTGACGAGAAGCCATCGTGCATCTACGAATTGAGGCGTCTCCAAAGTTCCATGCATGGCGCAATCTCGAGAAAATTATGGAATGCAAACTTTTTTTCATTGTATGGGATGGAAACAATCGCACTACTTCATAAAGGTCTAGGATTCAGACCAGATTCACTTTAAACTGTTTCCTCTTAGGTTGGAAATTGTCGACAAAAATCAATCCTGCAACTGTTTCACATCTCCATCTGATTTCTATGGGGAACTTCCATGATTTTTTTTTTGAAAAATTCGGTTTTTTTACGCGGTCGCAGACTTGCTCATAAATTCTTGCTAAGTACAAATTTTTGCTAACAATTACAAATCTAACTCGTAAAAAATTGTAGTCGTTGCAGTGAAATTGGCAAAGAATTCTGGGGATGTCAATATGTCGAAGTTTATTATGTCACGTTTAGACTTAGTCATCCATCCTATTGGTGTAAGTTTTGTGGGATGCGCCATGGACTTGTACTTCTCTACAGCAGGAGGTGTCTTCAATGTGCACTCACTCGTCTACAAGTTCCTCCTAACCTTTGAACTGAGCATAGTCCTGTAAAGACAAAACAGTACTTTGATGCTATTCAGTCGTCAGGGTAGAGAGGGAAGATTGGTAGATCGGAAGAAGTCTGTACGCCGCATTATACGAAAGAATTCTGAAATTCACTAGCATACTGTATCTAAGAACAAGGGCGGAGGTGGTGTAGTGGCAGGGGCGCAATGTCACACTACACATGGTCAAGGGTTCGAATCGCGGATTGATACCCAGGATAAGTCGAATGCGTGGGCGCATCCCTCAGGAGGGATTGATTAACGCCCCAAGACCTTATCCTTTTATCTTTTATCTAAAAAAAGACTCTTCATAACTAGCGTTAGTAGATCGCTGCTCCGAGATGTGCACCGCGTTTCGGCTTCCACTTACAGTCGTGGTTGTGTTTTGATGCCAGGAGTGCTTTTATCCTCCCAGAAGAGACTAATTCCAGTTATCGTGGAAGATTTAGTTGCCTAGGTGGATATCGACCCGAAGTTCGAATACGACACCACGCTTGTGCTACTGTGCCCTTTGCACTCCAATACCTCTACCTATATCTAAAATTATTGGCAATGTCAAACTTAAATTAGTGGCGGCAGTGGTACCTCCACAATGTCGCTCAGGTTGAGCACTAGAACGGTTTGTTTGCTTAATTTCTGCTCTAATCCCATTGTCAGAAGCAATTTTCTATGTAATACATACAAGCGTGAAAGCCTTCCCTTAGAAAGAACAGTTTTGGTTCAACGTTGATGCCCCTTTACTCACTTACTTACTCAATTAATTTGTCATATTACACATTTACTCACTGTGGTAGAGCCAAAGTTAGAACAACGGTGAACGCATAGGATGAGCTTTAGTTGTAAATGAATATAAAATTTCGTCATTGGTAGAAAGTTGGTGCTCGAAATGGGTATGAAGGGATTGTCCCTGGTGTGGTGCGTTAGGAACGAAATGGTCGCGTCGCGGTGAGAGGGGCGTCGCGCGCGAAGGAGTGTAGCAGGATGCAGCAGTAGGTAAGAAATACAAGAACAAAAGTATTAATAGTAGAATTATGCATAAAATAATGATCGCATATCGATTGAGCTGTATGAAGAACGCTAGAGCTGCAATAACGGCGAATGAGTGGTCCGCGACAGCCGCGTGCGACAAATCGATCACCCAAAATTGTTCCTAACGCCCGTCTCCCGATTGCCCCTCCTCGATTCTCGTCCAACGTAATGGAACTTTACGTTCGGTTACTCAGAAATGGAACTTTACGTTTCGTTATTCAGAATAACTTTCCACCACATGCACCTTCTTGACTGTGGATATTCTGTTTTTTGCTTTGCCATAACTCCTACGGCAACTGGTCTAAACTGTTGTCATTTTCTTCGTGGATACAAGCATTAACAGATCAGAGCCTACTGAAATTACCCGTGCTATCAAACTTGAAAGGTAGATTCCTCTTTGAAAGGGTTATCCAAGACTGGCTATAATACTTACATGTAGATCTGCTCTTCATATCATCTGCAAAGGGATCTGGAAGTATGGTAGGCAATAGGACAACTCCCACAATAGGTGAAATTTGTTTCTTCTCTGCAGCCTCAGCTTTATGGTGGAAGAACATACATGGAAGGTATTTGTTTGGCAATTTATTGGATTTTGTAGACGCCTCTTTTTTGCCTCTTTTTTGAACTCTATCCTGTTCCGTTGATAGAAGGGCATTGGAGACGAACGGTGGCCTCAATTTTCAGTTCCATTCCAGTAACTTCAGAATCGCAGCAATCATTTCGATGGATACTTTCAAATCTGATCAATGAAAATCCTTAATTTGAAGCAGTCCCCAGCAAAAGAATTTATTCTAGAGGACAGAATGAACGGCCGATTTGAGTTAGCCTTCACCCCCCACAAATCTTTTCATTATGAGAAAAATAGGATACTATATCTTGAAAAAACTGGTGGCGGTAACTGGGAACAGTTGCAGCTGTCTAAGGAAACTCGGCTTTTCATTATCCACCAAGTTCCGATCCATGAAGGTATCATTTAGTGATTTTCTCCTTGTTCTACCAACAACACCTGTCCTTGTAAAAGGACTTTTTTCCCATGCATTATCTAAGGAAACGTTGTGAAACGGATGGTGGGGTAGCCCCTTGTAAATACTGTTGATACGCAGTTGCAGAACATTTACCGTGAGGACTTTTGAATGAAGGGCATTCAGAAATTCGATGTCCGTGCCCTTCTCCTCTACAGGGAGCATGCGGCTGCTGACCTAGCAACCGTTAGTCATTTTGACGTTGTCGGCAGCGATTATGAAACAACCGGGGTCCTCCACTTCGCATCCACCAGCGTACCGCAAATTCATCACGCATCAATGCGGTTTTTACCTTACCTGCACTTGTACCTATGGGAACTTCCCCAATCACTATCTCAACAATGACTCGTCTTTGCTCCTCCTTTCTTTTCATGAAGAGTTTTTTCCTCGTAGATATGTCATGTGAGTTAATGCCAGATCTAGCAGCCGCTTTCGTTCACCTCATGATTCCTTATCAGCAATTTTCTGGTAAAATAAAGTTTTTTCGACGGCACGCGACGTCAAAGGGAGATAAGGCGCTCGTGGAAGCCGACGACTGCAGCAGCAGCGGCAGTGATTTTTCCTTTTCAAATGAGCTATCGATTTCTAGGGGCTGATTCCATAGTTCTGTAGATAAGGAAAATTCGAGAGGAGAACGTATACTCCAGTCAGTTTTCAAGTCCTGGGCAAAACAGCGAGGGGTCCTAGACATACAAAACAGGGCACGCTCTTGCAGTGGATCTACCTTCACGGAAATTTGTTAGGACCTAAATAAAGAGATGGAAAAATATTATAGAAACTAGTAGTAGTTCAGTTGAGGAACCGAGGAAGCGGGTGTGGATGTGCGAGAGTGGGTAGGGAAAGTTTTGGGTATGCACCTTCTATCCACTAGAGGATCACAGTTGAGTAGCTGTTAAGATTACTTCTAGGAAAAAACAAATGTGTGGTTTTGATTGAAAAACAGTAATTGAATAAACCCGAAACTGACCTTTTGATGCCCCCTGTATCTATCGATTCCCTACACTCCTTAATTTTTAAATTTTTTTTCCTTCAAATTTATAGATTGAAATAAGCGTTCTCATCAAAGTTTTACTGCATTCTTTCCTCCGAGCTTTTTCGCAAGTTCTACTTGTGTAACCTATCCAAGCTGTTGGATATTTACGATTTGAAATATATTCTGTCGCAAAACTGGGTGAAGGATAGGAATAACGTTTTTTGGCGTTAATCAGTTCCGTCCGAAGATGCGCCCATCCCTCAAATTCCTCTTAGAATCGTGTTGGCGTAGTGAATGCGTATTGGCCTATACAATGACTTGCAGTGGTCAGCCGATGTACAAGTCAGTGTTTTATCCTCCCACACGAGTCTGATACCAATTAGCCCACCCCGGAGATATGGAAGGCTTGGTCGGCCCAGGCGGATATCGATCGCGAGTTCGAACCCGCGGCCATGCGTGTGAGATAGTGCGCCACTTGCCACTACACCACCTCCACCCTTGCAAACTTCGATGTACCAGTGGTAAAGGTCAGTACTAGTTTTTTCTAAAAGCGCAGAACAGGATAAAGAAAGTGTCTGTGGTTTAACTCTAGCATGTGTCTGAGGCGTACGCCCTCATACAACCCTCTTCACCCCTTCCTTACTTCCTTTATGAGGCCTTGTGTTTCCTGAAATCCGCAGATTTGCTATTTGTTCGCCATTTACCGCCATGGATTACCGTATCGTCGTTATTTCATTTAAGTCAAAAACCTCAGGATTATCGTAGACTGTGCCTTTAATATCAAAGGCAACACACGTTTGCCGTCGAAAATCAGCAAACATTTACCAGAAGTCTCCTGCTGTCCACAAATTGTTAATATGTGGATCTTCTTCGATTCTTTTCCGATGCCCTTCATTATCTTATTTTTCACTTTTCTCTTTTTATCACGAATTCTTCCCAGTTTTTCCATATTCAGAGTTCTCAAAACCAGGCCAGATATAGCCGCGGGGGTGTTGCAACGTTGAGGGTGGGGAAGGGATCCACGTTGAAAACTTCTCGTTCTAATAATTATGCTCTGAATATTCCCTATGCAATGGAATCCACGTCATAGCTTCCAATTCTAATCAATTTTGACGAATTTCTATCGATATTATAGAATTTTACTTTGCTATTAATTTAAGCATGTATATTCATGCAAAATTTGTAGTGATTTGCCCTATTTTTGCCTGGAAAGCAGGCTTTGCCTGATTTATTTATACTTTTATGACTTTAATGGGAAGTTCTAGGAAGATCAAAGCGTCGTTTAGAAAAAAAAAATGCAAAATTCTCCGAACTCTTATCACTAATGGCTGTGTCACCGTGTCGGATGTGTTATCTATGGAAAGAGTCCAGTTTGCTGTAAAATTCTACCCATAATCAGCACTTTACCTGAGTTGGCGGTGAAAGCTACATGATTGGAAGTGATCGGATAGAGCACACCTTTGGAGATCCCGTTTTTTAAGCTTCTGGATAAGTCGAAGACTTCCTTGCCTTTCTGATATGGTTTGTCTTCCAAGCAGATCTCGGCTTTACTTGGTCTTCTGGGTATTAGACATTAAAGATACAGTACACACAATGAATATAGTTGTTGAGGTTACCTGCTGCTACGAGACCACGCCCCCTAAGAAAGTCGCATAAGTAATTGTAGAGTAAAGGACAGATAGGACGCATCAAGAGCTCGAAAAACGAAAGCGCTAATGGTCATACTTAAAAGGGAATTGTCAAGGCCATACAGAGGCTACACCATTCCTAATGAAGCACATATATTGAAATTTCAACCGCCCTAATCGTTCTGGGCACTAAGCCATGCCAGAAGCGGAAAGCCGTTGCTGGCAGCCGGCACACTGTAGCCTATTCTTTACGCATTTGCACACGACTGAAATCTCGTCCAAATCGCTCACAACCTCGTAAAAACTCCAACTTAACAAATTTAAACGGCCTCATACTACTCCGTGAATCTTGCAAACTTCCTCGCTTTCGTTATCATCGATTCCTTTGTCTTTGCTAATATTTCAATTCTTTAACTTAAAAAGGAGTTTCAATTGAAATTTTCGTCGACTGTTTTTTGAAGTTTCAAACGTACAAATCCGAGGTAATCGGTCAGTAGCAGAAGAAGATGAACAAATTTCTCAGAGTAGAAAGTTTTGGCCATTGAAACCAGTGTATCCCTTGTGTTTTCATGGTTTTGCGACCGGTTCATTCGGCTAAGCTATTTAGTTGATGCACTAAATTGATTCAAATTTAGAAACTTCACTCGAAAAGTTAAACAAAAAAGTCCATCCAATAAATTACAACTTATAAACAAATGCCAGTAAATGATGAGCACAAATTTAATAGAATATTGTACAGGGCAGGTTCATTCCCAAGGAGGTTTTTAGCGAAATTTCAAAAAAGTCATCTATAGCAGCACAGCGGTGTAAAGCCTTAGTCATACAGGAAATTCTGGTTGCGTCCTTCAGTGTGACCGAAGAAATCAACCGAGAGAGAGTTCATTCAATTCCTGGTGACCTTTAAACGTGAAGTGGTGTCGAGCACACATCTCCGCCGCCGCAACAAAGATGTTACCGGTTGCAAAAATCGTTTTTCCCCTACCTTGGAGATGGTGTTGAACAGGAGTGGATGGCTTTATAAAGCCGCTTTGTAAGAAGGTGGTCGGCAATGTCCACCTGGCTGAAGTTACGGCAAATTTTGAAGGCACATGTACTCGATAACCCCATGTGCATCTACCGGTAAACAGGACAAAAATGTCGATGTAAAGCCCTCCATCGCTGAGAAGAAAACGAGCAAATCTCCAGCATTTCGAGAAATGAGAACTTTTGATGTACTCATTCCTAAGGTTGGACATAATTATAAAGACGAAAGAGTTTTGGACGAGATTTCAGTCGCAACACAACCGTATTTACCGTACATAAATGTAAACCGATTGAATTTACAACATACAAGCTCCAATTCGAATGGTACCAGACCCCTGAAGACCCAGTAAACACGTCCTTTCCGGGAGGAGTATTGGTTGGTTGTGGGTCGAGACCGTTTCCCAGACCATCTCATGTCCTATCAATGCCGTATCTCGCTCCACCAGGGTCCCAAATAGCCTTCTCAGGAGCATAGAATCCTATCAATAAGAAGCCCCCGGGATCACTTCATCGCGACTGCGCCCTCAAACGGGGATCAAAACAATCCCATTGTTCCCTTGGTTGGTTGGTCGGCAGGGGTCGAAAAGCCCGTTTAGTGGAAGCGCATGGGGTACCGTATTTCACAACTATGGGAGCTATCTATATCCAATGAATCTGCAATCGAAGTAATTTTCAAGTTGAGGTGAGCTGGGATGGGATCAGATGAAGAACTCGCCCTAAGTCATATGACCTTCCACCCTCGACTTTCCACCTGTTTCTTTCTCTGTAAAACACAGAGCGGCACTACGTTCGATTCAGATCAGGCTATAAATCAACGCCGTTCAGTTTTTCGCCGATAAAGACAGACAGACGTATGAACATGGGATTGTGAGACTTGCTAAACATTATCGAACAAACTGGGCAGCATATGGGTGATTAAATGATCCGGTTTGAGCGAAATTCTCAGAAAATTTTCGAAAAATGGTGAGAATCAAGTCGGGATGTTACTAAAAAGCCGTTAGAACTGTAACAGTAAGAAGTAGTGATGGGATCATTTGTGATACTGGAACTGCTCGGTTTTTCGAGTTCGGGTTACCCTACAGTATCAAACTACACATGTGGGAATGCAGAATCGATAACTATAAAGTGCATAAGCTGAAAAGTGGCGTATTTGACATTATGAGGTCATTGCAGCCACTTCAGAAGCTATAATGCTGAACTCGTTATTAAGAAATCCCAAAGGACCGCAGTTGTCAGATAATCGAAAATTGATATAACCGTGACAAAAGGGCAATGTCGGGGACAGCCGTTGCACTGAGTTCTTCAGCCGCTCCCGGCTGTTGAGTTGAGAATTGTACAGGATCGAGAGAAGAACGCTCGGCTTCGATCAATCCGATTGTGATGCGTCATAGTCCCGCTTTTACTCACAACTCAGAGGCGTATTTCGTCTACAGGATGACGTTTAAGGCCAGTGTTAAAGCCAACACTTTTCGGGCACCTTGTTCTCAAGGCTAGCTGTTCATTTCGATGTGAACCGGAACACGAAAGATCGGTTTTCTAATCAAGATGCTGGCTAATAGGCCCTCCCAATTGAGAGAAAAAAGAAGTTCATCATTTGGAAGGCGGAACTTGGGGTCAGACCCTTTTAATTTGTCGACGTGCCTGGAAGCAAGAGCAGTATTCGAGTCTGGATATTTATCGAAAAAAATCCTGTCGAGTAATTAGACCGATCATCCTCGACCAAGTCCGTCGTGGGATACGCCACGCATTCGACTTACATTCGGAATCGTAGACACATTAGAACGCGCTTGGACCATTTCCATCGCATTAAGGCGATACAGTTTTCAACTGTCAACACCGAAACCAAGTCCAAGTCAAATCGACTGCTTGTTAGTTTAGAAGGGATTTTATGAATAATTCAAACAGCATACATCTTGTGCTGTCCGTTTCCATCCTGAAATTTCTAAAGCGGAACTATCAACAACTTGATCAGTTCCACGGAAGGGTCTAAAGTTGATCTGTCAATCCTAACGTTCATGGAACCAAGTATATGAATATGGTTTCGATTGAAATCATAGATTTATACCGATGAAGAGCATAGGTGGCCCATCATGTGCCCATTTACTCAGTAAGTTGTGGCTAGGAATTTTCGACCACCCGCTCAGTCTCTGGTGCAGTCGATTACGTTGGGCTTCCGAGCCTTCAGGTCAGGCTGTTTATGATCCCAAAACGAGAGCCACCATGACTGGATGATGATAGTGAGAAGGCAACAGAAATGCGTCAAAAGGTTAAGCAGACATCGAGTTACGCAAACATTCTGGTGGTTGTACGTATATTGGAGCTAAAAAATGTCGACGAACCAAGAAACCCTATGTCATCACGTAACCATGGTTTTCGCAGTCCTCCATGAAGGATGCCCGAAAATTCGGCAAAACATTTTCCTCTTCCAGCACGACGACGAAGTCATGAGTGCGGAAAAGTCTACCGAAGAAGGATAAAGGAAACATTGATCGTATAGACTAACTTCAGACCAGTAACTTCTGAAAAATCATAGCGACGGAAATGACTCAACAGCCTATATTGACTAATTTTAGCCTCGAAAGCTGATTGAAGACAGTCAACGATAGAACTTTTAAAAAAACGAAGGCGTCAAGTGGAAAGCGGTCAAGACGGGATTAGATAAAGCTCTGAATGTGTAGGGATCTGTAGCTACCGTATCCTCATTCTTGATCATCAGTAGTGGAGTTAATTCCGAGCAAGAAGCAAAGAAACGATTCCTTCTAGAAAAAGTTCATATCGGACTACTGATAAGCTCTGGGTAGAAAAGCAATCGATTGAACTGACGGGCCCTGGGACGATTTTGGGAAAAAAAAGCTCGAAACATCCATGGGGTTTTGAGGGACGGGTTAGGGCTTCGTTGTACTAGAAAAATTTCCGTTGTATGTGTAACGACGATGGTTGCGACGGTGTTGCGTCGACGTGGGTCCGCGCCCGTAGGCCGTCGCCCCAACGTCGCCGCCTTTTCCCACGCCCATCGGCGCGACTCCCCGCTATCGCCATGGTCTTTCGCCGGCGTCGAGCTCCACCTCAGCTCCGCCCCTCCCAACGTAGCCCGCGTTACAGAAATTCTTCTGCCGCCATTCCACGCATTCCTCGCGGTTGGTATTCGCGTTTTAGCCACCCGACCATCATCGCTAGCCCCCTGACGTTTCGTCGCCGGTTTTCACACGCACACTCGCATACACTATCGCCTCGTGTGTCTGTCTGTGTGGTCTGTCTGTGAGTGTGGGCGGAGCTCAATTCGGAACATATTGCACGTTCTTCCGGATAATAATAGTGAAAACACGCAGTTGTGAGCTGCTTAGATACGAGAGGTACGATTTCGGCACATTTTCACTTCAACTTAGAGCGCTCCCGAAATTGGCTTCGCCAATCACTTCAATCTCTCTGAAATTCCCTGGTGCGGATCCCATAGGTCCTGTGGTCGCCATCATGGCTATCTTTCGATAGAAAGTTTATGTCTGGAGAAACAGCCAGGTAAGGTAATCTAAAAACTGGTTCCGGCTGGCCGTCGCTAGGTTTTTAGTGTGGTAGTTTTTCTCCGTTGTTCCGAGTTGAAAACGACTTTTGTGACCTATTCTTTTGGAGGATTACGACAGTTTTCTGCTCGAGGCAGCTCTCATCTTTTTCGTCGTCCCAATTTCACCTAATAAAAGTCGCGATTGTCGAAAACCCGTTCAGTGCATTACTCCTTGACCTGTTTCGCTGAGGTTCCTCATGAACTCTCGCACCATTCGTCTGGGCTCTATTATTGCGGAGCGTTTTTATGATGTGCGAATAGCTGCAGAGTTTTGTGGGATCCACTAAGGGGGTCTACACATCGTCAAACGAGTTTTCTTCAACATCCATCCTTCCCCATTCAGCACAGCCTTTGAGATTGCCGCGCATCGATCGATCGATTGGCATCATTTCCATCTGAATCCGTAACACAGAGAACACCAGTTTTTCCATTTCTGATCGATCAATACTCGTCAATTAAGGAGAGGTCGAGCAGCATGTCGATGGTCGTCGTTGAAAACCATCTGCTGGTCGCGTTAGGGTGCGCGCACCCCCCTGCTCTAGTACCAGCACCAACGACACAAAAGCGTCGTCCCCCGTCTGACCACGGCCTACGTCCCGTCTCTGCGCTTCTTACGCTCTCTTAACGGTAGCGGCGCTGGCTGAGGGCCGGTTGCAACGACGATGACGAGAAGGTCATACACTCCTTATCTTCTCTCTCCCTTCCATATCCCCGTTTTCTCTTCGTCTCTCCACTAGGGCTCGTGCAACTTGTCCATCTCCCCGCTACCTGACTCATGAGTGTTTTCGGCGGCGACACGATGGCGCTCGTTATCAGTTCGAAACGACAACCCTATTGTGTCGCGTTTGTTGCCAGCCGCTGGCCGTCTCAGCTGTCTAACGCCATGATTTACGCAGGAAAATGCTAAACCAGTAGATGAAGTCGCTTTGTCTAATGAGCGGCCAATTACCTTGCTCAGGTAGACCCTGTTTGCCCTACGGTAGGCCCTATACAACAGCAGCACGATGACGCAACCCGCTCTGGCACCAGCACACGGCTTGTTACCCAAATGGTGATAAGGGGTTGTTAGTAAGGGCTACGATATCTGATTGCGCCATCATGTGGGCGTACCTACATATATGTACAGGCATGTGTTACAGTACTACTTCCGGCATGATCGAGTTTTACATCATTGGGAGAAGAACCACTGTGAACAGACGAGCAGTTCTCGGGACGATGGTGGGACAGTATTGTCAAGTTATTAGGAGAAACTAGTTAGTCGAAAGTGCACGATGTTAGGGGGAAATTGGTGCATAGAAGAGAACTGGTGTGCATAATGGTAATTGCTCTGTACGGCGATACTGTAAGTAATGAAGCTCTAAGGCTGAGGAGAATGCAATTTTTGAGGACCTACTCAAAAAGACCTGACCTGACCAGCCTATGGTATGGTATGGCTTTGTTGGGCCCCTAGCTCTTGGCGCAAAACCCCAAAAGGTGCGCTGAAAATGTTGGGTGGCATGGGATTGTGGTGTCGGATCCTATCCGATCCAGGAATGGAAGTGATCACCCAATCCCGGCTAGTAACTTCACGCTTGACTCCCTAGAAAAACTATGATAGGTTACCTCACGAGGGCTGGGTATCTCTTCCATCCCTGGATCAAATGATCTGATCAATAAGGCAGTTACCGTAGCCGGCTTGGTGATACTGAAAATTATAAGAAATTTTATGATGAAGGAGTAGTTGAAGGATCGAATTTCTATCCATCTTAACTTCCGGACGATAGTGATCTTCAAAATAATATCGTTTGAATTGGTACCTTTCTTGCTACCTGTTCGTTTCTTTTTTACTTTGTATGCCCATATTCTTCTCGATTTACTTTTATTTCTTCTATTTTCTGAATGCCATCACATTCACGGCGCATCCTTAGGTCAAGTTTTTCAGCTTTTTTCAAATCTCTTTATTGACCGCTCCTGAGAAATCAGCTGTTCCCAGTTCAGTATTGATTGATCATAATGATTACGGATCGATAATGCCGTTCATTGTATGTCAAAGCAATCACGGTTTAAGCTCATAGCTATTCAACATTTTTTTGGCTTATTCATCTTTTTTTTTCGGCTTTTTTTTCAAGTTCTTTGAATCTATTCATTTTATGGAAATCACCAGATTCTGTGTGTCACTCTTTGTTGGAACCCGTTTCATAATCTTATGAATCAATAAATCAATAATCTTTTCCGCTCTTTATTTGGAATTTGCTGTATGAAATTCTTTGAGTATCGCATCGATCGTTTACCCAATGTGTATCGCAATCGTCCTCCATCCAACACCTCCTAGAAGTACGAATCCGGGAATACTTGCGATCCTTCTGGGTGGTTACAGTACCACGACAGCTGCTGGCAGGTCGCAATCTACTCACTCTTCACAAGCTTGCCTGTTGTCTCACATGATTATCAAGAACCATTGGCGGAAATTTGAAACCTCCGCCTAACCTTTTGGTCAGCTGTTTCTCGGGAAAAAATGCTCAAGCTGAAAGTGAGCGCGCTGATTGTGACGGCAGGGCAGGGCTACCCCGGTGAACAAGCGAGAGAACTGCGCAACGATTTGATCCAGTATAATCATCGGGTAGTCAGACCCCCTCATCGATCGAATTCATGCTGCTCACCAAGTTTTGAGTTGTTCTCCCGAATGGGCAGGTTTCACGGGGAGATTTCAAAGGCTCAAAGGTTTGGATCAGTTGTTGAACTGTTTCCATCAGAACCATTAGAAGTATATATGACCGATTGGCATGTATAATTTAAGAATTTCTGGCAGTTCCCTTCCTATCCCCTCGAATGAGTCTGATTTCTCTGTCCGGTAGAAGAAGCGGTTTGAAGGAACCGTCTTTCGGGGGCTACCGAACTCGTTACTCCATTATAGCCAGAAAGGCGCAGGCGGTTACAGACTCCTCTTAATAGGTGCACTGATCGACGAGCCAGGGGCAGAGAAACCTGTTCCCCCCGATTTGCAAGGGGGACATACGACACTAAATGCTAATGCATGATGTGCACCGTAAGAAAAGGTCTGTTCTCATTAGATGGCCTAGAGAAATCGACGGAAGTGCACCATCGTTCCGTTCGGTTCGTGTACCTTCTTTACCGTACCGCACCGCCGCGGGTTGCATCGCGTGTGTCCTTTAGAGTTCAGGCGGGCCGGTATGCTCTCGTATTTCGCCCAAGTCGTCGTCGTCGCCGTCGCCGTTTCGGCCTAGTTGAGAGGGGGGAGCGCAGCGAGAGAGGTGTTTTCATTGTCGGTCTGATAGACGGTGTCAAAGACGTGGCTTGGCTGTGTAATAGAGGAGAACTGCCTGCACACGCCCGACAGCCACACAAGAGTGAAAGTACGAAAAATTAACTAACGGGGCTTTGTGTCAGTTTCTGCGTTCTGCGCGAAACCTATCTCCATTTTCAATGATCTGGTTCGCCCACCTATCGATCGGTTGGATCTGGCCTTATAAATGAGCCGGTTTTCTTCGGGATTGATCAGCAGGATCGATAGTTGACTAATGCGTCATCATTCATTCAGATCCACCAAAGGGGTCCACTTGTAGGCTGGAGTTTCTTTTTTGCTTTTCCATGAATATTTTTGCCCATATGGTTAAGCTGTAGCTCTACCCGTTCAACAACAAGTCCCTCTCGAACACTGTAGTCCCTTGCCAATACGGATATCTTCTTTCCCCAGTCACAGTTCATTGGAGCAGCTACATGTTCTGTTTCGGATCAGCCATGGCCAACTGGCTCCGATGGCCACGACACCCGGTGCCAAGAATTTGAGGGATTAGAAGAGGACAGCGAGCTAACCTCTGGAGATTATCTTCTGCGTGGTAATCGGCTGTCGGCAGATTGTCCTAGAAAAAGCTGACCGGCTCTAATAGGGGCCAATCTGGTCCCATTTTGTCTTCATGGGCTTCAGTCACTCCCTAAGGATTGAAGGTTTTTGACAGATATGACCCTAATCCTTTGTTCTTAACCTCCTATATGAAACAGTAACTGATAGTACAGTTGTGTTCAGGAATCCCCTATTAACCGTCCGGCTCTATTCCCCCGGGGTCATCTCGATCCTGACTTTTAGCCACAGAATGACTCCGTTCCAAGCTTTTGTGACTTGAACCAACTTGGTGACTTGCTTGGTGAATTTATTGTAGTGATGAGTTCTTTTACTTCGAGTTACCCATTGTAAAATGAGCTCGTCCAGTTTTCTTTGCAGGACCGCCGCTATTTACCAGTGTGACGGTAGCTTTTTGTCTATTTGAATGGTCTTTGTATGTGCTACTACGACGACGACGATGCCGGCAACGATGTCGTTACAAAACAATAAAACACCCTGACACTCACTATTCCGGTTCCACATCTACATACACACACATGCACATACATACACATAAACAGATACAAACGGAGTTGCAAATATCCGTGTCCATCGGTTTTGACCACCCCATTTAATCGATAATCGACCACTGGTCATGACCGCTCGATGTCGTTTGCCGATTTGTATGAACGGAAAAAATAGGGGCACAGCCGGTGGACGTGCATCGGTCAACTTTGAAGGAGTTGAAGGTCGACAGTAGAAAAATCAGTGATTTGCAGCAGCTGTTGACATGTTGCTGCTTTTTCTAGCCCCACCACTTGATAAATGGCCCAATCTCCCACTTATTCCAGGATATTGACTGTATAGTTATGGGAAGTATTCGATTTAGCTTCTGAAGTGCAGACACCGGCACCAGCAAGGTAAATCCTTCCCGTAACGACTGTGGGTATTGGAACAACTCCCACATGGTTCCGGAGGTACTTCTACCGTCTCCCGCTCCCATTTCGAGGGAACCTTGTCGATTTATCGATTTCCATTTTATCAAATTGTCGCGTCGATTTGTCATCGTATGTTCGTTACGCGGAAATACCGCCGCCGGCTGACTCACATTGATAATTGCGCGTCTCTCGAGTGTTTTGATGCATTTGAACTGATATACGTTATCAGTGCTCATCTGACATCAATCGATACTTGTACCTATTGATTGATGAGGAGACAAGTGGTGTGTGTGTTTGCGTGTGTGTGTGTGGTTTCTTATGTCAGTTGCCACGATGTTCACAGAGAGATGGCGAAGATCGTAGAGGGTGCAGGGTAACTCTATTGGTTTAACCTACCCGCGTTGTCGATGGTGGAATCGATGCGTCACCTGCACTGCAGGAGAAAAACGCTTGCAACTTCTGAAACCCCCCCTGGTTACCGTATGATGCCGTCATCGCTGCGCAGTATGGTCGGTAAATCGGTTCTGAGCCGATTTTATTGTATTAGGTTGATTCATAAGTCCTCGGACAAATTGGCAATGTTAATATTTATCTTACAATTTCTAAACGACAATAGTGAATTATTTGAAATATGCCCCATTGGCATCGATGGTCTTCTGCCAATGCTTGGGCAAATCGTAGATGCCCTTGCTTTAGAACGCTGGAAGCTGGCCCTTGGAGAACTGCACCAGTGCCATTTTAATGTCGTCGCGGGTTTGAAAGTCCTGACCATCCAGATGACATTGAAGATGGGGAAAAAGGCGGTAATTCGAGGGATCCAAGTCTGAGGAACAAGGATGGTGTGGTAAACTTGTCCTACCAAAATTCGTCACTTCAGTTTTGGTCGTTCTTGCAATGTGAAGGCGAGCGTTGTCGTGCTTGAAGTAGACTTTGTGCTGCAGTGGACGTGTAGCTTCGGGATTCGCCTTCAAATTCCTCAGTTGCGTAATGTAGACGTGTGCGGTCACTGTGCATCCTTCGTCTAGCGCTCCCATTATTCGACACGGAGAGCGCTCCACCAGAATCAGAGCATAACCTCCTTGGCGTATACGTTGGGTTTGGGGGAGTCTTCTGCATGCGCACCTTTGTCAATCCATTGAGCACGCCGGTGAACGTCAGAGTAGAGGTTTGACTCCGCACCCCTGGTGACTAGGTACTCGAGCCACGTGTGGAGCCCTTGAGCGTGAGGAGAGAAAGTGCCACCCGTCGTGGCGTCTATGTCATACTGCTTCAAAGCATGAGGCATCTATGGACCGAGCTTTCGCACCTTGTCGATTGACTTCAATCCACGAAGAACTGTGTACTGACTCTCCAAGGGCGACTGCCACTTCACGAGTAGTTTGATACGGATCGGCTTCCACCTGGCTCCGCAGCACCTTCAAATCCAACTTCATTGAGCGTCTCGGACGGTCTTCATTTTCGACGGAATAGTCGCCCGATGTGGACTTCTGATGCAACTTGTAAATTGTACACCTCCTGCTTGTGAACGTCCTTTATACCTCTATTGATTGCCGCGGGTTCATGGCCAGATAAAAAAATAAATATGATGGTGTAGCGGATGTGGAGTTGCGACGGCTTGAAATCATGAGGCATCGTTGCTAGAAAGGAAATAGTTAGGTGCCTTCTCCAGTATGCGTTCGAAAGAGCTTTCCATACTCTATCTAACAATGCCTCGCACGTTCATTTTCGTCACCTCTTTCAAGAGTTATGATCGCTAGAAGTCATCACTATCATTTTGTCCGAGGACTTATGACTCAACCTAATAACATCGATCCCTACAAATCAGGTTAAACGATCAAAATGAGCCGGTCGACGGCATTGTTGAGGGGTCAGCACCGCTTCCAGAGTGCGCCATGCTTTTGTCAGGATCTCGAATGGCACGAACAGGACCTTTCCGAACGGGGCCTTATACAGACATCAGGTCGTGGCAGACCAAAGCAACACAAACAACTAGGGAATCTCAAAGGAACATTTGAACTTCTGAAAGGTCTGATTGCCCCTATGGGCATTGCAACGGTGATCTCACTATCAGCGTTGACTTCTTGTTCTGAACCCCCCCCCCCCCTTCTTCCCCTGGTTTTACAAGAAGCTCTCCGCTTGGGTAAAGGATTTCTGATTTTATTTCCAGTCCGTCCACTAGTTGAATTTTTAATATTGCTGCAGATATTTTCTGGTTTATCAGTACCCACCATTGTCCCATTGTCCTTGTCCTGGACCAGCAACCCTATTGTAGTGGAGTTTTTGAAGAATAAATCGTAAAATTAAACAAAACAAACAACAGACAAATAAATGGATAGATGAGGACTTCCCAGACGATGTCAGAGTCCTAAATGAGAATTATGAGAATGAGATCTACCTTTCCCAAAAAGCTGCATTTCTTTGATTGTGGCCGTCTCAATTTTTGATTTTCGACTTTTACCTGTTCTAATGGACTTTTCCACTTTGCAATCTCATTAGTTAAGTTACCGTAGGAACAAAAAATAGTGCTGTGTCCTAGTCATTACTGAAATTTTCTTTTAAGTCATTTCTATTGAGTAATTTTGTTCATTCATTCGCCTTTGTGTCCAAGTTGATAATCGTTAGAACCGTTGGGTCGACTTGACTGTCATCCCTGCTCTTTTTATCTCGAGTCGAGTCGTTTCCACTATCATTTTGCACTCTCGAAATGTGTGTCGTTCACAATGTGAAAAAGATGAACGCCAGTCGCGCTCGCGGCGATCGCGACGTCGCGTGCGCGACACGGTAGTGAATACATCAAGGCCTTATCAGGTCGCAATCTTCTGATAACGGTCCTGTGTATTCTCAACTGGTGACACTCTCTGAACTGCCCCTCTGCTACTCTCCGTCTTCACCACATTTCTTCTCTCTCTTCCTCTATCTCAATTGAGAGCGATGTTTTGCAACGATGGCGCTGAATCGGCGGCGGACAACGGACGGCAACCGTTCTGATTGCAATTTTAGATATCCGTTAGTCGTTTCACTCTTCATTCCATGTGAGAAGGAAGATCTCTTGAGTTGCCGCAGACGGGTCCACTGGGACAACCAGCCGATGCGCACACATTCACAAAAAAGGTCCCTTATGCGAAAATGTTGCTCGTAGGGGAGTGGGGAGAGTGGTGTTGGTCCAGCTGCTCAAATACAAGTAATCACCCAGCTAGGCGAAAACTGGAGTAGTAGTGGCAGGTGCAGAGGAGGTCTCCAAGCAGTAATGTATACAGCATTGCTTGAAAAGAAAACTTATTGTATGCCATTTAGTTTCAGATGAACGATACGGCCGACATCGTCAAACAGACGACGCCGACGACCACAAAAATCGAACCCAACGATAGGTACGGTAATTTGCTACTCACGCAAGAACGAACCACCGATACGATGTGGTGCTAGGGATAGTATGTGTTTTGTGATTCAGCTTTATGAGATATCTATTGGTAGCCTGAAGCCAAGGTAGCTTCTTTCCAAGCTGCTACAACAAAATTTGTACTTTGAAGTGCAATGCACTTGTCAAGATGGCCGATCACAAGCGATTGAGAGTCAATATGACCGGCATTGAGACAGAAGTATCATTTGGATCGAAGTAGAAGCGGTTGATTGACTGAGGGAGAGGATCAAAGGGAGGGAAAGAGAGATCACAGGAACGAGTGGGAGTTTGTAAAAAAGAAAATCAAAGTGAAAGAAATGTTTAAGCTTACTTTCAAACTTGACAAGTACTGGGAAGGTATTGTAGTAATTGAGTAGAAAGCTCTATATGGTGATTACTTAATGACAGACTGCTTAATAATGCCCCAACTGTGGTGAGAAAGTATTGAATTACCAGTTGGCAGACTCTGATCATGACAATTCAAATGGAGTTTTGAAGTTTTTGGTAATTTCCTACCGGGTATGTAGGTGAACCCCGCCATTCACTGAATGTGAAATTCGTGAGCAATGGAGACGTGAATGGGGCCGCGAAAATTCGAAAGTCGTAATTCGAAAATCGGAAATGAACCCAATTAACAGACCATTTTTTTGCAATATCTGAGTCCCTCTCACTACAGTCTACACTGCTGCTGTGAGAGGATTTCAGAGAATTTCAGAAGGACGAGAAGATTTTAGAGGCCTCAAACACGAATTGTCGTCCAAATTTGAGTAATTAGAATAACTATCAAGCCCACTTTGTGCTTTTAGGTAACTACTCCCATTTTTTGATAAGCTTTATTTCGTTCGGAATTATTCCAGTGCTTGGCCTTGCGAAGAATCAGCTTCGTAGACGATAAGGCGAAAACTCGGCTTTTCTACCCATGGGCGTCGGCGTAGCTAATTCGAGAATGTTTCCATTTAACCAGAAAACGTGATTTGAGGGCCGATATACGATCTTCTCTCGATTATATGGATTTCTGCGAAAAAAGACGAATAGTTGCTCATGCCTTAGCATTCTGTTGTGCTTAACCAATACATTATCAAAAAACTAAAAAAAAACGGAAAATAACTACTGTTATTCGGAATCGGTGGGGTGACCTTATAGTCCTGATTTCGAAGGAATTTCAAATTATTTTTCTATTTTAGTTGCCCTCTTTTTTATGGCCATTCGGTGTCCTCGGAGCCTTCTCTTGCTCTAGTTATTTGACTATAATAGAATCGTCCTTTCGGAGGGACCATCCGGCTAGGCCGCTGGCTTCAGGCCAATACCTCGTGAGTGTGAAGCCCTAGGTTCCATGGGCCGTTGGGGAAACCCCTCTCGAAAAAGAGCTGCGTGAATCCAGCTCCTGAGAAACAATTTTGTATAAGTGAATACTGAGGAATGATTTCATTTAACGCGCTTGGGTATCCGACCTGCTGGGTTCCCGGAATGGGTTTTTTTTCTAAATACAGTATTCAGCAGTAAGGTACGCTCTAGACTTGCTTGAGTCAGAAATTTACCTATTTGACTCCGACAAAGTAAATAAGTAAATGAAACTCTATTTCTGAACTGTAGCAATGAGTTAAACTATATGTGTAATGACAAGCTTTTCAGGCTAACCCCCACCTACGACACCTTCAAAAAAGAGCCTTGGCCTGGTGCTACCCAATTGAATGGTGGCCAAATGATTACGGTGATTATTTCGATTGATATTACGATTTTAGTTCCTAGATTTACGGGTTTTACTTTAACTATCTTTACCATTTTTAAGTTATCTCCACCTGCTGGCGACCCTGCTGGCACCCAACCAGAGCCTACGCAATCATCCTCGAGTGCTGGCTCCGATCTCACCGCCGGCGATGCAGAAGGTGTGTGGAGCGTGGATATTGATCAGGTAACGTTTTCTTTGTCTTTTTTAATGGTAATTAAATGGTGGGTGGAGATGTTGTAGTGTCATGTGACGCATTATCACCCACGTGGTCCCGGAATCGAATCCCAGGTCAACTAATACCAAACAAAGCCTGCAATTATGCAAATATTGAAGGTTATAACGGTTGTCCCACGCAGTTCATTACGTAACCCACATAGGCATTCGAAACATCACTACAATTCTGAATTCAATTCAAATACGGGGGCGCATCCCACGAGGGGGATTGTTTACCACCAGAGGATCGTTTGAATTCTACCTGAACCTTGTCTTTCAGGCTTTTCAAGAAGCACTAGCCATTTATCCACCATGTGGTCGACGGAAAATTATAATCAGTGATGAAGGAAAGATGTATGGTGAGTGGAAATCGCCCATTTGCTTTTTTCTTTGCACTCCATTGAAGTCTTTTTCTGTTTCCTTTCTGGTACTGTTAAGTTAACTGTGACCTTACTCGCTAGCTAACCGGTTGTATTCATTACTGTCAGTAGCTCTAAAGCAGAGGTGACATTAAAAGGATCGGAGAATGAGAGCGGTCGAATTGTCCGCCTTTTTTTCAAACCTTTGCCATGAAGGACACATCAGGCGACATCTCCAATCTACCGGAATCTCCGGAAGGTTCCACTTTTGTGGAGTGTGATTGTTAGGGAACGTGATCTGCCGGGGACTAATTTGGGCAACTACGGAAAGCGTGCATTCTATCCAACCATTTCTGACTTAATTGCCTTTTCATTGTGGTTCTTAGGGCTGCTTTGCGGTTCGTCATGCGATTGCCCTTCACCGACGTGCAGGCAGGTCGCGTCGTCGCCCAGCAGCTGCTCCTTCCATCTGTCCCTTAGCGGTTAATTCGCATGCCGTCGTCCGCCACGTTCCCCCCGACCACTGTACCGTGATGAATTGTCGCCGCCACCCGAACCACCACAATAGACCGAAATCGACGTCGCGCGATGAACAACCGCTGTAAACCAATGTCACTGCAAAAAAGAAACGATGACGAGTCGAGAGGGAGCGAGGGAAATAGGTGAACCTGCCGGGGTCGGACATTAGCTTCGAAATTGTATGCTATTTTAGCAGGGACAAAATAATAGCAATATAGAGGAGGAAACAGAGAGCACTGGGGCCAATGTGATGGGAACATAGCCATGAGAATGTGATGGATCAATGTGAACAGTTTTCCATGTAACCGAACAGGTTTGGGTATTCCTTTTTTCGGGAACAGGCATTTCCTCGATGGTGGTCTACAAACTTTTCATCAATACCCTGCCCAGTTCCTAGCAAACTGCCAAGACGAGGTGCACAGATGTTTTTAAGACTCCCGCTAGGATGTTTTGCTCGATACCAATCCAAAGCTCATAGTTATAATTGCTTTTTCTACTCAGATTTCAATTCTCTAGTGAAGGTATTCTGACCACACAAGCTCATAAACTGAATTCTGTGCTGGGCTTCGTTGGTGAACACCTTGATAGAATTGAGAGATGGCGAAAGCTGAAGTGGTATGACCGAAGCGACTTAACTGCGATCTGGTTTTTAGAATCTCTTCATGATGCCATGGTCGGAACCATTTGCCACTCCAGTGTTTCAAGTGAGCAGAACTCTCCTCACTTGTAGTCACTTTTGCTTTTCTTAGTACTTATCATGGGTACTTCCTGTTGCTCACTGCTTAGCTGCCATTAACAAATCACTAAGTGATTCGAAATAGTAATTTTTTCGAGGTACTCACCCTTGGGACCGATCTGGTTGTCATCGAGATGGTTTTTGAGCGAAAAATAGATCCATCATGGTTGAATCCTGACCCCGTTCCCCGTTGGTGTCATTTGTGACTGTCATAGTGCCATTAGCAAATGTCATATGAGGTGGCCGATGATTGACAATGATTACCAAGAGTGAACGACGTTCCGCACCTACTCGTTGACCCTAAGGGACACAATCATTTGGCTCTTGCTGAGTTTCGAACCAAGGATTTCAAAGGCGTGCTCGCATGGGCTAATCGTAGCTCGTAGCTGATCGAGGTGGGGTGCAGTTGAATACTCGCTGACCTCGACTGAGTGACTCTTGGTGCTATCTCCCATAGGAGATGGATACGTAAGCGAAGCATCTTTTAAAACGTAACTGGAACAAATACCTTCTTTATTGAGAAAAATCAAGTTGGTATTAGTAAATGACAATTTGAATAATAAGGCAGAATACAGATATTTTAAGAATACTGTTAAGTTGCAATTGTGAGTAGGTCCTCTAATTCATGTTGGTCCCGACATCCACTAAAACCATTCTGCTTTTCTTGTCTTGCATTGAGACTATATATCTGAACTGTACTTCGAGGTATGCTCCTGTTCCTTACCCATCATCTGTGGAAGATACTTTCAAAAGTCACATATCGGATGACAGCTATTTGGAACAATCTTTGATCATTCTGGGTAAAAATAGCTTTAGTGCCCCGTGAAAAAGGCTGAACTGCAGTGAGGTCACTGACCCACGCCGCAATAACTGGCGATATCCCGCTGCTTCATGCTATTGTCCAGGGTTCATTTGTCCAGGTTGTACAGGGAGCCTTTTGGTCATTCCATCACTAGGAAAGCGATTAGTTTCGACGAACAAATTCAGAGACTTCAATTGGAATTCCTTTCTAAAAGCTTCGAAAGAAAATTCCTCGATTCATTACATTCAGATCCATTTACATACTACGTTGTCACTTTGATTCAGGTCTATTTTTGAGTTTATAAACTCGGTCCTAAACGGAACGATTCTTCACATTTCTCCATAGCCAGCAATCGTAAAACTTGTGGTGGTGTTGCCTATATTTATTGAACTCCACGTTCTGTTGGACATTAGAAATGCTTTTTTTTCCAAAAAAAAAAACTGCCAAAACTTTGATTTGCATGTTTCTAGTTTCCCCTGAGGCACAACCAATAGATAAGGACGTCCCACTAGGACACAACCTGACTTCTTTTTTTACTTTTTTCCTTTTCCCTTTCCCGGTATTTTTGTGAACAACGCAGATTCATGCTATGGGATTTTCCATTTTTCTAGAGATTTTGCTTTGGCTGGACCGTTTTAGAGGTTCTCAGCAACAGTCTTGAGTTTTATTACTATGCAAACAACTGAAACAGTCTGTAATCTTTGTAGTCCTTCCCTCGGCAACTGCCCACCTTAGGAAATTTCGTCAGTCTTTTTAAGTCTCATTTTCCACCTTTATAAGACATGCTTAGCTTTGAAAATCTAGAAATTCAAGTAATTTTTATTGCTTCCTTATTTCCCCTGATATCGTAACCGGTACAGTACCAATGTACATATATGTGCTTTGGTCTTGAATGAGGAGCATCAATTTTCCAACTTACCGTAGTAGTGACTAGTAGTGACAATGACAATGACTGAGACCGTCTCTGTTCAAGAGCTCTCCACTGTTTCTTCAGTCTCTTTTCTTTTCGAATACTCATCCAAATTGCGCAAGAACCTTGAAAGTGTTCACATTTTATTTCGTCAACGGAGAGACTTAATGGAGGTTACCCGCTTCGACATCCCCGTCACACACAGCGCAGCGCTCTGCAAAGGTTATGTGGGTGTAAGGTAAGGTGTGGGAGTAGCAGTAGCGAGCTGGTCCCCAGTTTTTGCTTCCAATCGTCCTTGATCCTTGTCTTTTTGGTTTCTGACATAACAAAATCGGTCGTTGCTCATCTACCGTGTTCGCTAAACAAGCCTACAAGTCCTTCAGTGGTGGTCTTACGAATGGGAAGCCGTTCTTGATGATGTCGCCTAACTCTCTGATCCTACCAAGATGATGGCATCGAAGGCCGGTTTCCCAGTTCACCGCATATGGAAAAGCGGATGCCGTGACCAGCGGTTCCCATGCCTAAGGGCAAATCGACTTCCAAATAGACCATCTTGTGCCCCTCTCCTTGACATGGCTTTGTATATACGGTGATACCTGCTTTCACAGAATAACCCCGAGTTTTTGGTAACGACACAGGCTCACTGAATCGATAGCGGCAATTCTGGGGTAAAGCCAGAAAGCCGTGGCGTCGTCTGGGCGATCTGCTGTATGCTGGTGGAGTAGCGCGCGATCGTACAAGAAAGCTGATGCTTTGCTTAGAATTGGTATCGATAGGCTTGTCCGTATGGACCACCACCTTCGACAGAATCGTGGGCCCTTCAGGTTTTTCTTATGGTTGTTCACGAGTATTGTCAGGTTTAGGGAAAAAATTCGATCGGAACTTCTGTGGTTCTGGATTTTGATGGCTCCACAGAGGGGTTATTCTCACACGTAACGCACTGGTCGGAGATAGCGGCGGAAGAAGTCTTTCTTCTGAATCTGCTCTCATCTCTTGCTAAGGCCCAAAGTCAGCCCAGCTAGCACCTAACCTGATTGAGTGAACTTTGAAAAAAAAATGAGGGAACGTATGAGAAGTGGAGGGAAAGGGAAACTTGATAAAATCCATGGGAAGTGGTGCGGCTTGTCAACTGTCAATCCATTTTCTGGAGCACTCTGATATAAGTTGTCGAACTTTCAATTCACTTGCTCCTATCTGGAACCAACCGGGCCTTCCAGCGTCTGATGCGGCCGCTTTCAATGTTTAAAGCAGTTCAGCTTTGAAATTTTTCGAATCTACTGCACAAATGAGAAACGTTCAAAGTACCACGAAGTCGTTTAATCGAGAAATTGCCATTTGTGGGCAAATTTCGGCGGAAAGGAGTACTTTCCAGCAGCCTCTCATTCATTCTGTCGATCTATGTTCTCATGTATTTGCCCATGTTTTTTTGCACATCGTTTACATAGCAGCACAGCACTTCACGACTAGCCTCATAGTGGGGCATCAGTGAATCAGAGAACAGAAAAATGATAAAAGAAGAAAGATAGGAGCATTAATTGACGGTGCTAGTAGGAGGTGATGATGAGTTTTGAAACTAAAAGGGAAACTAGTAAGCATCGAAACTGATTCCGTATGGTCGCCCAATTTTATATTGCTCTTCATTGGAACTATGTAGATTCTTTATAGGGTTGCTAAACTATGGGTAAATCTGGAACGGGTTTTGAACCCATACATGTGATTTCCGTCCACCGTACGCTTTATCCCTTTTTCAAGTGGAATCCGTCCGGCCCTAGTAAGTAACCTAAGTCCTAATTCTCAAAGATGATTCGGGCTTCGGTTACCAGCCCTCATCGATCAGCCAATGTCGACACTGAACCAGAACCTGTGGGTTTTTGATACTCATTAACTTCTCGATATTTCTGAGAAACGCACTTCCTCCGGCCAACCCACTCGAACGGCGCTCTCCAGTCTAGTCCTTTTCAAAGTGCTGAAGGGGCTATAGGTGGCAAGGAATTACTGTTATTAGGTAGTTATCAGCTAATTCTGAGTGAAGTCTTCACTATATTCGATCTACTCCAGCCACTCCCAATTCAGTCAGTCGAACTCGAATAGTGAAGTACTTTCAGAAAAGGTGCTGTACTTCGCTGCACTTCACACAGCCATACTGAAAACGAAGCTAATTCCATTGGCAGAACTGGCGGCCTTACACTGTAGTCAGGCGTGTTGTAACCGCACCATAAGAATTCTACTGTAGTCTCATTCTGCATAAACAACAAGTATGTCTGCTGCTTATGTCTATCGCCGGTGTCGGCAACGTCGCATTGTCTTTGATTGGGTAAGCTCGCGTAGATTAGCCAAAACATCAAGTTTATAGCGATACGGTAATCCACCCTTGACCAGAGGAGACAGACCTAGTTGTTGGCAAAGTTTGTTGGCAAAGGGGGCTTCACCACAGCGGGCTGTTGGCGTCGCGTGGCGCAACAAAGAACAAACACAAAAAAGATTCCCATTTGATCAGCTTGACGTTGAAACAACGGAAGGTTTCGTGGGTTTTGGATCAGTCCGCACCTGCGTGGCTGTGTCCACAACGGCTTGACGTGATCTCTGCCAAAGCGCATTGAGAATTCCGACGAGGATCCCAGGGAATACAGCCAACTCACCACTTTATCGACATCAGTGACTATGTGTTTACTTATTTATGTCCAGGACCGAATCACAATGATACTGACAACAACTGGTATGAGGCCGATATTCTATAACGTATAAAGAAAGCCGAAGAAAAAAAAAATCATCAGTACCTACTGTAATGATGACGTTAGGTAAGAAGGGAAGCGAGGAACTCGGTGATGAAGGCTAGTGGAGACCCAGTACTGAAAATTAAACCAGGTATTGAGCCGCTTCGAGTCCTATTACTTGGTGAGTAGGTAAGGCAGCCCCAGTGAGACCCGGCATGATACTTCGAAATATGATTCCTCTTCTAGTTCTCATGAATTTTGGGTGTATGGGTGATCATCTGCCTCTTCGCTGTTATCGTTAGATTCCTACTGGATTCCTTCCTACTTACTCTATCAGACAACGAGATCTGGAGAGATCAGTGCGTAATCAAGTGATAGTCCCAGATTACGCCATGCATTCGTCTTCATGGGGAATCGCATAGCTGATCACATGTCTTTGGAATCAGTGCTTGGAGAAGAACGTGCTCTGTTCAGTGCACGAGCTGTTTCCGCAAATAGACAAGTTTCGAGTATGTCTCTTGCGCGCGCCCAGCAATGTCTGTATGGTGTCGGTCGTCGTATGTTCCTGCGTAAAGCCATGTTTACCCCTTTGAGCGGTCGGCGCAGATGCGACCGTAGTTGGATTAGCGAAGACGCTGCTGACGACGATGGTCATCACGTACAACTCTCAGCAAGCATAATGATACGCACACACACACAAAGAGAAGTCACATACACAGTTGGAGGGATGTTCCTCAAATGACGTATATTTGCACATCGTACATTATTGTCTTCGATCCTTCCTGAATGCCCATTCTATCTAGTCTACAACCTGTTCATCGGATTGGGGAAGATAAACGTTTCTGGTTGCGGAGAATGGCCATCGGCACCCCCAGTCCGTTCCGGATTGCGGTTAAGAACAACTGAGGCATGCGTACCCTACCTGCAACCCAATGTGGTCAAAGTAGGCTTCAGAGCCCTCCTTGTGTATTTGGCTATGCCGTTCTTTGGGTAGGAAGAAAGGATGCTCTTACAAGCATTCAGGTTCACCTTGGACTCCGACTGTCCGGCTCGTTCTTCATTAGTCGTAGTGCCGTCCATTGGCCCGCTTTCATGAGCAGTTTTACCTGGCTAAATCAGTTTCACCCAAACCAGTTCGCCTATTTTTAAGCCCCGAGTCATAATTTCCTCTACTTCTGAGAATTGAAGCCGGAGTGACTCAGTTCCGATAGAGGCAGAAAAAGTATTTGGGACCCATTTAAATCCAACTTGGGTTTTGAAGTCTACGGTTTTGAGAAATGAACAGAAATTCTAACCTTTCTTCGAATTCCTGCTTTGAAAATCTTGAATTGATCGCCAGAATCAAGTAGTTACATTTATTCCTGTTTGTTCTGTTCAAATTTTCCCATTCTTTGATCGCCAACGATCAGAATGGGTTCATTCTGTAAATTTCCGTCGATTCAAACGCAAATAATTCCAAATGCACACATGAGTACTACTGGGAATTAAATATTAGATAGGTGCGACGACAATTGATGATGATTGATTAGCGATCAAAGCGATCTCCTTGCTCATCATCAGCAGTCAGATGAGGACCTGTGAAGAGAGGGGTCATCGGGGGGGTGAACAACAATTAACACCAGACGCATAATTGCACAATGATGGATTATACCATACTCGTGCATCAACAGATGCGCTGTATTGTCAGATTTTTGGCAACACGTATATTACTCCTAGAGCGACAGATTGAACAAGAGTCAATTGCTTCGCGAGAGGGCTAGGCATTGAATCAATTATGGCCGCAGGGCAATAATGGACTTTCTTGTTCTGTAAATTAGAAGCAGTTTAGGGGCATTTAGGGGCAACTACGTAGCCCCTTCAATCTTGAGCGATGGGCTGGGTGTTCAACAGGTACCGCTGGGGCCGAGCTCATGGGTAATGGGGAGGCTTTTAGGTTCTCATTGAATTTCGGGTTGACTGAAGGTGTGGGACGATAAGTCATGAAAATTTATCCTACGGCAAGTAGTCTTTGGAGGAATACGGCCATATCTTCTGCCCCAAAGTGAAGGTATACCAAGAAGCAGCTAACTATTAGCGATTCAGTACTCAACTTCTTCCTTCTAAGGCAGAGATTGAGCTTTTGTTATGATTTTCATTTTATTTTTATGAAATAACATATTTTGGCATCGTTTTCAGGACGAAATGAGCTTATCGCTCGATATATCAAACTTCGATGCGGCAAAACGCGAACTCGGAAACAGGTCTCATCACATATTCAAGTGTTGGCACGGAAGAAAATGCGTGACGAACAAGCCAAGAAAAAGGTGTGCAACGCTGCTTTTGTTCTCCTTTGCAAAGCTTGAATCAATCGGAGGAATGGTGACGAATCTCAGGAGGTTTTCAGGCTGAATGTCCTGTGCAGACCCCAACCGCAGCAGCAGCTGCTGCTGCCGTTGCAGCCGTGCCTCCTCCACGAGTACCGAATACGCCGCAATTTCCCGCGGTAATTCTTTTTGCTTTAATTGCTACCGTATGCTGACTACTGTAGATTTTTCTCACACCACCTATCGATAAGGTAAACTGGTCTGATATTAAAATTCTTTCTAAATTCTGAAATTCAGATTTCATAACTGTAGCTTAAATTTGGGTAGAGGCATTACTATCCGGCTGCAGCTGAGGATTCATTGTCACAAATAAGCTAAGACTTCTCCCGGTCATTTATTAGGCTACAAAAGTTCCCGACAAAAGACATGTACCCTAATGGTTCTTATTAATGAATAAATCCAGTCTCTGACACATTAGTGACCTTTTTTTGATAAAATTGTATTACTCGAATTTTTTATTCTTCTGTGTGGAACAATCTTTCGAATGAGGCGAACAAACTTTAGGAAAATTTATCCGAGGCAAATTTCTTTCTCCCTTCTCTCTTCACCCACGGTTTCGGGGACGTCTATGAGGTCCCGGGGAGGAGTTATATACGAAAATCCTGGTCTAACAAGGTTGGCGATTTATGGACAAAACTTCGGTCTCAGACGGGACTCGAACCCGTACTTGTGCTTCCCGGACACAAAACATCAAGTCAAAAACCCTGTTTTTTTTGATTTTTAATCCGAAAATCAAAAGAATTTAAAATTTCGGAGACTGAAAAAGCAGCGTGAGTGTGCATTCTTCTTGCTCCCTTCCGGAGAGCGGAATGATCTCAAAAGCAGTCTTGGGATGCGCCCTGTCTTCGACTTTCGTAATGGCGAGACGAATGCGTATATGGCCTTAACAATTTTTGGCCGGTGTAATAAGTACTTTTATACTCCCGGTCGAGTTTGAAAACATTCAATCGACCTTGGAGGGATAAAAAGCTTGGTTGGATGGCTCTGGTGCCGCTCCGACCCATCCAACCAAGCTGACTCTAAATGGTGTCCCTAGATCATTCGTGTGGTAGCCTTTAAGCCGACCAGAATTTTATGTTATAATTTTCCCTTGATTCTACGTAGTGAGCTATTCTCAGAAGGCACTACCAATTGGAATTTCCTTAGAAGCACTTTTATTTACTTCTAACTTATCATCTTGAACTACCGTATGCAATTTGTGTTACCGTAATTCAGCTACATTTTTCAGCTTCCAAGCCTGCCACAAACACCTCACCTAAGCGATGCAAAGGAACATTTAGCTCAGCAATTATTAGGTAGTATGCTTGAGATTGTGTTTTCTTGTTACAGTAATAGAGGATCCACCTTTATTAGGCTTTCAAGGAGCTTTCTTCAAATCTTACCTGGGTTGAAAGTTGTTTCTTGGGCATCTATGATTACTTTCTTCCATGCCAATCAATCTAGCTGTAAAGACTGGCTCGTCAGTCGTGAATCGATCTCAATTATGAGTACCAATTTCAGGCAAAGCTTCATTGCTTCCGGCGACGATGTATCAGACGTTATGGTCCCAACCATTCCCGTCAGCTGCGCACTTTGCACCGGACGTGAAACCATTCGCGTAGGTTTCTATTCAATTTCTCGTGTTTTGCTCGGCATGGCTTACTCTACTCTGTTCCTTATCGTAATGCAGCCTATCAGAGTATGAACGATATCGATCCCGCAAAAATCGAGTCAGAACTCTGACCTGGGAACTGGGAACCTAGATTTACAAGGTTCATTGGGAGGGGGCGATCCGCTTCCCCTTTAACTGCCCCTGAGATCAACTTCTCGAACTTGGTTTCCGGATTCTCTCGGCGTGGCCTATTTCACTCTGATACTCACCATGATGTAGCCCATCTGGAAACGATTGAGATCGATTCTCAAAAATCGGATCAAGCCCCTAACCATGTTCTTCAGACAGGGAACAAGCCGCATTTCGGTCAGTCCGTCCAAGGTTATCCTTCTGGGCTTCCACCCAGTAGAACTGCCCCAGATCCCGAATGTTTCATTGGGGTACTATTGAACAAACAGGCTCTTATTAATTCTGATGTCCTGTGCAGTGTTATCGACAACCCTGCATCGGCTACCGTACACCAATTTCACATACTCGAGCGATTATAGTTGTTAATCATTGTCCTCGCGTTGCTGAGAACTCCCGCGTTGTTCATTGATCTGTCCAAGGTCTTCGGACGGTACTCAACTACCATCTGTTCTTAAGTAGTGCTGTTGAAGTGAATGTCAAAACCACCCGTCTGCCATTTGAACTACGTAGAAATGTGCACGAACTCGGGAAAAACTAGACATGCAAGTTTTATGAATCACCTTAGAAGGGAAGGATGATCGGGGCTCAGGAAAAAATCAATAGAATCAATCAACCGATTGATAGAATCAATCAATCGACCACGTTTTAGAGCTTTTTGAAGTGTTAGCAAAATCTTACCTGCGCTGTTCTACCGAGAATCACGGACCCTGCACTTTTTTGCGGCCACGCCCCTTTTTCATACGTCCTGAAATCTCGTCCTGTTTCCAGTATGGCGCCAGAGTTCGCGTTGCCGTTTGCCGCCGCGGTCGTGCAACCGCAAGCCGCCGCTGCTGCCGCCGCAGCTGTTGCGGTCACCAAGAAGACCGCCGACGGTATCGCCTCGTCCAAGCTCCGACTTACTGGATTCCAAGCGTGAGTTCATCTTTATCCAAAAGTTTGAGCTCATGGACGAGTTTGAGGGTGGACGAGCAGTTCCGAATTGTTTCTCGATTGCAGTTATCTCGAATTGCCCCATGGAGGCCCACGCGTGGATATTGTGAGCATCCCTCGAGACGTAGTTGAGACTGAGGTGAGATTTCTTGAACCTTTGGACTTTTATGAACTAGCGAAGAAGTTGCTATCAAGGGTATATGGTGGATTCATGAAGAACTAAGACATTGTTCCGTAGAACTGCTCAATTTCAGACTCTCAAATTGGACACAGTCATAGAGAAGTATCCCAAACTGCTTACGGAACTCTTTGAACGTGGTCCATCGGATGCATTTTTCCTTGCAAAATGCTGGGCAAATGTCTCATTCGACTCTTCTGATACTGAGTGAGTTCCGGCTGCTTTGAATTTACCGACGTCGTTACCACTTATGATTAGGCTTTTCATGGTTGATTCCAATTGTTTCCTCGTTTGGTTACTTTATTTTTGTTTATTTTCGTTATTTGATCAGCACGGGGGGAACGTAAACGTGAATGTGTAACATTAGATCATATTTGCTCCAATCCTCTATAATAATTGGGTTATGTAGCTAAGACTTTATCCCTTCCGAGTCCATTGGATACTAGATATCATAGGGGGGCACGAAAACTGGCGTTTTGGAGACATGCTTTCAAAGCTCCAAGGATTCAGTCAAAATAATGGTAGTACGGGAATGTGACGACAAATGTTGCATGAGGGGGCTGTTTGGACGAGCTGTCCAAACGTACATCCATTGCTCAAAATTGGTTACAGTAAGACGCCTTCGGTTACAGTAACGTGTGGGTTCCAGTGCAAACTTTGCAGCCTCTTCAGCATATGACGCTGTTAAAATTCGTTCCCTCCGGGTGTGCACGTCGACTAAGCCTGGTTCGAGACCCTTAACACACCCTATCAAGGCCCTTTCTATTTTTCGACCCGACACTGTCCCATTTACTATCGTTAGTGTCGCAGAATAATCATAGGGAGAAATCACAGAAATCATTTTTATCGTGAACTGTGCCTTTGAGGAAAAAACGTTCTACTGATCTTTAAGAAAGTAGGATAGGTGGTTTGGGAAGATTAATGACTGTTCGAGAATCTAACAGTTACAGTGTACTACTTTTTCTAGCGTGCCAATAAATCGTAAATCTATTCAGGAACAGCCTGTACGCGGTCGACTCGTATTACCATTCCCAGCAGAAATTCGACATCAGTGTCTCGACGAAAGTCTGCTCTTTCGGTAATGAAGTCGTCGAAAAAGTGGAGGTAAGTATGGAGAGGAATAATTTTGAGTGTACTTGATGTTCTCATAAAACCTCATAGAAGATAGGCAAACACCATTAAGTACAACATTTTCCAAAGGGAGACGGGCAGTATTAATGGTTTTGTGTAACCAATCCGCCGCACGCGGCTGCCGCGGACCATTTGCCTCGTTATAAGCGTTCTTCAAACAGCTCAATTGCTACTATGCGATTATTACTTTTGGCATGATTCTATTGTTGGTTCTTTTGTTCCTCAATTTCTTACTTGCTGCTGCAATCTGCCACATTCCTTCGCGTGCGGCGTCTCTCGCCGCGACGCGACAATTTCGTTTCCACTGCGCCGCACCCTTTTCCAAATAGCCCTAAAAATAAGGGTAATCGGTAGGGTTCGAAAATTGTGTGGTCCTTACAGGTCTACTCACCTGACGAAGAGAATGGACATTACTCATTCCGATTGGAACGGTCCCCAATTTGTGAGTACATGGTGAAATTCATTTCCGAGTTGAAAAAGCTCGAATCACGCGATTACATGAACAACGTACTCGAGAACTTCACTGTCCTTCAGGTATTGATTGATAGCCTTCCGAACCTTTTCATTTTTCAGCCCTGGTGGTGCTACTTACCGTATAATTCATTATAAAAATTATTACTCCTTTTTTAGGTAGTTACGAATCAAGCCACTGGCGAAACACTCATGGTAATCGGTTTCGTATTCGAAGTGAACGATCTTCCCGAAGCAAATTGCTCCATTTTCCGATTGGTTGCCTAATCGATTATCGATCGCAATTGAAAGCTGACACGTGACGCCGGTGGGCGGTGCCGCGTCACGTGTTCGAAGGCTTTGTACACATTATACGACTAGATATTAATGTATTATTGAATTATTCTCCGTTTGTGTTACGAATTCTAGGGATTTCTACTCAAGCAATGCCAAATACGATTCAGACCAACAGTCGAAATCATTCCATTATCATCATTATTCATTCATTCATCCTCTCGTCGATCGATATCTATTTATTCCATATGGTGCATTTGTGTTAAACTATACATTCGCGGTGTGCTCTTTATACCGCACGCACGCATACGCACGCAGGCCGCATCGCGTTAAGCTGCGGTGCAGCTCGTTTTCTGCCTGCGTCTCTATCACTATTTCTTTCCGTCTCTGTGCTACCAGTTGTTTGTCTCTCTCTCTCGTCGTCTGCCATCTGGCCACCCAGCACCCATTCACTTTTCCGCACATTATTGATCGCAGAATCGATATCGATTAGTCACTAAAGCGGCCGAATTCGGTTGCGTATTTTTTTTCAGAACAGAGTCATATTGCACGTTTTCGAGTATGTCTTGTCGCCGCATCTTATGCATTACTTTACGGTTTTTATGTCAGTTTCATTATTTTTTTTCGATTTTTTTCGTTATTGAATCGAAAACGTCGCGCGTAGTCGCAGTACTTCTGGTGTGAACGAGATTTGTGCAGATATACTTTAGTCAAATTTTGTGCTGTCCATTCGTTTATTGGAATTAAGTGAACATTGTCTTTTTTGTATAGAGTTATGCTACTGAGTACTGCATAAATGCAGTTATTCTCAACTACAAAAGAAGAATTCCAGTAAAGGAACTCTTCAGGAATGAATGCCATTCCGATTGGTAATCAAGCCTTCTTCCTAACCCAAGACCTCCAATTACTGCTGACCAAATGATTCTGTACGGTGACCGGTAATGCAGCTAGTGGCATCATTCAGAGTAGAGCGCTGAGCGTTGAGCTCTAGGCGTTTTTGGCGTCTGTTTGAAATGTTGCCCATCGATCGATACGGCTTGGAACGGCGGTGACAAAATATTGATCGGGTTTTTACTGGTAGTATAGTTCAATTTTCTTCAATTTTTTAGTATCTGGTTTTGATATCTTTCTTCTTCGACTACTCTGGTATAATGTTATGGAAGTATATCATTCTGGAAGAGCTCTACGCAAATCTGCTTGAGAAGTAACCTGCTCCAATGCAAAAGACGTCAGGGGGCGTGAATGCAAATGTACCCTGAACGCTCAACGCTCACTGCTGTACTCTGAAAGCGCCCAGTCGTGGAGAAAAATCGTCGGCCAGGACTTTCCGTTGAACTTTCTCTGCTCGTTCTCTGAGAACGATCAAGATCACTGCTTAGCACTACCGTTTATGTAAAGGCTATGAAAACTTTTCAAGCTGTATCTCTCAAATTCTGCTCCAGAATTGCACGAGTGCAGAACAGTGGCCTTAAAAGGAGGCCCAGATTTCTGTGAAAAGTTGGGTGTGAAAAAATGTTATCGTGAAGTGATGTTGAAAGGCTTTTGAGAGTTATCAATTTAGTCTGTCCCATCTTGGAAGATCATGTGGCCTTGCAAGGCTTCACCTGTAGCTCTACAAATAACAGCACGTCTATGTTAACCTTGAGATTTGCATCGAACCGACTGTTTTTTGGTCCATTTCCCACGCAACCTGTACGTAGAACTATACGTTTACGTCCTGTGGTACTATATGTTTCGTCACTATCCCATTTTCCTAACCCGTTTCTCCGTAACCTGGTTGGATTTGCTCGTGGAGAGATGGATGATTACGATCAGCGAATCCGTGATAAAAGATGGGCGGGTGTGGGCTGCAGTGGGCTGGCTGGCTTTTATGTCCACTGGGCCCACACTGGTTTCAATCCGTCAAACTACTTTTTTCTTGTTTTTGATTGATCTCCTAATGAACTTAATGCAGCGGAAATCCGAATTCAAATTTGGAACGTGGTGTAGGTAAAGTAAGGGTAACTAGACATCCGATGTTATCCCAGTAATCACAGCAAATTCATAAACTTGAGCTCACAACAGAGGAAAGCACCTTTGTTAAATATTACATTTTTACTTTATGTTTTGTCTCACCCCTAGCAGTATGCTCTGCACATGTTGACCAGTTAGAAGCAAACACCGTACATTATCTGACGACCAGAACCAGTTTTCGATGATAGATTGATCCCGGAAACACTGCATGAGGCGATGAAACAAAATTTTCAGGGAGCAAATAACAACACCCTGGTGACCTGGGTGGGCGTTAGCAAAGTAGTAATACAGAGAGGTCCACTAAGCCGTTTCCAAAAGCAAAAACGAAGAAGATTTATTTTTACCGTCGCTTTAGACACCTTTTCCGTATCTTTTGTTCATTTCTGGCATGATTACGTCCACCTCCGCTCACTATATGGAAATGTGCTCCGAAAATGAAATGTGCTTCTGTCCCACGCCTTGTCATACTGTAAAAGAATGACTTTATCAAGTTGAAGGGTATCAAATCTTTATTTCTTGTCGAACACAGCGAAAATAAACAAAATGATGGTCACTGTTTTTTAAGTCGTTATAACATCATCCATCAGGCTACGACACCTTTGAAGCCGTCTCAGAACTCAAAGATCGTTTTGCAAGGAGAGGCCCGAGGCGTTCGTGTGGTTTTCGGACCCTTTCATAGAGCCTTGAAGGATAGGGATTGCGCTATCCAATGAGTGACTGCTCGTGAAGAGATGGATGAATACGATCAAATAGCAGCCAACTGAAATGGGAACAGGTTACTTCTATTGACGGTACTGGCGGAATACCGAAGTATACGGATCACCCAGAGGTACATAAAGAGGAAGTTGCTTCCACGGGTGGGAGGTTTGCGTTGCTCACTGTTGATGAAAGGCCAGAGACACCCAAAAGGTCATTATAAAGTGCACATACACATTCAAAAGACTAAATGGTACTCGAATTTGGAGGAGAACTAATGAAAGCCGAAAATGGAAATGATCATAGCCTATGGAAGTTGAAGATTTCAAGACCCACTCAAGACGAAGAATCCAAACGGCAGAAGAGTTGTCTTGTCCACGCAACTCAATACAGCAGTTGCCAGAGCAGCGTACTGAAACACTCACAGCTTTTAAGTTTTGGTAAGTAAGTGTAGTGTCGCAGTTAGGAAAACTATCCGTTTGGTGCAAAGTTGGGGGCAAAGATTTCTGCTTTGCACCTGATTCGAACTTTTCTGAGGTGCTTACCTTTCGTTTTTGAGAATGAATTCCTAAGCGCCTCATTCAACTTGAAGGTATTCCAGTAACCATGTGAATATGCTTCATAAGCTCTTTGCAAACTCTAGAACGTGAAATCAAAAAGGTAAGAAGCGTGCTCATTTAAACACCAATTAAACTTCGTGCTCGCTACTCGACGCTGTATAGGGTCCTCTGAAATTCTATACTGGATTCGCATACGTAGTACAAAATAGTACTAATGCAATGGATAAGAGCAGGTTTTTCATTTTTTTTGTTGCTGAGGGCAAAAAATCATCTGACTTGCAGTAGGAGGCAGTGAAATAAATCATTATCATCTTAGCCAGTCAACCAATAGCTCCAGGTCTTGGGACACAGTGAATGCTTTTTTTTTTCGGGAAGGTCAAAATAAAACCAAAGAAAATTGATCAAAGTCGGAGTTTCGCTCTTTATTCCCAAAGAAGATTTCAGCTGAGGGAAATCCCTTTGAGGGAGCTCTGCGTTATAGGAGTTAGTAGAGCTCATACAAAGCTGTTTGTCAAGCTATCAGTGGCATTGATTTGGTAAAATAGTCTCTTTATGATACGGGCTTAGAAAGATCTGGAACTAAGCGAAATCGCATATATTCCGGGAAGGAATGATATGCTTACCATTTTCCGGCCGGTTGTCAGGTGAAGTGAATTTGCAGTGTATCCATGGAAATCTCATCAAACGTCTCTATTGTGACTTTCCTCAATATCGAAGGTATGTTATGCCAAGCTCTGATGGATCCTTTGATTGAAGTTTGTGTTCTGCTGGAGAAATGTCCCACAAGTCGACAATCTGGAATAACAAAGGAAGCGAAGGTGGTGACTGCTTTGAACCCTGTTCAAAAAGTGTTCCATTCATCTTGGGAACTCTTCGTGTTAATGACTGAGGTCATACCTACTTACTACTTTCTTATTCGTTCTTTTCGTTCACCCCAGTTCTTCAGATTTTCATTATCATCTACTTCTTTCTTCTGAATTTCTCTCGGGCATGGATCGGCCCCAAGCCCTCCCCACCACCCCCTTCTTCCCAAGGGCTATAATCAACAGTAAAATACAATATAATAACATATGTATGTAATATAGATCGCGCTATAATTGTCATAACTTTTTATAAATAAATACAACCGATAATATTAATACAAAGTATTAAGATTATAAGGGGGGACAAGCCGAAGAAGTAGTTCAACTTCCGTTTGGCACGTGCCCTAGACTCAAGTCAAACTTAAGAAATATTCTCCCTCCGTGCTCTTCATTAGGGTGAGGGAGACCAAGAACTTATGAATGTTATATATATTATAACAAATAAATAATTGAACAATAAGTTAAGAGGTATAAAATGCAATGGAATTACTAAATTAAAAGCATCAAGCTAAGAAACACTAAAACGGAAGAAACCAAGGGACTAGGCTATTAAGAGCAATATAATAAATGACTGATTATAGACTTTATGTTACCCGTCCATCTTAATCTACATCCTTACTACCCGGGGTCAACTTATCATTTCATAAGTTTGTCCGAGATAGGGCAAGGCAAGCCATATCCTTTCTTTGACTTTTCCATCTGTTGCCCTTTATGTCTCTTCATGCCGCATTGTAGTCCCATTGATTGCCTTTCTTACAAATAAATTTTCGATTACGATTGCAATAGTCTTTCTCGGTTCAGAACTCACCGAAAGCGGAGGTTGTGTAGTGGAAAGGAGCGCACCACACATTGGCATGGTCAGCGAATCGAATCCCGAAACTATGCCCGCCTAGATCCTTGAAGCCTTCCGTCCCTCCAGGGTCGGTTAATTGGTACCAGACTCGTCTGGGAGGATAAAAGCACTGACTCGAACATTGGCCGGCCACCGCACTTTATTGTATGGTCCACATACTCATTCAGCTACCAATATCAGCTGAATATTAAAGATTTATTCAGAGGACAATATAAAAGTTTTGATTTGACACAAACGGAACTGGGACATGCACAAGAACAAGGAAGAGTTTGAAAATCAACGATTTTGAGCAGTATTTTCCTGGAACAAGTGAAACTTCACAGTACAAAATCTCCTAGAGTGATACCGGCATCGAACTCAAGTCACAGGTGGGCTGGCGAGAGAGATTAATCATTTTGGTAAGGAATACTCATCTGACTACCGAATAACGAGCAATAGTATCGTGATTAATGCAATCCACAGTGGATGAGGTATCCGTGCAACGTTTGGTTGAGTTCGGTAGCCTTCTTCTGAGCAGAGGCGACTCGTTGTATCGGTAAAGTTAAATTGTTGATTCTGCGTCAGTGCAGGTGATAGCCGTATTTCTACGCATCGACGAATATCGTACACTTCATTCGCTTTGAGACCGCTAACAGTGAGTCGCTTCTTTTCGCCCGCCTGAAAAAGCTTTATCGTTACAGTTCACAATACCAACCGCCAAAGTAGGCCAGTCCCGAGGGAAGGGTGCAGGAGGGGAGGGTTAGGCAAGTAAGAAGCACTTTGGGCCATTTGAAAATGGGCCATTTGAAAACGTAATGAAGAAGTCTCAGCTAAACTCGCAAACATGTTTACGTAGTAAATAAATATGTGAATATACTTCAGTAAACTACTACGCTATACGCTATGTGTAAAGACTGAAATATCTCATAAGAGGCTGATTTACTGAACCCCCACTCCACCACTTACCTATCCCATCTGCTCTGCACATTTACGAGGACTAGGACGCATGGCGCATCCGAAATGGAAAGAAAAAATCCTACGGACGAATTTGAATAGACTCACTGCAATTGAAAGCTTTCGCACATCAACAGGAATTGAGTTTCGTTGAACAGATGTTGTCAATTCAACTTGTGACGAGTTCGGGAATGGGAAATTGTCTCCGGCCTGTAGTATGTAGGTAATGACAGTATATATCGATCCCTTTATTGATTTATTCTACCCCACATTTACCACTAACCTTAATCCAGTAATCAATGGTGCTATTTGATGCTCTTGGCGATGAGCCTAGAATAAACAGATCGGCGCATGCTTCGGTTAGATCGTTCTCGCAGAGGATGTCTAGCCTGAAAGTCTCGTCTCCGAGCAGTTTTCAGTTAGGATCGCTAGACTTCACACAATTCTCTGGATAAATGCTTACTTTACACTGATTGTTGATCAAAATGATGTAATTTTAAGGTTGAGTTTCCTTACAACTAATCAATCCAGGAAATTGAGAAGTATGCTTTTATACAGACCCGATCTTCACTTTATTCATGACAATTTTTTTCAGGGTCCCCTTCTTTCAAACCAGCTGACCCAAACAAGGAATTCCCTCTACCCTGTTTCTCTTTCTCAAACGCTTTATGCTTCGGACCTTCGAGTCTGGAATCGATCAGTTGGAATACAGTCACCCAATTGGTGTACCTTTACGACACAACCGCTCAACCTTACGATCTTAGTGCAATCCGAAATAGCTTTATACCTAATTTTTGACGGACTGCAAAATATGTATATAAGGCTTTTTCAAACATTATCTTAGTGTCAACAAACAATTTCATTACTCTGGAGGATTTTCGAAATTTTTTCGAATTTCCAAAACCTAAGCATTTCCAAAACATTTGAATTTTCTCAAGCAAAAACCTACACAAATAATAGTCTATTTGATCTTCATTAGGAAGTTCACATCTTTCTTTTGGAACTATTTGATCCCTCTTTCATAAAAAAAACCTTCTCTCACCGACAAATTTGGCATCCATCGCTCAGTGTATAGCAGATCACATACCAGTCCGGTATCGGAATCGCACCTGGAAAGTTGGTATGGTCGATGTTTTCTCACTATGTTATCATATGCCACCAACAGTGATTTATAATTATTGGGTCCTCAGTAGTAGCGGAGTAAAAAGAATCTGTTTCGTGATCGTCTGAGTAAAGTGGGATCGAGACTCGGGCTGATCCTATTTATCCGTGAAGGTTCAAGGCGTACCCGTAGGATCGTGACCGGTTGTTCAGTTAGTCTACATGCTTCTCTTTATGGAGACCGCTAGTCGTAATCTTACATTTACTGCCTTGTCTGGATTGAGAAAATTCCAACTCAAACGTTGATGGATGAGCTACGTACAAAGTGGTTCATGGTGTCATAATAGACTCGAAGGTGTAGCATATCATAAAGAACTCGTCAGCCCCAGGGGGTCCGAAACAAGGCCAGGCGCAGTAAAGGCCGGTGTCTCGAAACACTCGAAATCAACTCAACTAAAAATTCTCAGGGGGCTTGATTTCTTCTCTAGGGGAACGTAGTAGTTAGTTCAGCTAGTATTTTTTCCAAATGATCCAAACAAAAGAATAGGCGAATTGGCCACAACCCCGAGTTTGTGCAAGGGTCAAGCACCCTTACAAAATTCAGAAAATAATATTAAAATGTCAACACTTTTGAATTTGGTCAAGGTAGAGGTTAGACCACGGGGAGAGAAAAACTCCTTTTGGATCTCCGCTATCAATGCAAATGAATCATCTTTCGTCGCTTAGAATGCCTCAGCATAACCGCGTTGAAAAGGTCCATAGGCGTATCAAAAGGTGTTCAAGGGAGAAACTTAACAACCAGTTCACCTATTTTGCATTCTGTTGTGTCCTTGGGAAGTCGGGAAGAGCAGGAAGGTTTATTAGAAGCCATGAATGAATGTACAACAAAGTTACAGTTAATATACTGCTCCGGCCCGCCAGATCTGGTCAAACCGGGCAGGTCAGTACTATACAAGATCAACTACTGTACTAGTAGAGATCACAGATGCCCCAACACCTCCCCCCTAAGATTGACGACCCCGGTACGACTTGGCGTACGGGTCAATCTGAAGGAAGTCTGGAGGGCGTCGAGTACGGGTCGAACGGCGCGGTGCAACGGCAGGAGGCGTTGGTGGTGCAGTCGTCGTCGTTGTTGTCGTCGTTGTTGTCGTGAGCGGGGCTGTAGTGGCCATGGGAAACAACGGTAGTGTGGATGACGTCCCTGCAGGCGAGTCTGGTGAGGAATTGAACGGCATGTCGAATGCATTTGTCAGATCAATTGTTTCTCCCAGTGAGTCACGTGGGCGAAGTTGATTGGCGTGGCGCTTCCAGATGGATCCTTGAACCAACACGTCGTATAGCGTGCGTCCATGTCGTCGTAGAACATGTCCGGGAGACCATCTGGGTTGTCCAGAGCGGAAGTCGCGAGCGAAAACAAGGTCCTTAGGCTCGAACTTCTTCGGCTTGGCTGCATGTCGTCTGTTGAACTGCATCTCCATGACGATGTCTGGCCTAGCTTCTGGCGAATGGCTAGGCTTCAGCAAGTCCAGCGTGCTGCGAAGGCGTCGACCGATGAAGTTTTCTGCTGGAGATCGTCCATCGGGTGATGATGTGCACGGCGTATTCCTATAAGTGAAGAGAAATGTGTGTAGAGCGTCCACGGCCGGTCCTTTGCTCCTAATCTTTCCGATTGAGCGTTTGAATGTGTCGACGAAGCGTTTAGCTTGTCCATTTGACTGAGGATGAAACGGTGGCGACCGGACGTGCTTGATTCCATTGATTCGGCAAAAATCCTGGAACTCAGCGGAGGTGAATTGAGTTCCGTTATCTGAGACGATTGTCTGAGGAAGTCCGAATTGCGCGAATAGACGTCGGAGCTCCCTTAGCGTTGCAGTAGAGGTGGTGGAAGTCATTGGTATGATTTCCGGCCATTTCGAGAAAGCGTCGACGACCACTAGGTAGGAAATACCTTCAATTGGGCCAGCGAAATCAATGTGAATACGGCTCCAAGGCGCATTCGGGCGAGACCATGAACAAAGTGTGTTCTTGACGGGTGACTTGGCGGTTTCCTGACAGGCGGCGCAGGTACGAACGAGCCTCTCCAAGTCGTCGTTGATCTTCGTCCAGAATACGTGGCTGCGAGCAAGAGCCTTCATCCTGTTCATTCCTGGATGTCCTTCGTGGAGCGCTCTCATGACAGTTGGCTGGAGTGCGAGCGGAATGATGATGCGGCTCCCGAAGAGTAGGCATCCTTGTTGCGTTGAGAGATCGTTGCGCAGGTGGGCGTAATTGGCAACGGTCGGTGGTAGTTTCTTCGGCCAGTTGTTGTGAACGACGTGGTCCAGAACTTGATGTAAGCAGTCGTCCTCAGCGGTTGCACGTGCTACATCTTCGGCAGTGACCGGCAGACGGTTGACATTTTCGCGAAAGATGGCGTTCACGTCCCTGACGATTGTGGCTATTATGACGTCTTCCTCCGGTGGCGACTGAGCGAAAATGAGGCGAGAGAGTGCGTCGGCTTGTCCGAAGCTGGCGGTGCTCCGATACTCGATGTCAAAATCGTAGGCGCGTAGTGCGAGTCTCCAGCGTTGTAGACGGTTCGCCGAGTATGCTGGGACTCCTCTCTTCGATCCAAAAATGGCCAAAAGTGGCTTGTGGTCCGTGAGAAGAGTGAAGTGGCGTCCATAGATGTAGCGGTGAAACTTGCGGACGGCGTAGATGAGGGCAAGTCCTTCCTTTTCTATTTGTCCGTAGTTCTTCTCCGTGGCGCTGAGAGAGCGGCTTGCGTGATAGACGGCTTTCTCTGAACCATCTGGGTAACGATGGGAGATGACTGCTCCTATTCCATAGTCTGAAGCGTCGGCCGCGACGATGATCGGTAGATCTGGATTGTAGTGAGTGAGGAGCAGGTCCAAAGCGAGCACTTCCTTGGCACGTTCGAAAGCGGCGTCGCATTCGGGATTCCAGTTGAATGGAGTGTCCTTCTTGAGCAGTGCGTCGAGCGGCGCGCGGATCTGACGCATCTCTGGAACGAAGGCTCCATAGTAGTTGATGAGACCGAGGAATGACCGGACCTGGGCGGTATCCTTCGGTTTTGGCATCTGAGTAATGGCATCGATCTTCTTGGGATCGGGTCGGCGTCCAGCAGCGGTGATGACGTTCCCGAGGTAGGTCAGCTGGGACATCACGAAGTGGCACTTGTCGGTGCGGACGCGGAAGCCGTATGCGGATATCCTTGAAAAGAGGGCTTCCAGGTTGGCGTTGTGCTCGGAAAGGGTGCGGCCGGTGACGATGACGTCGTCGAGGTAGGCAGCAACGCCGTTGAGTCCAGAGATCATGGAGTCGATAATCTGCTGGAAGATGCCAGGTGCTGATTTGACTCCAAACGGCAAGCGATTGTAGCGGTAGAGTCCTCGATGGGTGTTGATTGTGAGGAGCTCCTTGGAGTCGTCGTCGACTTCGACCTGTAGGTAGGCGTCGGCGAAGTCGATCTGGGAGAAGACGGTTCCGCCGTTGAGCTTGGTGAAGACGTCCTCTGCGGTGGGCAGTGGGTGCCGGTGCAACAGCAGTGCGTCATTGAGTCCAGTCGAGAAATCGGCGCAAAGTCGGATGGATCCATTGGCCTTTCTCACAACGACGACTGGCGCGGCCCACTGCGAATGGTCGACGGCGGAGATGACGTTCTGTGCCACAAGTCGGTCGATCTCAGCGTCGAGAAGCGGTAAAGAAGCGTAGGGAACCGGTCTCTTCTTTATGAAAACCGGGTGAGCATCGGGCTTGAGGTAGAGCGTCGCCTTGGTTTTAGTACAGCGCCCAAGTTCGGGCTTGAAGACATCCGTGAAGTGGTGCTTCAGCTTGGCGATCGTCTTGTCTCGGATTGCGTCGTAGTCGAGCGTCTGAACCTTCTGGATATTGAATCTCTTCAGGACTGAGTTGAAGTCCGAGATTTGCTCGATCCATGTGATGCCAAGAAGGTCGTTGTCGTCGGAGACGTAGCAGACGCCTTCTCCAGGATGAGCCTTCCCTTGGTTGTCCATTACCTTGAAATCAGCGTCAAATTTTCCGTGAATTGGCAATGGTAGACCATTGGCTCCCTTGAAGACATCAGAGGTCTTCTGTAGACGCGGACTTTCGAGTTGCATCCAGGTTGGACGAGAGATGATGGTGACGTCGGCGCCGGTGTCCAACTGGAGTCGAGTGGGATGTCCATTGATGTGAACTTCCAGGTACTTTTGGACATCTCCTGTGCGGCCGATGGCTCGTTGGTACCATGTGCGCGGTGATGACTGCTTGGCGCGACGGCGTGGTGCAGTTCTTGACTCCTGAGCGGCACTGGTAGTTCTGCGGTTTTGCGAGCAATCCTTCCTCCAATGTTGCTGTTGGCAGATCGGACACGGTGATGGCGGAAGTCGAGGCTTGGTTGCGGTGGGAAGTCGTAGTTTCTTCCTCTTCTGGACGGTGCGGATTTCCGGTGAGTTGGCGGCTTCGACGATTTTGGAGTCGTCTTTGACCGACTTCCAGGCGTGGTACTCCTTGGCTAGATCGTCGACAGTAGTCCTCTCGTCTTCGTCCAGCTTGCGGAGGAAGCGAACGCGGTAGTCAGCTAGCTCCGGGGCCTGGAAGGCGAACACCAGGGCTAGGCATTCTAGCGTATCCTTTCTGATGTCCTTGAAGTTGGCCTCCAGAGCGCGAGCCTTGAGTAAGTTGACGAAGTTGTCAATGTCCTCGTTCGGCGAGAAGTTCATCCGGAAACATTCGAAACGGCGTCGAAAAACGCTTTTCTTGGTGCCGAATAGCGTCTTCAGCGTTTCGACCGTGTCCGTCCAGTTCAAGTCTCGTGGTTCCTTGGGCAGGATGTGGCGAACGAAGCGAGTGTGGCTTGCAGCGTCAAGGGCAGCGACGAGTAAGCGTGTCTTCTTCGCATCTTCCATCCCTTGGCAGTCGACCTCGAAGATGTCCTTGTGCCGGTTGAACCATAGATCGAAGTGGTCGTCTTGGTCCGCATCGTAGGAGAATTTTTCAATTCTCCTCGAGATCCGGTCGAACAGCGTCTCTTGCGGTGCAGTTGTGGACGTTGCCATTTTCTGAAGCAGGTCGACGAGCAGCTTCTGTTGATTTGCCATCATCTGCAGCAGGTCCTTCATTGCTGGGTCTTCTGGCATCCCGGCGATGGCGGCGTAGTCCTTGAAGTCGTTGTCCTGATCGCCAGTTGTTGTGTCCTTGGGAAGTCGGGAAGAGCAGGAAGGTTTATTAGAAGCCATGAATGAATGTACAACAAAGTTACAGTTTATATACTGCTCTGGCCCGCCAGATCTGGTCAAACCGGGCAGGTCAGTACTATACAAGATCAACTACTGTACTAGTAGAGATCACAGATGCCCCAACACATTCAAAAGTCTATTGCATTCAAAAGCCTGTAGTTTAACCAGTATTCGAAAGTCCACTGCTATGAAGCCTGGAGAGAAACATTTTGTCTCCTAGATACCAGTTAGGACTGATATCTCCTCTAGCATCTGTATCACAATGAGTAGTGCTAGAAATAGCTTAACCAACCGAACCCCGTTCGAAAAAACCATTGCTTTATCCTTTATGTAATGTTTAGCACAGATACGAAACCCGTTCGCGATACGGCGCGCCGTTGTCACCATCGATTCACTATCGCTTTGTATATTGCGGGGGTGATGAATAGTGAATGGGAATCTCTATGAATGTAGATGATTTCAAAAATCACGCGTCCTGACCCGCTTGAAGCCTGATGGGTGGCATCGGGAGATGACATCAATAGTTCCGTTTAAAAGAGCTGATTCTGTAGGGATATGTCTACGGGGAAGTTTACACCACTTGCATAGGAATCACCGCTCTGTTCGCAGTTGTTCCTCTCTCAGTTAGCATGCCTCATGAACTGCTGTAAGATCCTCGTGGACGGTATTCAAAAGTCCACTGCCATGGAGCTAGGAGAAAGAAATCTTGCTCCTTAGATATGCGAAAGAAATGGAGCTCTGATATCTCCTTTAACATCGATGTCCCAGTGAGCAGCATTAGAAATAGCTTAGCCAACAAGACACCTTTGACTTTTTCAAAGCCTGATTCTCCAATCTGTTATTTATGTAATAATTAGCACAGATACGAATCCCGCCCGCGATACGGCGCGCCTTTGTCACCATCTATCCACTATGTGTGATGGTTGCTGCGGATGAGATGGAAAGTATACAGAATCTTCATGAATGTAGATGATTTCAAAAAACACGCGTCCTGATCCGCTCGAAAGTTGTTTGGTCGAGAGGTAACATCGATAGATTCTCTCGAAAGAGCTGATTCTGTTGGGGGATGTTCATGGGGGGCGTTAACACTACCCGTATAGTAGTGGCGACTCTGTTCTCATGGTCAGTACTCCCATATGGTCCTCTGGCAAAAACATTCGCATGGAGTTGAACATTGGAAAGTCACCCAAACCGTCAAAATGGGCTACAGAATTGTGTGAATTAGCATCGTAGTATGAAAGCTAAGCAAGCTAGGAACATTTTTAAGGGCCATAGTTGACGGTAATGCTCAAAAATAGCCATGCATTGAACGTGTCTAGGAGCCACACAGGGAAGAGGCCGTTCCAGAAACACATGGAAAAGAACATTTGATAACGAGCTCAAAGCCAGAATGTTCCCATGAATAAATAAGCAGATACTGCACAGGCTCGGAAAAAGATTCTTCGCTCCATGTGCTTAACAGGATGGGAGAAACTAATGTAAGTCTATGTAATTAAGTAATATCCTGAAATATTTAGATTTCGTTCGAACTAGAACATCCGTTCGAGATCTCCATTTCCATTTCATCTGCTGCTTTATATAGATCTTCCAGTCACTCAAAGCATTGCAAAATCTGCAGAAAAAGCAGCTTTCATGGCGAAATAAAGGGAAGTTATCCAGTAAGCTATCTTTTTGGCGATGATTGATCGTCGCCTCTCACCGAGGGAGGCCATTTCATTTCCCGTCTCTATAGTTCCATTCAAGCCATTCTGTTGCCTTCCTTCGGCGTGAGATTGATTTCCTAATAATCCATATCTCCATCTCAAATGACGTGGCGGTATGAATATTTTGATTTTGGAAATTTTTATAGGGTGGGGGTCTGGAGCGAATTGCTGTAGCTCTACAACTTACATGGTGAGAGAAGGATTTGAAAGGGATGATAAGGATAAAGGTGTGATGAAGGAAGAAAAGCTCCCCAAGAAAGCGCTCTCACAGGGAAAAACCTTTCATCACCTGAGGTTTTGACTTGATGTTTTGAGGCGATGACAAGCGGGGTCTCGGTAGTGTAAGGGAAAGAGCACAAAGCCCGGAAAACACAAGAAGGGGGTCAGTACTGTCCGAGACTGAAGTTTTGTCGAGGTGTTTACTGACCAGAAGACCTAAAGTTCGTCAAGAAAGCCACTGGAGGCCTTCTAGATGTTCCAATAATTCCCAAAATGAACAGCAGAGGCGAATGTCTATCAATGACCAATGGTCCTCTGCCTTACATATGTACAGGGTGTCCCAAAATTATTTGCGCCGATTTATAGCAATATATTTGAAACTTCTCAACTGCGAAAGACGATGAAATTTCTATGCACGCTAGCTAACACTATGTGCTACAACATGCTAAAGTCGCATTTCAAAATATCTCCCGTGAGCGCGAATAGAAGTCAAAGTTTGCTTTCGACTTGATCGCATGTGGCACGCAGGTACCCTTCTCCATTTCTTCCCAGCCGTCCTCCAGCTTTTGCATTCTAGGACTCCAAACTGGGACTGCAAACTCGACAGGTCCTCCTCTAATCAGGGACCATTCGTGGGATTCAAGTGAGTCAAGTTCTGGAAAATAGGATGACCATTCCTCTTCACCAATGAAGTCGGGCAGCTGTCGTCGGCACCACTCGCGGGCAAGCTTGGCTCTGTGGGCTGGAGTAGCGTCCTGCTGGAAGGACTATGAGATGTTTGAGAAAACGTAGTCGGATCAATGTTTTATTTACTTCCATTAGTACGCCGTTTGAGTACTGGTCTTGGTCAATTTTCACGCCTGCACCGAAGAAACCACGAGCGGCTCACCCTTGCCAGTGGTGTCCTCGAAAAATATCATTTTACTGTTCTGATAACAACCTTTTTGTGAGATATTACACGCTGGATGTTTCTTTCCGGAACGCGAACGTTTTGGTTGTTGAGGGATGGTTTTATCGTAAAAAATTTTTTGATCAGAGAAAACGACGAAGGGTTGCGTGTCATTACTCAAGTGGATCTGCGACTTTCTGCATTTTTTGGCCCTGCAGAATCTATTGAGATCGGGATTGGAGCATACGATAGGAATGGTAGTGAGGCTTCTGCATGACATTCTTCCATCGCGATAACTCCTGTAAGCCGTGCCCGTTGACTTCCTCTTGATGGGTCACCCAGGGTCCCGACCGATTGGCATACGGACCATTTTAATAGTCCTATCTTCAGGAACATTGTACCTTTCTATCTTTCCTGGTTTGTCTCTGATTCAATCTTCTTTTCTATATTGTTTAATAGCCTCCCATATGGTTATTAGAAAAATCCCAAAGAACTTCATAACGCCCTTCCACTTCTCGCGCGTCAATGATTGCAAGTGGCATTGAATGAGCCTCCTCCATCTGAAAGATAATGGGAGTTCCACATCAGCAACCATGCATATTGCGAGGAAACCTTCTTATGCAACTAACTGATAACAGATAATGTGAATTTAATAGATTATTTCTACCATAAAAATTACTGAACTTTGGCGCAAATAATTTTGGGACACCCTGTATATATGGCACTGCGAACTGTGGCCCAGTGGAACCGCAAGTGCTCCTCCTTCGCAAATGTACGAGAGTCAGCAAAAAGTCTCATTGTCTCACTTGCAAAGGGCGAAAAGTGAAAATTGAGGTCCGGAGTTTCTTACAGTCCTAGATGAAAGTCTAACTTATGAATCATCTCGGAGGGATTGACGCACATCGTCTAAAGGATTTGTCACTATCACAAGCATGCACGCCGCGTGCTCTATTTCATATCTTACAAATTTCAATGAAAGACAGTTTACCATGAGGAATGTTGAGCGTCTGACCAGTGCTGTAGGTACAGTTGACGCCTGGCTTTGCCCCAACCCAACCGATTGTCGGTTCTGAACGATCGGAGCACATCGAGAGCTGCAAGAATTTCGAATAAAAGCAGCACACAAACAACCAAGAAAATATAATATAATTGGGAAAAACCAGGAGAATGAGGAAGGGAAAAGAATATTTAACGGAAAAGCTGAAGGAAATCGGAGAAGCACTGCTACTTGCAATGCTACGGAGCGATTGCGGACTTCCGCTTCAGTCAGTAGCGTTTTGATGGAACTCTGCCAGTTGTTGAAAAGAATAGCGTAAGTGTTGATGCAGTGAAAGCATGGGAAGGAACGCAGACAACTAGATGTTTATTTATTTATTTATCTATTTATTGCATATCAAGCATGTGTGTTGCAAACAGAAACAGAATCACAACAAGATTGTTCGCTAATTCCCGCCGCTTCGACGCGGGACGCAGGAGGACCAACGAAATCGGAAGTCCGCCATCATCCCTCCCCGCTCAGTATAGATCCTATGCCGTGATTTGTTCTTGGGTAAGAATTTTCAAGTCATATTTGTAGAAAGGGCGGAGGTGATGAAGTAGAAGCTGACACACTTTTACACACGCATAGTTTAGTTTCACCCTCGCCTACTCCAACCCAGTCTTATATCCCTTTCTGGTCGGGTCATGGTTACTAGATTTGCCTGAGAAGATAAAAGCACTGATTTGTACCTGGGCTGGCCACGCATAGGACACAGTCAGGCGGCCACGCACGCTATCGCGTGCGCTAGGGGCTCAGCCATGAGGGACGTAGCCACATAAGCTGAATTTCATGGGTAACGGAACTTCTCCCCGATTGCGGCATTCTCCCTTGCGGCATGCGGCAAATGTCACTGCAATTACCGTACTCACCCCGCCCCACGCCAATCGATATGATGCAATATTTTTCGTTGATTGCCTTGTTTCTTGATTGGATTTAATCGTTTTTTTTTCTTCTGTTTCTTTTTCGTTTTCATGTTTGTCAGACTTGATTAATTAGAATGACCCCTCCTATATAAACGACGATCAATACCGCATTGGAATTGGAGGGAGCGGCCAGCCAGTTCAAATATTTAAAAGACTCCCTACCTCACAAATTGCGCGCTCCAATCTTCCATCGCAACCCTGCGATACGCGGCGGGTGCGGCGTGCGCGACGCCGTCTTCGGGGAAATGTTCCCGGACCCGAATTTCATTATAGGCCTTTCTCCGATTTATGAGTTTCCGCTCAAATCCCGCCCCCTGTAGGCGGAGTCTGGTCCTGCCACGCGCCACAAGTGTTCCCATCCTGTCGCCTACACTCCTTCCAACTTTTAACTTTCTGGGTCCACGGGGACAGGAGTTACGATTTTCCAAAATGTTTTCATAAAGCATTGCATTTTTGGAGAACGCCCCGCCTATCGAGGGTGGTTCTCCCCGTTCCGATCTAACCTACCAATGCACACCTCTGGCTACCTTTAAACCCAAGTTTTGCAGCCGTCCTGTGACCGAATTCAAAATTATGGTCCCCAGTACAGCTCATTTCGATGCACATGCACACCACGCCCACTTTGGGCGGGGCTCCGCCACGCTAATGTGTGCTCTATACTTCTCGGGACCTGGCCCACCCATTCAACGCTTGACTCGGTCTCTCCAGGCAGAACTAAAGGAGCTAAAGAGTTTCGTGACAGACATACATAACGACAGACGACAAACGACAGACGAAGGGTGTAGAATTGGACATAAATGTGTACAGTAACAACTAACACATCAATGTATATGGTAACAACTGGTAACAATTGAACATAAATATGTATGGTAACAACTTTTTGGACTTCCCATAATTTTCTTGTTTGAAGGGTTTTGAAGGGTTCCAAGTCTGCACCTCCCTTATGTTCATGATATACGTTAGACTACATATTTACTTTGTTGCTCTCAATTTATACTTATCAGATTTCGAAATACGGTAGAACCTCGCGGGTAGTACCGTTCCGTCTTTGCGCGCATTCCGTTAGTCTCTTTCCGGAATCACTCCTCGTTTCAACATTTTCCCCACCCTTGAATAGCGATGCACAGACAGGTCTGGGCGAACCTCAAGACGGTCGTTTTGCCTCACATACAACCCCTTTTCCGAATAGAATTACTTGGGAAGGAGTACGCTCAAAACCTGCCGAAGTACGAGAAAAGTGACTGCTGATTTTTTTGTATGTTCTACTGCGATGAGGAGAGACTACCCCTAGTAAACACAATTTTATCCAGATAAGATTCGAAAGCCCTATAAGCTTCTTGACGAGAAGAAGTTGGAGAGAAAAAGCAAATGCCGTGCGCCACTTGCGAGGGGCACGCGCTTCGACAAACCTTTTCTTGACTGAAGGGTGTTCTGCGTGGAAGAACTGCTGAGACCACAGAGTATACATATGTATATATAAATTTTACCTTGAAAATTACCTTGAAAACTTGGAGGAGAAGGATAGCTCAGGAAGTCGAAATAAGGGGATCATACTGATAAGGTCGACTTTTGCAGCGACACCTTTGACCCTACTAAAGGATGAAATAAGCACACAGTGTTTTGCACAAGGCCTGCCAGTTCGATGTCCGAAATCGCGGATCAATTGTTGTACCTAGTAATAGTTATAATGCTTTTCAAATCAACTCGAGGATTATAAACACAAATCTGCAGCGATACACCACTGCCACCTCCTGAAGTATTGCTATAGAACCGACAAGGTGTAGTTAAGAATCATAACACGGCATAACTTTCGGAGTGACGAAAACACCAGCACTACCTCTTTGACTGGACTCCAAGTTGCACATTAGAAAGAGCGAGTATTGAGGACAGGCGGGGGAAGAGGGCAGGGTAGTGGACATGAATATAGTTGATCACGAAATCAGAAATCACATTAGAGTTCAGCGGAACTCCATCCGCCCACACCATTTATTTTTCACGAAATCAACATCCATTAGGATAGGACCATCTCGATAGTAAATCCTTAGATTAGAGAGAGCGGTCCCCATAAAGTCACCTGTGAATTAGCAGTGTGAATAAGCATGGACAAAATTTGGCATGAAGGCTTTACATGTATAGAAAATATGAGTTTGCGTGAAAAGGATTGATTTGAAATGGTAATGGTATTCAAATGGTGTAAAAATAAGCTGTCTCGAGTAGTATTAGAAAGGGAGAGCAGTTACCTGTAACTCCGAGTATGGATCATCTTCAATTTGTGGGAAATCCGACTCGAAGACTAACCGTGAGATTTGAAAGTTTGCAGCTGATTTGAAAGCCCATATCTTCACACTCGATACATTGCAACAGACTTGAAGCTGGAAAAAATTATTGAAACTGAGGTTCCCTGCGGAAATTTCTGAATTTATCCATTTCAAAGTGCTCAGAATGATATGCATTTTTAGTGAAAAAATGAAGAAAAGTTAAGAGATGTTCCAAATCTTTGCTTTGCTTTGAAATAGCCATTCTTCATGAACTGAAATGTGACATCTTTCACTTTGTTTGGATTCTGTAACGTTTAAGATTGTCTCGAAAGCCTTGTTGGGTGCTGAGATATTTGGTCTCATAGCCTCGTGGATCTATTCTATTCTTTCGAGCTTTGAAGAAGGCAGATAGGGCGAGATGTTATCCATTCAAAGTATCTGCCAAATTGTGTGATGTTGTATTATTAACCTTAATAAAATGGCTTATCGAGAAATTAGAAAACATAATCAATGGCTTTTAACTGTCTCGGCTAACTTGTAATCAAACGCATATCAGTTGCGCTATATGGCTTCTAGACGGGAGCGTCGTTTCACACAAAAAAAAAAATTACGAAAAAACCTTTCATAACCTAGGTCCAAATCTTTTCAAGAAACTGGTTTATACTTTAGTTTTGACTGCACATCTAAACATTGACCGACCGTCAGACTGAAATCGACATAAAAATCGTGATGTCAGATTTTTCACAAGCAATGCCTCACACAGGAGTTGGGGCTATCCAGAGGAAGGAGAAATGTTGGCTTTCATGACGATGTTCATTCAGTTGACGTTGGAACTGAGAACTCAGTGATGCATCACTTTCTACCAAATTGTCGATGCTTTTCGCATGCTCCTCCCAAGACTGCCAGTTCTGGGCTGCGCCATGTCAACTACATACACTTTGTAATGCTGGTTACAGTGGGCCCTCTACACGGTGTCTCTTAAAACAACAAGCGACTCCGAAGCCGATCCTATTTTCAGTCGGAATTGAGCAGAATTTGGTTAAGTTGACAAGCACAGTGCACGGACTGCTACTCAGGCGTACCTTTTACCATGGCATCGTCTTTTTACAAAGCAAATTTTTCCGACCAGTCGGGCCGCCCGGCTAACGCCGGTCTTCCCTCGTTCTTATGGTGTCCTCCTTCTTGTAAGAAATTCGCTATGCGTAAATAACACTTCGGATTCTCCTCTTTCTTTGAAAGCTCTACACCCTCAGTATTAGTTCCGAATTAGGAGCGATTTTTTCTGTAAGCCATCTTCGCTGTGTCCAAATAGAACATCGTATAATATCATAAAGGCGATTATTCAGAGAAAAAAAGACAGATAGGATGAGGAAGCGTACCTCCGTGAAGTTTCCGTGCAATTGGAATAACGCCAAACGCCCTAGGGCCAAATTGTCAATTTTCGCGCAACCCCCCCCCCTCTGTGGGCGAGGTCCGGTCCTGCCATCCTCCATAAGTGTTCCCATCATGTTTCCAGTCCTCCATCCTACCAAGTTTGGACGTCCTAGGACCAAATTAACAATTTTCGTGCAAACCGCGCCCCTGTGGGTGGAGTCGGTCCTGCCACCCGCTATAACTGTTCACATCCTGCCGCTTGTACCCCTTCGAAATTTGAACTTTCTAGGCCCACGAGGACATGAGTTATTAATTTCTGCTCAAACCCCACCCATTGCGGGCGAAGCCTGACTTTGCTACCCTTCATGAGTGTTTTCATCCCACCACCGGTACTACTTCTAACTTTGAACTTGCGGGTCCATTTGGACAGAAGTAATGATTTTCCGCCCAAAAATTTTCTCGCACATTTCACCACGGGGACAGAAGTTATGAATTTCCGGTCAGACACTTATTTCGCACAAACCCCGTCAACTATAGGCGGAGCCCGGGCCTTCCACTTACCATAAGTGTTCCCGTCCTGCCCTCAGTACTCCTACCAATTTTGCACTTTCTAGGTCCACGAGGACAGAAGTTATGAATTTCCGGTCAGACACACACACATACACACAAACACACCAGCAGACACACTTAGCCGATTATACATATAAGTAGGATGGTTCAGGTGGCGTACAACCAGAATCGTGAAGCTTTTCAGGTGCACACCAGCCTCCCTCCAATTGGCTTCAGACCTTCGATAAAACTCGCACCAGTACTCACTCTTTTGCACATTTTTTGATGACGTCTTTTTTAGAGCTTAGGGTAGTTGCTGGGAGGGCCCCGGTGGGGTACGGGAATATATTTTCGATCGCACCTAATCAAGCTCGCTTCGCACCTAGGCGCGAAGTGACCTTAACTAGGTGCGAAGACTCCGCGGTAATTATGCTGCCCCACTCGCAACTAATCGAGTTAGAACTTGTCAGCCATAGAAGATGATGACAGTTTAAAAGTGTGGGGTTTTTCTTCAAAAAATGAGTTTTTTGGAAGGAAAAATTCCAGTATCAATTCCAACAATTTTAAGAATATTTCCATGTATAATAAATGCTTTCAATATATTTTATTCGAAGTTCCTGGAAAATGGATGAAACAGATCGGTTCGCTTCTTTTTTTGGTATTCTCGCTTGTTTGCGATATCAACCAACCTTTACAGAAGCGATGCAGTTCTCTAGAACTGTTTAATTGGGACTACTCTTCATTGATAGGCCATTGAACGCCCTACGGCTCACCATTCAGGCAATTTCACAGTTTTTACGGCATATGGCAAGTCTCCAGGCTTATTCTCCTCTCTCCAACTCATTCATTGAAGAGAGGTCATCGAGAACTACTTAACCAGGTGGGTGAGTGCTTTAACTACCGCTGCTTACTTTATGAGGCAGTTCCATGTATTCTAGAGACGCACTGTACTGTTTCGATGAACTTACAGGGTGTCCTCCCGCTCCAAACCTTTAGGAGTGAACGGTCTGTGAACGGCCCATTTCCTCCACTGTCCAAGCCTTTCACTTTTGCTTCGAAAGCCCCTCTGAAGTTCGAGCATTTCAGAGGCATTCTGTACCCCCGGACCGTGTTGCGTACGGTGAATGCCTTTAGTTTTTTACTACTTGAGAAGCTGTCCAGATTCTTAACAAACAAAACTATCTTCGTTTTTACTTATAAATTTAGGTTTTCTTTTAGGTATTCTTATTACTCAGTGAAATTGAACCGTTCTCTTCGATATCACAGAAACTTTAATCATATACTGAACTTATTTATTACGCATGGAAATAAAACTCTCAAAACCGTTGGAACTGATAGTGGATCTTTTTTCTTCCAAAAAAAACCATTTTTTTATAGGAACTCCACTTTTTAAACCGTCATTATCCTCTTTAGCTGTCAAGTTTTAACTCGATTAGGAGCGAGTGCGGGCAGTATAATTATAGCGTAGTCTTCCCACCTAATTAAGGTCACTTCGCACCTAGGTGCGAGGCGAGCTTGATTAGGTGTGATCGAAAATATATTCGCACACCCGCCCCGGTGACACCATTACTTCCATGGTGTCACAATCAAATTCCCTATACCGGAGACCGAATTTAAGGCCAATCGTGCACGTAATTCCATAGGAATCACAATTGAGACAGGCATGGTAAGATGATCTTGGTTTGATGGGCGCAAAAGCCAATTGGGAGCAAAGGCAAATTTAATATCACCCTTGGATTCTAAATAGAAGTAGCATCATAAAAAGTGATTGATTAGCGTCAAACGCTGGCTTTTTCCACTTATTACACATTTCCGCAAAAAGGGAGCGATCTTCGCTGACTTTCAGAAAACTCCTTGGAGATACACAAAAGGAAACACTCCAGAGGGGTTTGGGAATGAACAATTGAGGTCAAGTAGCTTCAAAACATTAATTTGGACAAGCAGGCTATCGCAAATCGATGTTACGAGTAATGGTTTGCCAAGGGATCCCAGGCAAAGCTGTTGATGTAGCTGTTGCCGCTAAAACAAACAAAATCGGCGACGCTCACGTAGTCGATCCATCATCATAGCGGAGATGTTCCCACACTGAAATGACGAAGCAGCCGTAACGTGTGACACATGGTCTGAAAATACCCATCAGTCATGGGAAAAACCATCGACAGCCGTCGTCACTGTCTTGCGGACCAGCTGTAAAAACGTGATGGCACCGACACATACTTGAGGAGTGGAAACCAAAAATCGCTCATGGGCTGAGTCTTCAAGCATACGGAAGTATCGAATATCCACTACTGAATTGGTGCATAGGGAAATCTCACAAACGCTAGCGATACGTAATCTGTAGGTCTTTTCGCAGGTTTTCGTTGGTATCGATAGTTCTTCTGAAGTTGGTCTTGAGAATTGAGTTTCCATGTTTCCTTTACGGAATACTATCTGCTCAATGTTTACCAATAATGTACGGCATTTGTTTAGCTTCATTGATGTATTTGGACACAGAAGAACTGAGTACTGTAAAAAAGCTTCGGGATCAACTTAGAACCCGTTCTCTTACAATGGCACTTATTAATCTCCCACTTGCTCATCTCTCTTCTCCTGCTTCTGCATAAGTTGGGCTTTTCTTTCAAGAAGATTGAACGAGTTAAAAAAATGTAAAACAAACGATCACTCCATTTTTCCGCAAGTCAATAAAAAGCATTTTCTTTTTAAATTTGTTTGTTTGTCAACTATCTCATCGTAAAGAACGAGTGGATTCTTGACTGGAACAAAGACGAGTGATAACTTCCCACCCAAGTCCAACTGCCCAAGAAGTTCACCACTCACATGGGTGGACTCCCTAGCGACAAAATTTGCACCTCCCGTCTCCAAGGGCTAATCCTACTTGACCTATATGAAAGCAAGCCTGACCCTATATTTTGCTTCATTTGAATTACCACATAACAATAACTCTCATCAACAAATAAATACTTGGTTCTTTCATCGGTGTTTTACGAACTTTCCGGAAGAAGGCTCCTGGTAACAGCCTATATTGACGAGTTTTTTGCTTGCATTTTGAATCTTCCTCGCATCAGGGACAAGAGGTCCAACATTCCTTTTAAGAAAGCGCTGAACGAAAAAAATGTTGGACCTCGTGTCCCTGAAGCGAGGACGATTCACTGGACCACTCTTGCTCGTGACAGGGACGAATGGAGACGTTACTGGCGTCCGCTCGAGCAAATCAATGATCAACGGGACGACAGGTGATAGAGGTGATTGCTTGCATTTGAAGGCTAAGTTTAACCTCGAAAAATCCCCTTTTAGACCATCTTTTGGTTCCAGTTTTTAATTTCCAGTTTTTTTAATATAGCGAAAGCAGTAGTTAGTTAAAATATCTCATGGGACGAGTGACGGGTTATATGGTCAAACAGTAGCTATTATTGAAGCTATCCCTGATAGGACTATGTCATACAACGTAAACACGCAACAGGGCTAAAGGCTGGCCAAATACTGCCCACGGAGAATTCGATAGAAAAACCGTCACTGGAATTAGTGTTGTATAAACTAGACGGGAGGTTTCAGGAATCACATTTGCCAGCAAAGCTAACTGTCGTTTTGGCAAAGAAAGTCCTCGGCTGATTTCAATAGATGAAAGCTGCGATAAAGATTGCATAAACGCGATATTTCTTCTCCCTAATGAATCGCTGATGCGAGAGCGATTAGCCGACCGGGTACCACAACCGGTACCTGTGCGTTTGCCTTTTGACAGCAGATGGGAGTGCAAAAACCTCTTCCGATCAATCAAAGCAGTTCTTTCTCTTTATAGGTTTACGAAATTTAATTCTTGTCTTGATCATAAAATACATTGTAACACTGCTGGAGCCGGGAATGACTACCGCCATGAAGTGTTTCACGATAGGCTCTTACTATTGATCGGAACTCACCCAGGTAAATTACGAAGTAAAATGATTGTGTATGAAACCTTTAGGCGCTAATTTATCTAGTCTGAGGGATGCGCCCATGCATTCAACTTCCATTCGGAATCACAGTGGCGAATTGAACGCGTATAAGGTCTATTCTACGAATTCCGCAGGACAGCCGATCTACAAGTCAGCGCTTTTATCTATCCAGGTAAGTCTGGTACCAATTAACTGACCACTGAGGGATGGAGGGAACGGTGGCCCCAAGCGGCTGTTGGTCCGGGATTCGAACCCATGACCATGCGTATTTCATAGTGCGCCGCTTGCCACTGCACCACTACCTACGGCAAAAATAATCAAGAAAATCTTGGTGATAAGCCGAAAATAGTCGAGATTGAGACCGTAGAATGCTTCGCATAAATAATTTAAACATAACCAATCTAATGAAGCTAAAAGCATGTAAATTGCACAAAGCATGAAAAAAAAGACCTGTAAGAAATTTAAGCAGGTCCGTGGTAAACTAAAGATAAAAGTTAATAAAACAGATAGGAAAAGAGCAAAACAAAGATCTTTGTGAAAATCTCATCTTTCTCCACTATAAACTATAAACTTGGCTGAGAAACAACACCATCTATGTGAGGAAGAAGCGTTTACCTGGATGCCCTGCTCATAGCCAAGGCTTTGTCGTGAACTCCAAAACAGATCACAAGACGTCCCAGACGTTACGTAGAGGGGAAGCAGCCTCAGCAGAACACACCATAATAATAACCGGGGTAGCATGGGCGAGTATGGTCAGCACTGATGCCCTAACACGTACGGACGGACGGACAGACGGACAGACGGAGTCCGGTGATGCGTTGACAACTCAGCGAGAATTATCCGTTCTGCTGGGAGGGTACCAGAGAACGAAAGCAGCATGCTTAGGCATTACACAGATTGCAGAGACGCAGGAAAATGTTTACATTCGCAAAATTGCATTGAAAATCATAGCAAACATTGACGACAAGCCAGACCAACGCGAGGATGTCTCACATTATGAGAGAGACTTGAGGCTGCTGAGAAAATGCCGTTCTTCCCACCAACTGAAAAACCTGACTGCTCTGCCAAAAATGGCTCATTTGCGTTTTTCCGGTTCGATGAAAAAACCCTCATGTCATTTTTCAGTCGAGAGTCAAGAATTTGTGACGCTGAGCGGAATGCTAGGATTTCTCACTAATCCGTCTTCTTTGCGCCAAATACCGTACATAGTGAATGAATGGAAAACACAATTGTAGTGTGCAAGGACATATTGTATTAGGTTGATGCACAATTATTGCGGATTTTTTTCACCAAATTTTACTTGACGAAATGATAGAAATATCTATCAAAGACATGTTCAAATAATTACTCCGGAACATATCCACCATCTACGTCAAGCTCTGCTTCCCATTTGCTAGGCGGTTGGATTTCACAGACGAAGAAGTTTCGATTCTTGGAGGCCATCACGCCTTGACGTTGGCCATCCAACCATCCACTTCGTCGAAAGTTCTGTTCGTTAACCAATTTTTCAACGGACGATTGACGTGATAATCTATAGAGTTTCTGTTGGTGAATAGGGTGACCGTAGAAGCAAATTCCATTCTTTATTCGGCTTTGGCTGACTGTTCCATCGTCGAGAAGTTCGTTGAGAACACGTTATGAGTGTGCCGCCTCCCATCATTTCTCGAAGTAATAGAGCATAATGTGGCGCATATGAAGATGACTTTCTAGACATATTTCTGTTAAGGAAAGCGAGAAGATAATTTCTACGAAAATCCCGAATTCAAGAGCTTAGTTTTATCGAGAGAAAAGAAGTCGCGAAAAAATCCGCAATAATTATGCATCAACCTAATACAAGGGATATACAGTAGTGCTCAAGAGTATTCGGCCAAACGCTCTTACGCTTTTTTGTTCATAACTTTTTTATAGCGGAGCAAATCGCGCGACATTTTGATATGTTTAACCAGAGCATATTTCACACCATCCAACACTTTTTGACTGCAAAGCATTAATTTCCGCATAACTAAGAGCAATACTTGTTAAGGTAGTAGATTTCGCTAAGGGCAAAGTTATTGACGTCTACAGTTATTCGCACGTTCTGTGCGTCTTTCTCATCTACTGTATTCGGCATTGGCGCTCGTACACTTTGGATGGCAAAAATGAAGGAAATTTGAGAAGGACCATCATTTGTATCAGGTTGGAAGATAAGTCCTGCAACACTGAACATGTTCCTACAAGAAAAAACCAAAGCCCTTTTCAAATGTTTCAGCTCCTGATTCCTTAGAGTGTTCGTGAAGGATTTTGGAAAGAAGTATAAGAGGGCTCGTGAGAAGCTTCCTCATGAACTACGCCTGTCTGACCATAAACTATGCCTGTCTGACGAGCGAACAGGATGCACGTGGCTGAGTCTCTTCTGCTTCGTCCCTATCGAAAGGACTTACGAGACATAGTGACCGTAGATGAGAGCTGAGTGCTTTATATGAACCACACACGTAAGCTCCACTTGGGTACGCGAGAAGAGAAGCCGCTTACGAAGCTTAAAGCAGACCTCCATGAGAAGAAGGTTTTATTGTGTTGTTGGTGGGACTGCAGTGGAATGATTTACTGGGACCTGCTTGACAGTGGCACTACAGTGACGGCCACAGTCGACGCTAACCAGCTGCAAAAAGTGGTCGACGTAATGCGAGAGCTACAGCCGAAAAGATCCAATGTCTTCCTACTCCACGATAGCGCAAGCCTGGATGTGGCCAACAGAACGCGTCAAAAAATTAGTAGACTCGAATAGGAATACTGTTGCCTCCAGCTTACTTAACGGACCTACGCCCTCTGGTGCTCACCTGTTCAGAGCGCTAAAGCATCATCTAAGGGACAAAAAGGACTAAAAAGGGGGAAAAGGCAGGTTTTATCTTCCAACCTGATATTTCCGGTTGATTTAGAGTTCAAGCTCTTCGGGATATCTGGAACACGAACAAATAGCAGGTTAATAGTGGTACACCCGTGCTACATATATTGAAATTTTGTATGATTACATCACGTAAGAAAGGAGTTACGACTAAAAAGTACAATTGAAGAAGCATTTCGCCGAACACTTTTGTGTGCTATTGTATACGCCTTGTTCGACTCCCAGGGTAACCTAAGTCAGACCATCATCCTCAGCAAGTTGCAAGTAACTGGCCTATCTTTGAGTTTAGCATATGATTAGATCATTTCTTGATTACAACCCTAATCACGTTTTGCTGTTGATCCCACTCCAATATGAGCCCTGTGTTAATGCATTTTGGGTCTGGGGTGATAGATGCCTTACTTGATCACTTGTTACCTTAGAGACATCGCTTTTTGAAATTCACTCATCGCCAGGTGATTCCCTTTTTCTATTACCTACATATCTGTCTGAGGGAGGCTAGGGCGGGTGTCGCATAGTGGTACGTGGTGCAATATCACACACTCATGACCATCAGTTCAAATCCCAGGATGATATCCGCCCAGGGCAACCAAGCCTTCCATCTCTACGGGGTCGGCTAATTGATGCCACACTAGTCTAGATGGATGAAAGCGCTGACTCGGGTGGCCAATGTACAGGGCACATACACATTCAATACGCCATTAGAATTCTGAATGGAAGTCGAACGCGGGACGCATCTGTCAGATGGGAATGGTCATCGCCTGAGGATTTTACTTTTTACCCTTTTCCACAGTGGACTGGCTTTGTGGCAGGCAATGCCAAAAACGTCATCGAAATAGAAAAAGGAAAGGAAAAGGTGGCAGGGCACAGGGTGAAATTTTCGAGTGAAAAAGGTGATTATAACGGTATTAAGGAAGCAAAAGGAAAGAGTACGACAGTTGTTCAATAGAGAACAGGGCTGTACCCACGACAAAGATGTATCAAGGAAATCTAAGGGAGAGAAGGAAGCGTAGGCTAGAGGTAATAAAATGGTGAGAAGTCCATTCATAGTGAGATCGTTGTATGAGAGGTCCGAGGAAGCATCTGTTTCGAGTCAAAACCAAGCCAGTGATTAATTCCAGAATATGGACTAAAAAAGTAGCTCATCTGACTGGAGTCTCCGACTAAGGAGTAAGTGGGACTCTCAGTGGGACTCAGTTTACTCTCATGCATGCGCATAATAAGAATTTCCAATCTGCTGCCAATCACTAGAAATGAAAAGTTCCATAGAAAACCAGAAAATTCCAGCGTCTATTCGCTTGTAGATTTTGGTAACAACATAGGATATTTTTCGGATAGACATAATATGGAATTCTGTCACTACCGTCAGAGATACATTCAACATAATATCTGCACCCCTGATTCATTAAACGTCAGCGACAAGTTTCGCCTTAGGTAGGATTTCATGGAGATTCCTTATTTCGTTTCAGAATCGTAGATCATAAGGAACGGAGGAAAACGTTCTCTGAAAGCCTCGTATGATGTCTAATAGCTTTTCAGACGTTCAACTACATTCTGCATGCTTATGAATATGACACTTCAAAATGGACTACTTTTCTGGTAGCCGTCTGCCTGCTCTATCCAAGATTTACGTCCCCTCGGGGTTTCTTGGTTGCGCCAAACGGGTCTCGTAAAATAAAAGCGCTGTTTTACACATCGGCTGTCCTCTACAAATCATGGTATGGACGACCTACTCATTCAGAACGTTGCAACAAATTTCCGTAGGAATGAAAAGGAACATCTCAAAGTGAGGCTGATCACCATTAAGCTTTTATCCGCACGATCAGTGCAGCGGATTCTATCAGTCTTCCTCGTAACCTTTGCTGGTTCACAGTCTCCGGTGTGTTTGCCTCAGTGCACTGTGTAAATCTCTTTTAGCCTCCTCGAGCCAGAAGAATAATTCCCTTTCGAACAAACTATCCACAAAAGTGCTCAACTGATCAGAATCCTAAATCGTCGGCGTATTTCGTTGTTTGGATCTCCGCAACGAGTCCTATTCGATGTGCAAGGCAGCAGACTCAATCCACCTATGAGGATTCATTCGAAATATGTAAGCCCCTTTGGACAGGAAAGCATTGTTGGTTCTCAACGTTCCCCTGAGGCCGGTCGTTCCCACTGGATTGTCTTGACAATAATGTTTAAGAAAATCGTGAAAATTGCCTGCCTTGTCGTTCCGGTCGTAGAACAAAGACTTTCTCATTTCAATAGTTTCAAAGAATGAAAAACCTCCACTTTGAGACGAAATGAATCGAAATTCATGACCCTATCAATTGTTTGTCTCCATTAAATTTTCTTTGACTGCGAATCAAAAATCTGATGCGAGGAATAAGAGCTGGTTCCAGTAGCTTATAAGCAACGGATGGTAACTGATTATGTACGTTTAAGTTGTAGTTTTAATTTGATATACTTCTATGTGTACATATATTAATCTACATATGTGTCAATGATCACTGGTACTTCTTTCCACCGAATGGAAATGGAGTTCGAGATAGATCCACGCTGCGACCAAACTCCGGGTAACTGTTGGCAAATTGGAAGGAGAATTGTCCGAATTGGCACAGATTGGATTAGACTCCATCAGGTGCCGTATTTATTGTACCAGGCAGCTACGCACGCTCTCGCGCGTGTTAGAGGCCCTAGCCATGAGAGACGGAGCCGCATGAACTGATTTTCATTGAAGACCTTTATCGGATTTATGAGTTTCCGCTCAAACCCCGCCTCCTGTGGGCGGAGTCCGGTTTGCCACCCACCGTAAGTTTTCCCATCATGGCGTCTGTAGTCCTACCAAGTCTGAACCTTCTAGATCCATGAGGATAGGAGTTATGAATTTTCGCACAAACCCCGCCCCTTGTGGGCGGAATCCGGTTTTGCCACTCACCATAAGTTTTCCCATTATGCCTCCTGTACTCCTACCAAATTTGAATTCTCTAGGTCTATGAGAACCGGAGTTATGGATTTTCGTATATAAATGTAAGAAACGATGCGAGCTTCGAGGCACGCTCCGCCCATTGTGGGCGAACCTCCGCTGACGTCATTTATGCTGGAGACATCTTTGACAATACTCCTACATCAACTTTTTCCTGCTCTGTTGGCTTTCTTCAAACCGAGTTATAAACGTTTTCATAAAGCATTGCATTTTTGGAGAACCATCGGGGATGGATCTCCCCGGTTCGATCTAACTTACCAATGCACACCTCCAGCCACCTTTAAACCACAATTTTGAGGCCGTCTTGTGACTGAATTTGAAATCATGGTCCTCAGCTCAGCTCATTTCGATGCACGCCACGCCCACTGTGGGCGGGGCTTCGCCAAGCTGATGTGTGCTTTATACTTCTGAAGACATGGCCCACCCATCCCACGCTTGACCCGGTCTCGCCAGGCAGATCTAAAGGAGTTAAGGAATTTCGTGACAGACATACAGACAGAACGACAGACAGACAGACAGACAGACAGACAGACAGACAGACAGACAGACAGACAGACAGACAGACAGACAGACAGACAGACAGTCAGACAGAGAGACAGACAGACAGACAGTCAGACAGAGAGACAGACAGACAGACAGACAGAGAGACAGACAGACAGACAGACAGACAGACGAAGCGCTTTATAGTAAGTAGGATAGGCCAAAACCCAACAAAGAGCTATGGCTCCGAATCTAGCCAATGTAAGTGGGAGCCCCTGTGTTCAAACGGTGTGTAGCGGTTTCCAATGACTCTTACATCTTTCTTGAGACCTTGCTTATTTCACCGTTTTTGTTGCTCCCAGTAGCTTTTACCCTTTTTCAGAACATAACGAAGGGAAGAAATGGCGACGATCAGTTTGCCTGTAGAGGTACCTCCTGAGGAACTCGATCCCTGGTAATTCTGGTTTGCTGATGCATCTGAGAATGATTTTCAAGCACATCCGTTACTGAATTTGGCCAAAGAAATGTATGGTGCCCGCCCTTAACCATATCGCCTTCATCGATAGAATTTTGGTACCTAGTTCATCATGCATATAGTAAAGGCCAGCCATAGTTGTCCGAGATACATTGAAATGGGGGGAAGTAGCTGCGTTTGGCAAGCGCAGACTTTTATGATAAATAGTGAGAGTTGAACATAACAATTTGCTGGAATTCTTTCCTGTGTTTCACTTTTTTGTACTGGGCATTTGCACTTTGAGTCCGCTCCTCCTTGTGGATAGTGCGCTTCTAAAAAAAGACTTATTCCTAATCATGTAAAAATGATTTTTTGTGAGAGACGAAGTGGATGCAATCGAATGCAGGAGTATCGTTGTGCGGCAAATATAGTCTACTCAAACCAATTTCAATCACACCAGTCCTTAAGAGACAGGGTCATCAAGTAAATTGTGGGACCTTTTGCCCCACTCGTGGCTAATCGGAGTGCGCAGTGCAAGTGCAAGATATGAGCGATTGTAGGGTTAATACGGCAGATACCTCGAAACCACTTCCACGATCATGTGTTACCGTGATAACTTGGATCAAGGTTCGCCACCCTAACTACTAGGTTGATGCATAATTATTGCGGATTTTTTTCAGCAAATTTTAATTTAAGAAACGATAGAAATATTGAGCAAAGACATGTTCAAATAATATATCCGGGACGTATCCACTATCTACGTCAAGCACTGCCTCCCATTTGCTAGGCAGTCGAATTCCACGCGTGAAGAAGTTTCGATTCTCGAAAGCGATCCACGCTTACGTTGGCCATCAAGCCATCCACTTCGTCTGAAGTTCTGTTCGTTAGCCAATTTTTCAATGGGCATTCAACGTGATAATCCATAAGAATTTCTGTTGGTGAATAGGGCGACCGTTGAAGCAAACCCCATCCCTTATTCGGCTTTGGCTGACTGTTCCATCGCCGAGAAGTTCGTTGAGATCACGTTATGAGTGTGCCCCCCTCCCAACATTTCTCGAAGTAATAGAGCATAATTTGTGCTTATGGAGATTACTTCCTAGACATATTCCTGTTAAGAAAACAAAGAAGAATATCTCTATTGAATCCCGAATCCAATTTTTGATTTATATCGAGAGAAAAGAAGCTGCGAAAAAATCCGCAGTAATTATGCATCAACTCATTAATTTCAATTACACCTAAGGGCTGTAGATTGTACAGGACAGCCGGCTTATACAATGAATATGACCTTTGCTTTCCTTAGAATTCTTGGAAGATAATGTTGAAGAACATTCAATCCTGATGCACTCATGCATGTTTTGCGACGAATCGGCAATATTTAAAAAAACGCAGTCGCCAAAGTGAACATCAAGGTCCTTGGAGCCGTTCCGTAAGGTCTCGACCCACTTTGGTGATAATCGAGTACAGTTTGTTCTTTTTCGGCTGCAATAAACGAAATTAAGAACAGCTCCTAATTCGCATTTACAGTTCTTTCAGGAATCTTTCGATTCTGGGTCAACGTCAATTTCATTGAGTTGTTCGACCTTAATGTGAGGATGCTTATCGTCTTGTTCCACAATCGTTTTATCGATAGCAGTGGATGTACTGATTGTGAGAATGCAGACAGACGACTCTAAAATCATTAGCTAATACCTTGCCTGAATATTTGTTTTCGATGAGCTGGTCTGGAATGAGCCCTATATACTCACTGCATTTAACTTGCCGGGACACAGACTGCTATCGTCTCCTAGATTAACACCACCCATACCATCTCAATCCCTCAGACGGGATTGACTAACGCCAAAAACTTTATCCTTTTTATTTTTCCTGTTGAGCATCAATTTGGGAGGTTCTGCAGCAGGGAGCCCCTACACAATCAGAAAATGTAGATTTGCAAGATAGTGATTCGTTGACCAAGAAAAAGACAAAGGGGGAGGTCGGAATTCTGGGAGATGATACTGGCGCTTTGATATATTGGGAAATCTACTAAAAATGGCTTCGGATGGATTCTTGCTCTTCAAAAAATACTATTTCTGAGCATTAGAGGACATCACAATTCTGTCTATTCCATTGCTGCAGTTACTGTTTTTCCATATCTTGTCGAGATTGATTACAGATCTCTTTCGCATTCATTCTGAAGGGTGCCATGCGAAAAGGGCGTTTCCGATGATGTTCGAGGCTTGTCCTCACCTTTGGACTGACTGGACCTCTTTCTGTGCCACTATTTATTTATTTATTTATTTATTTATTTCTGTGCCAAAATGACGGGCTATCACATACCGAGTAGACGCATAAGCACCAAGTAAACGCAGGCCAAAATTCAAGTCAATAAATGGACAAGAGGGTGGAATCCATGGTCAAATACCAAAAAAGAAAGAAGTCAAGAAATGAGACAAGCTATAATTTAGATTTTTCTAGAGCAACGAAACGATGAAAAGCATTAAGAAAGTGAAGATCAAACACAAAAGAACAAACTACAAAAACTATAATACTACTGAAGTCTAAAAGTCTCACTATGGGACATTTCTACTTCTGCAATGTACATACTCAGTCATCTGTAACTTTTTTGCAAGCAAAAAAGTGTGAAAAGTTGATTTTCGTCATGTTGCGGGGCTGTTAATGTGATCATTCATCGTATGAGTGTTAAAGTAAGCATGTTGCTATGGTGTGTATGTATGATCGCTAACGTGGTGGACCGGTTCGGACGAGCTTTTGCGGCGTTCGGAAACAGTTTGGTGGAGGTGGAGACCCGATCATAGACTGTTAACGAACTGATTCGACAACGTTTCTGCTTCCCAGCCGGGTGCATCATCTTATGTGTTCGATCGTTCGCGAAGAGAATTTTTCTGGTATCTCAAGAGGCTCAGAGCGACCTCTTTTTGACAAACTCTCGGACAAACCTATCATCTTCCTCCAATCTTAAGTATTTGGTGAAGTTCATGATCGGACGCTATCATCATATTAAAGTAAATTTGAACATCTTCCTCACCATGAATCTTCTTTTCAATGTGCCTCACTGGATGCCATCCATTTTCTCGTGGTCCTTCCTGAAAGCCCTCCATGTCTTCCAATAGGCTCCTCTCACTCTGAAAACCTTCATGTAATCTGATAGTAACTCTCAAGTTGTATCGGATCGCCTCCATCCAGAGGGATTGACTCATCATTCAGGGTCTAGTGAATTGACCTCTTGACAGATGGGGTGACCGTTCGTCCGCAATGATGCGATGGGAAACCACTGAGTCTGCCAATACAGGCGGCAACAGAAAAACGCGTTCGGCCTCCAAATCGCTGTGGGTCATTTGTAAGCGACCACCAACAAACTACAAGCTCTCCTTATTATCGTTCCTATCGAGGACCATCTCTTTGTTTTCGTTCAATCGTTTTCAATAAGTTATTCTGGCAAGTTCCAGTTTACTGCTCTTCCAATGCATGAGGAGGTAAACAACAATTTGTTGATGTTTTGCACAAGAAGCAAGTTAATTCTAGTCTGCGCTGAGGCTATTGTAATCGATGCTCCTTCTACCGTCTCTAGAATCATTAGAAAAAAGAAAGTGTCCAGTATCCGTGCTAGGTACTGTACATGCAGTTCAATGGCTTGCTGATAAGCTGGCTTCTTCGAACTCTTCCTTGTCTAACGGGTCAACCTCGGGAAACACTTCGAGTGCCGTTGATGACTGCTGTAGTACCTTCAAGCAACTGTACCGTCCTATTAAAAGAACGCATTTTTCCATGTGATGAACTGTATTACGATGTTTTCCTTTGATTTACCTGGCAATGTCTCCTTCCCATGCCTCGCCACGTGATCCTAATTCTGGCTAATGACGTTTTTTTCCTCCGAAGGTTCAAAGATGACAAGCTGGGCGTAAGGTCGTTTGGAACCAATAATCCCCAATTCCAACATGTGACAAAATAGGGGTTTATGCTTGCAATTACGTTAGTTCTTCTTGATTCGGAGCACCATCACACCTACATGGTCCGGGAATCGAAGTCCTACCGCTATCCGCTGAGGTCAACGAAGCCTTCCATCCCTCTAGGGTCGGCTAATTAGTACCGGAGAGGTTTGGAAGATAAAAGCAGTGATTTGTACATCGGCTGGCCACTGCAAATCACCGTTGTAAAGACCACAGACGCATTCAAACGCAGTCACGACTCTGAATGGAAATCGAATGTTGGAGTGCATGAATGCAAACGAGAAAGGGACCATGAGTTTATCTTTTCTCCTATTCGTTTAAAACTTATCGGACAATCAGTGGTTTTGAAATTGAATCAAATAAGCTGTTCGACTAAGGAACTGTGACTGATACCTCTGCATACCTACATAGAGGATAAAGGTGTAGTACTTGGGCGTTAGCCAGTCCCGTTAAAGCCAATCCCCAAAATTCGAATACAAAATCGTAGTAGCGTGTTGAATGCATATGTGGCCTATACATACAATGGCTTGAGGAAACCAACTGATGTATTAGGTGTGTGCATAAATTTTCAGCTTTTAGACTTCAAAAATACATTTATTCAAAAAGTAAACCGAAATGTTCTTGGTCAACATATTGGTCATCGTCAGGTGTGACTTCCTTCCTACAATTTGGATATCGCGCGTCGGAAAAAGTTTAGTCATTGAAGCAATCCTGTCCAACCTAGCAGCGGAAATGCACACACTTAAGCAACTCGATGCTTTTTATCCTCCCAACTGGTCTGGTACCAATTAGCCGACCAAAGTGGGATGGGAAACCTGATTAGCTTGAGCGGATATCGACCGGTGATTCGATCCCCTGACCATTAAAGTGGTAACTTAGCTACTAACCACTACACCACCTTCACCCTATTACGTAAGCTATTTCTAGTACCCATTGAATGCCATTTTATTCCTGATCTCAAAAATTACTTCAGACTACGAACACAAGAACGAAGTCTGAGAACTGCAATGATATCAATTGAAAGGGAATTCAGTCGGACATTTGACATATCATTGCGATTGCTCGATACACCAGTGAGAATTGCATCTCTCCCAATGCAATGGCATAATTCGTACCGTTTTCACCTTCGCAAATCGTCCTGTGATTGACCCTAATGAATGAGATGAAATGGGAGCGCTAACGGGTTGGAAGGATGTCATTGGCGTCACAGGGAACAGAGAGGCGTCTGCTCTTTCCAGCAGACATTGTGGTCGACGAGCTGGTAGAGGGCGCCATTTGCCCCTTCTTACGTCATCATCATTCGGCCCGCATTTCTAGCTCTTTCTCTCTCCAGTCCCCTACCTCAGATCTGAAATGACCAAAAAAAGTCATGAGCGCTCCATGAAATGCTGTCTCAGGCTTGGAGACAGCACAGCAGTTTCTATTCCTTGCTGAGTCAATTTTTTTCTATCGGAAGTTATTACTCGGTTTTTCTTTTGCTGATAATCCTTCAACTTTTTTCTCACAAACGGCGTTCTGTTCTATGTTCATGAAAGGCTTTCTTTTCTACTTGTATAGCTACTCTCTCAAATAAACCTAATCCGTGTAGGAAATTTAACAAGCATGCGCTGTCTATTTCTTATAACTACTCTAGTTGTCATTAATTCGTTCAGTTTTAAAGGCCAGATCATTCAATTTGGAGGTATCGAGTCAATCTTGTTCTGCTGGCAACGTTACTACTGTGAAACAATGAAATTGGGAAAATTATTTTTATTTTTTCGCCTTTTTTTCGTGATCGTTTCAATTTTTAAGTTGAAGTGTTTGTGGAGAATAGTGCATCGTTGGCGGAGAAAGCACAGAAGTCGGCAGATTTTAAGAAATAGGGCTCTTAAAAACTGTATAAAAGGGGTTGTATGGGGTTATTACGGCAGAAGCGGCGTGGAAGGGATATATGGACAAACTGTCAGTTATATGCAATTTCATGAACTAACTACGTTGACCCAAAAATGTCCAAAACTGTCTTTCAATGTCACCCTGGGTTGTTAGCTCGCAATAGTAGCTTGAAATTCCGGCATGAGTGTCCCCTGTGAATGGCTTAGTCCCACCAATGCCATAAAAACTCGTCTGTTTTTGGGTGTGGCAGACAGTCGATACAATTTTTGAGTCCTTATAATGCCCTATCTAGGCCATTTAAAGATCTGACAGCGGCACATACGGTCTACGAGGTGGCCACAGATTCATCGCATAATGGTATTTTTGGAACAATTTTATCCCTTACTGTGCCATAGAACTGAGCATGCTCTATAAAGCATGGTTCGAATATCAAATCCAAGACTGGTACTTGCTCAGACACGAGCATAATTAATGTCAAAACATTCGACCATCCCATACACACGTAGAAGTCGATAGTGGCATTTTAGGATAGCGGTCAAGGTGTCAAAGAACCGTCACAACTATTTGAATGCCTCCTTAAAAAACAGCTGCTCCGAAGCGATAATGAAGGGACAGTCAGATACCTAGCAGACGACGGTTCCTACTTGTCATTTTTATACAGTCGCCAGTACCCTCCGTCTTCCTCCTTCCTCTTACCCCCCACCCCCAGACATTGTTGCCAACAGTGTTGTCGTGCTTCATTCCATGTTTCTGCAGCAGTAATTCCTTGCGTCTCTTTCAATTCTGTGAAGGTATTTAATAGCCTTCTTGGACAAATTATCCTGGTTGAGAACCCTCCCTTTCCACAATTACATCTCTGGGAGCATACGATTCACGCACTGAACTCCGCTGAGAAGGTTTTAGCAATACTTCTATGTATACGATCTGGAGGATAGAACTGGCCAAAAACTCAATTGAATCGAGCAAACTGATTTTTTTTTTGATTTTATATACCTACTCCAATAATATCGTCCTTGGAATAAAACGGACAACGGGAAGAAGGCTGATCACTTCCCTGCTTCAACTGACAATGAGGGCCCCGCTAAGGGCGCCGGAAGCCATATTGGTGGGTTCCGAATGTGCTGCCCACCCAATTCTTGAACCTTGGTGACCCAACTAAAACCTTGATAGTGCGATGAACTTCTCACCACCTTTTTCCTTAAATGTGACCGGGAATGAATGATCTAACAGCCAAGTTGTTTTGGCCAATGCAATCTGTACTTTTGCAAAAAATTCCATAGGATTCTCTTGTTTGTTAGACTCTTTCGTTAGATTTCCTGACGGATTTCAAAGTGGTACTGTAATAAGGACAAAACAAATCATTAGGTTCGAATAATTACTTCCATTGACCTTGGCACCGACAGACTTGGGCAAAAAACCAAGAATGTTGAGCTATCCGAGGTTATGACCATAAGAAACATGACATTTCAAGGTGAAGGGTGTGGGAACAGTCCTGTGTGGACTAGAACTGGTCTGGACACCATCATTCGATTTGGTCAGGTTTCGATGGTCAATGGAAACATTTTCATCCGCAAACAGAACGGTCAGGTGGCGATTGAAGAAAGAAGGAGAGACATTCTCGGGTTAGATGCTACCTACAGCGAGGAAATCGGTTAATTCTTCCCTCGCGAGTTTAGCGGCGGGGTCTGGCTTTTAGAGGATCTCCTCATGAAGATCGCTCACAACACGTGGAGAGACTACGGTTGGATGCTTATCTCGTCCAAATTGTTTGGCCTCGTTTCCCAAATTTTTGCAGCGTTGAACAGTTCAATAAGCAAGCAACCCCATAGCCCAAAAATTACTGAAACGAGCAAGCCGAAAGGACGTGCCTATTGTTAAACGGCGACGAATTGTTAGTCATGCGGAACATACCCGAATAATCTGTGACTTAAGAACGTGTGCAGGACAACCAATGAGAAAAACTCGTAGAAAAATGAGGTCCGAACTGTACAGTTTCCAGTCTCTCTGAATCTAGTCGAACCTTGATATCAATGATTTTGACTTGTCTTGTGGCTGAAGCTGAATCACGTAAACTGCTTCCCTGCTGAGTGAAATTCTTGTCTTTGCATTTCGAACGCTTCGCTCAACGATAGCTTTGATGATCGCCTATTATTTATGATGACCTCTATTTCGACTAAATTACTAATTTTATTCGTTTTCGGCAATTAATGATGAATAAGTTTGTGGTTAACTATGGTGTATCATAATTAATCATAATCCTTGACCTCTTTACGTTTCTTTGTGATTATGTACCACCGGCGAATCTTCAATATCAAGGATGAAGTGTTCTGGCTAAATCAGTCCCTCAAAGTCGTATTGGCGCTCTGATTGCGTATGTTGTCTACACATTAGCGGTGGCCAGCCCGTCAATACCTTAGTGCTTTTATCCTCTCAGACGAGTCTTATACCAACTGCCCGACCCGGAAGTGATTGGAGTTTGGTTGACTCAGGCAGGTACGGATCTGAGATTCATCTCCTGACTATGAACGCGTGATAGTGCGCCAATTGCCCCTACACTACCTACACTATCTGGTCTTGATTTAAAAGGGTGCAACAGGGAGAAGTGAAGAAGTCATTGTCTTTGAACTTTTCTCCTTTACATTTTTAAGAATATGTTTGGATCTTAGAGAGATGACAGGAGTAAGTTTTCTGCTGACAATTATCCAAAACTGGCACCCTATGATAACTTGTTTTCTAGCTGAATGATAGAGGATAAAGTCTACGAGTGATAACCAATCCCGTCTGAGAGGTGCGTCCCCGCATTCGACTTCCATTCAGAATCGTAGTGGCGTAATGAGTGCGTATGTGGCCTATACAATGACTTGCGGTGATCAGCCGATGTACAAGTCGGTGCTTTTATCCTCCCAGACAAGTCTGGTACCATTTAACGGACCCTGGAGGGATGGAAGGCTTGGTTGGCCCAGGCGGCTATCACTCCGGGATTCGAACCATGACCATGTGTGCGTGATAGTGCGCTACTTGCCCCTACACCACCCCCGCTCTGATTTCTACTCACTTACGATATTTCACTATTAGTAATTACCCATTTCACCTATCGTGTGCCGCATTCAATATTTCTTTGGATAAGTGTTCTTCCTGAATTCCCAGGTTTCATCTTCATGGCTTTCGACTTCCCATTCAGAAATGCGAGCGACTGACCCAGCCACCAGTAAACCCGAACATATGCTCGCAATAAAAATGTTTCGCAAAATCCGCTATTGAAGTGGACCTAAAGCCGCTAAAAATACCACATGGTTCACGCGTGGAAAATTGGCCTAGCTTGGACGCAGCAAAAGGATCAGAAGCCCTCCTCGCGGTACACTGCCATTCGAAATTCTCAAGAAACAGTGTTTTTGTGTAAGCTATCACTTGTAGCATCGCCTCAAATGGAGAGCTTCAGTTGTGCAGTTGATTCCCTAGGCAATTGCGTACGTTGCTCTACAGCTGCTGAAATCTCGTCAAAAATACCCCTTCATCATAATGTCCTCTCCAGCTCTGGAAACTGAACTGATTCAAGATGACCTTGAAACTTTAATTTTTGCAATAATTCGGTTTTCGTCGAATTCGGTTTGCTATTCTTCATCAACGCTTTCCCTGTGTGAAACATTGAAGGTGTATCTATCCAGATGTATCAAAACTGTACTACCAAGGACTTCAGCAAATAGGGGCGAATAATTGTACTTGTCATTTCAACAGGCTTAATAATTTTGCTGTCCAATTATTTAAAAATCGAATGTCTGTGCCATACAAACCAATAATATTTCTTTACTACAGAAAGAACCTTTGTGGCTGCTTCCACATGAGTTTACATTTGTTGCCGGACTTTCTGTTCAGTAGTTTCAACTCAAAACCGCTGCTTGGAAAACCCTTTTCTCATATCTATTGAAATTGATCTGAGCGCTCTACTTGTATGTAGCCGTCATAACTGTATTTGTGTATTATATTTTACGTTTCATTATACTTTTTGCTAGAAACTGTGCACTCCCAAATCGTTCTGACTCACATGTTATTAACATGGAGATATTGCGCACAGTCAGGTTCTTTCCGACTGCAGTCCATTAAATCTGCAGAATTTATTGCTAGATGAACTAAAATTCCTCACTGAACGATCTATTATCTCGCTTACCTTAGTGAGCCTTGCTCTTAGGCCCAGGGTTCGTGTTTAGGTCGAAGAAACATCACTTTGGCTGCTGGGTACATCATCGATCCGTTCCGTGCTCAATCCGACCTTCATCACCTGTACCTATCGCTGTCGTTGTGGTTTGTTCTCTGTGCAGTATCCCTAGACAGTATATATTCCAAACATATTGGGTTTCATGCTCCTTACATGAGTAGTTGACAGATAAGCGCTGACTTCCCGAAGATTTGTTATTCAGGAGGGCATGGGAAGCTGGGAGCACGTCCTGAGTCTATGATTTCAGCTTGTATCAGCATTTTGTTTGTCGTGTTTTCTTTTTTGGTTGTTGTCATAGTTTGTTCTAAACTAACATTCGCCTTTCCTACCATGTCATAAACAACAAACAATTATTCGTTTTTGATAGATCGCTAAAGCGCAATGGTAGAGAACACCTCAGAGCGATCAGATTATTGGTTTCATTCCCTTTTTAGGCATGATACTGCTGCTGATGTTGTTTGTGACCATCAATGGAGAAGCCATCAAACCAAGACGTCATGAGGATCATACCTTTCCTGCTGACGACATCATTGAACTACCAGTCGGAAGGTGCTTGTCAATTGATATCGATTCCTTCTCAGGCCTATTAAATCTATAACCTTTTTAAACCTTTCCTAGTGTTTCCACTTTGTCGGGCCACTTCGATTTGCTAATCTTCCTCACCTAGCATTCTGATTCTTTGAGATGAGGTTTATAGAATGATTTACTGAGGTCAGCCTAGGTACAAGCCAGCTATTTTATTCGCCTTGACCAGCTGGGTAAAATCTGACCGATCCCGCTGCTGTTGAAGATTTGGTTGACCACAGCTGATAGCCATACCCTCGGTTCGATCCTCAGACCAAGTAGTAGGCGCCCTTCGGCACTACGCTCACTTCCGACCATCATTGAGTTATTCGTAGGACTATGAAAATTCATTTTTTTTTACTGGAATAAATCTTGTTCAAGGTTTCCCGATCCCGACTGTGAGTACGCCGTCTTCAGAGATGGACGATTCGGTCCGAAAGTAAATGGGTAAGTTAGAGAGCCTGCATTTCTACCGTAATCAGGATTCTATCATTTTCTTTTGTGAAGATTATTTGCCGATATTGTAGGAAAATACGTGTTGGTGATGTTGTTTTCCATTCGTGGAAATGTAGCTATGGAGCCCATGACAGTAGTATGTACTGCTTGATGGTGAACAACTGCACGGTGTCCAGTGAACGGGACTCATCGCAAAAGGTTAGTAGCCAAAAATTAAAGGCACAGTTCACGGCTTATGAGATATCCCGTTAGGATAAATCTGTGCCCCCTCGTATACCACAAGTGGCGCTGTCAGGTAGGAAAACTGACTAGAGAGGATGCTATGAAGGGACGAGGTTGTCCCGTTTGTATGCGCGGACGAGTTTAAACGGTTTTGTAGAGGCTGTATCATTCACAAGGGAACCCACTTAGGAACTTTAGACATTTTGTGCATACCCATAGCGACCACGAAATGCAATTTTGGACAGTTCTGGCTTGAAGTAGTCAGCTTTTAAAGCAGTTGCAACAAATGAAAACTCGTCCAAATGCCCATTGTATGTCATTTTCGTCATAGTAATCTCGTCCAACCTCTATTTTCCCTACTTTTCAGGAGCCTTATTTTTCGAAAAAACGGCGCATTCTCTCGTTTCTTTCACCACTGATTAGCTATTTCCAACCAATACCTTACTCTTTTCGACTTACAAACAGTACCTCAAAATCATCGTGAACTGTGCCATTGATTGATGCAGAGGGCTTCTAGGACAACTATATACCAGCAGTTCCAGGTGCCCATATTGGACGAGTTTGGTTGCTCTTTGTTCCCGAACGTTATTCCACATGTCGAATATCCTTCTGATCTCAATGGCGGATTACTTGTAAACGCATTTTCACTTGATGTTGATCAGGTAGGTAAACCAGACCGATTAACTGTTTAGAAAGTAGGACACTGCATCATCCTTTCTCTGGTTGAGCATCAAACAACTCGTCTGAGAAACACTTTTGACCACTAACTATTTTCAGGCTGCCGTTTTCTTTGAGTGCAACGTGAAACTACTTTTGAAGTTGAATGGCGTCTGTCGACGACCCACATGCCGTCCTCTGGAAGAACTACGAGGTGCCAACGCTCGCTATCGTCGACATGGCCGAATTCGAAGATAACCTCTCGATAGAGCTATTGTCATTATAGACGAGTAATCAGTAGGCAGTCAACTCGCTGAACTGGTTACCAGTGTCACTTAGTCTTGACTATGTACAGCGATTTGTTCTTTCCAAATTTGCTACGGGTCCAGTAAATATTATTCTTGACTGTTTTACAGAATTCAGAAACATCTTGTATTTAATAGTTGGCTCATAAAGCCAGCAGTACCGAAAACCATAAATAACTTCTTAAAATAAGGGACACTATAAAAATGGAATCACGTCAGAAGGACTAGTGTATTTCTGCCACTTTTTACATTTTCACGGCGAAATTTATAGGTCATTCTGTTGTTATCAAGGAAATTTTTGAGGGCCATCACCATCGCTGGCCTTACGAGGAGCTACTGATAGAATATGCTATCAACAAAGGCGATTTGCAGTGACTTGGAGCAGCACTAACAATAAGCTATCTGCCCGGCCTATACTCTAGAAGATGCTTCGGCTTACCTTTGAGCGAATCTCTTTGTTTTGTACTAGCAGAATCAGCTAGAGGTATAGCAGAATATGATGGTGGCTCAAAAATGGAGGTGTGTGCGTTTAATGCTGCAAATCACGAAAAATATAACAAAAGTCCAAGAAAATCAAAGGGACCAGGCATTTCTTCAGCAGCCACTTCCAGGGAGTGCACAAAATCCCAGAAAAAGATTACTCGCCTATTCTGCAGGTAGTTGTGAGTTTTTCTGTATTTATTCTGAGACGATATGGCTTTTCGAGGAATAGGAATCCGAACGTCGAAGAGCTGACGAACCTTGGCATGCCTGTTGAGCTCCTGTCCTTTCTTTAGTAACGTAAGGATCTCTCGTTAGATTTTAGCAATGGGCTGTGGATGAACATTTGAAAAATTAGACCAGAAAGTGAGAGATCTAGAGAAGCAGAAATTAGGCTAAGCTCTTCAGCTTGGAGTTCGTAGAGCTGCCAGGCATAAAATTCCCCTACATAGGCGCTATCATTACAAGTGCTTCGTTTCATTTGTTTCGTTAACGTTGTTTTTCGCCTCCGTTCACGATGAGAATGTTGTCCCAAGAATGGTGAGTCATGGCGAAAATATCCTCGGAAGGCACTCGAATCTCCCTCTCCCCTCTTGAGCTTGTGTTGCCCTGCTGACCTGCCCATGTAGTAAACGCTTCGATTCAGTTCAGGTACGGAGTGTATCAATTAAGTTGCACCCTATGCTTTAGCCCTCGCGTGAAAAGAATGAGCAGTGGCCTGGAAATAATATGGGAAACAGAGTAAGAAAAATTGATTGCAGTAAAAGACCATCAATGCAGTTTTTTACAAATATTATATATCCATATTGAGAGGGCAGAGTTGTTGTAGTGGCAAGTGGTGCATTCATGGTCGCAAAAGGACTTTGCAGTAGAACTAGATTGCCTTCAATGACGCTACTCGATATACTGAAAATTGATATACGGAGGTAATACGAAAGAAACGCTGAAATGTCGAAAAATCCAGCTACTATACTGCGATGAGAAAAACGTTTTGAAACTGTTCGGGTACACATGAATTCTGGAAAAGGCTGATTATTCGTATCAAAAGCGAATACGCTATCGTCTTGATTTCTAGTCACATGCTACCTAAGAAGCTGTTCATGTGCTTGACACGCTAGAAGGCAGACAGGCGGACGACAGTGCTGCTTTGTGTAGAAGTAATGGATCATGGTAGTTTACCATCATAAACCGCATCAGTTCACTCCAATGTCATACTTTTTCCCTTAAGCTGATCTTAGTACTGATACGGAAGGAATAATGGGCCAATCCATGATCAGCCCATAAAGCAGCGATCTAATCCTTTCGCACAGAACGAAATTGAAGACGTTGAGGTACCTTTCATTGAAAAAAAGACACCTTGAAACCCCTGTATTTGCACATATATTTATTCATGACGACCAGTGAATTTCCCATCCCTAGGCGATGCTGCAGCGCTGTAAGATGTGTGGTGTAATTTTTTTTCCGAAGATACTGGCTGCATGAAGGAAGCAGCAGCAACTGCAGTAGAACTACCAGGCCGGCATGGATCCCTTCTAAGTATTATACTTCTGCTGGAGTCTCGCAATCAACTGTAAACCGTTGGAATGCTCGTCCTTCAACTTTGGTCGCTGAATAACTAGCACGGCACTGTTAGGAAGAATTTGACGGACTGTTTTACAGTCTGAAATACAAAGTATCACAGAGCACATCATATCAGTCAATTGAATTTCACGCCCTTGTATGTATCTCTTTGCGACGCGTTACTATCTCTGTAATATTAGAAACTAGCTCCCAGAAAGGTACTTTCAATTACGTTGTGTGCAATAAGGATTATCCCCATCTTTTCGCCCCTTATTTGAACCTGCCCATGGCCTGCTTATATCTGAGCCGATTGTCGACATTCCTCGAAACACTCCAGCGCTTCTTGGGCTCCCCCCGCTTTATCCGCTCTAGGAATGGAATGTTGACAGTGGCCTAAAATGAAGAGCGAACTTTTTTCTTTAGAAAAAAAACAAAGACAATGCACGACTGAGTGCGACACTTCTCAGTGGGATGCCTTTTCCCAATTACGGGCAATCTAGTCTCGAGGACAGATAACGTTTGAATGCTAGGTACCTTGAATTTTTAAACAGCTGGAGCTATAGGGGGGGGGGAAGGACAGATTGGGACAGATTCTGAGACAGATTCTTCATGAAAGAGGCGATAACAGATGCTGAAAAAATATCGACACACAATATGCGGTACTGGGGTCAGAATGGTGCTTGGGAGGTTATTCATCAACTGGGGAGGAAGAGTAAATGAATAGGACAATCGAGATACTTTTGTGCAAACAAATAAGACAACAGATCATTACATCAGCGGAAGACGAGCTGTTTCATGTGGCAACCTAGCGGCCTGTAGATCTCGTAGCAAAGCTTTCTAAACTTGTTCTTTTACAAAGATATTGGAGCACCGTTTGTCTTTCCTCAGATCCCAATTACTGCTCCCTCGAATGGCTACACAGTCCTAGCTAACTAGCCCGGCCCATAACAAATCTCGACCAAACAAAAGCAGTTTTCGCTAAATATTTTTCACATGCAGCCGGTATTCCCTCTGACATGATTTGAAGCGTTGAGTGGCCTCCAGAAATGCGGAAACTCGTCCACAATGAGTCACGTTTCCTACTTACGGCGATGATGAGTGGCTAAGCAGGTTCGTAAAGGCTGGTCACAACGGCTCCACCTCCAAAGTACGGCGAGAAAAACAGACCTCTGTCAATATTTACCCTTGGAGCGCTCTTTACTTCTAGACGCAGTGAGGCGACTGCAACCGTATGACCATAGCAAAACATACCGGACAGGATTTTGCCACTAAAAAGGTCCGATGCAAGAGCTCCCAATATAAGCGGGTTGAAGACAGTCGGATTTTGAAATGACCGCCGAAACGCGTTCTAATTCTCTTACAGATCAGCTATTTCAATTTTACTTTGCGCATTCTTACTAACCTGAATTCTGGATCTTCTCATAGAATGGATCTTCTCATCTAGATTTTTTTCAAGCCATTTATTTCGCTCCCGAAGTTCATTTTTCAGTAGTTCTCTACTATTGAAAGTTTTCTGACAGCTTCGCTTCACGCTTCCGAAATACCATGGAAGCTCCTTTGTACGGTGGCAATGATAAGCAGCCAAATTTCCTCAAAAAAATAGATTTTGAATATCGAATAAGTCATTTCGGTGTAGGATTTTGTAGGTCATGCTCCGTCATAGAGACGGGCTTCCCGAGAGTGTCATCCCTAATGAACTGAACTTTATAAGCAGCTGCTTCACCACTTCATTGCATCGGCCCCTCGCCTGAATCGGTAGAAAATCATTCCTGGGTCAATATTAGGGGTAAAAAAGCGCGTAAAACTAGTAAGGAGCCTTCTCAAGCTGCTACTAATCCATTTCTAGCCGGGTTCCTGGATGAGAGTCGAACACTCAAAACGAAGGATCCAGCGAATATTTTATGCAAGGTTATGAAATGTCTTAATTCTGAAGGAGACGCTAGGGATTCTACTGAAGCCTACCCTTAGGGCTTCGCACGTCTGTAGAATAGCCATGAACAGCATAGTAGATGGCAGGTAAGATTATAAAGGATGACCCAAGACGGGCTCAGCGGGAGAGGCAGCAGAGAAGGGCTTGAAAAATATCATTTTTCTTCCTTTGCACATGCGGATTCAGCAAGACTTAAATCTGGCGATATCAGTGATGTTGTCGTATCGCCAATTAAAATTGTGAAAGCTCGTTGCCCTGTGACCTCTTTTTTTGGAATGACCGCTTGACCTCCGTATCACGAAGGGTGTCTTTAACGTAGGACGCCGTCTCGCTAGATAAGAGGAACGGATATGAAATATCTATCTGTCTACAAAACTGTAAAATGTTCATTGCCAACCAAGGTTCTATGGTACTAAGGGTACTTGATTCGAATAATTACTCGTCAAGCCACCATTTTAATTTATTAGCTCACGGACAAAATGGAAGTTCGACGGATTCCGCTCATGGTCACTACTTCGAACTTACGTTCGGAAAAGTTTATGGTTGCTCAAAAACCCTATTCCTCTCGGTTTCTGAAATTCGGCAGTTCCAATCCCAGTAGGATGAGCAACCACAACTGAAACCTGTGCTTTTCTATTGAAGCTTCACCTGAGGAAAGAGTGAGAAGGGCCATGCAAGGATCGAAATAAAGATAAAACTCCTAAAGAGGGAAGAAACCTATTTTCCGCGACCCCTGGCACCATAGTCACTGACAATGAGTCCAACGGAAGGGGTGCCTTATAGCCTGCCCAAGGATCTCGTCACTGGATTACCTTATTTGACACTGCTCTAGTGCTTACTGTCTCAGTGTTCTGCGGGTGCACGCTTGTTTACCTTTTATTAGCACCATTAATCGCTTTCATTACAAACTAGTACATCAAACTTGAAATCGCCCAATTCATCTTCATTATCCAACCATCTCAAAGGAATCCTTGCCGTCTCGAGAACATTGCATAGACGAGAGTAATTAGTCCACCCGTCCACCCGCGTTGTCATGTAGGGATAGTTAGGGAGTTTAGGGTGGTGAACTAGGTGAAAGCGGCGGCAGCGGCAGTAGAATTCAATTCGAACTCAACTTGCCGTTGGATTTCTCCCTTATTTTGCTGATCAGAACGGTTCTAGATATGCCATTTCAAAAGGAATGTACTCTACTCGTTCGTAGGATATAAAAAGGTGTAGGTAAAGGTAGAAAGGTGTGTAAGGTGAAAAGGTTTTTTCACCTGAATTTTTTCTATAGTATTCAGATCATGCAGCACAATATCGAGAACACTTACCGACCTGGCGCGACATAATTTCTCCTGGTGGAAACACCTTTTGAATGGCACTCGATTTCATTATTAGAAAGAAACTTGGAAGAGAAGCTTCAGACCAAAGCACCGTCATGACCGATGCAACAGCCCAATACGAACCGAGTTACTTTTCTTCTCGAACGGTTTGTTCGACCACCATCTCAATGGTACTGAACGAACACTCGATAAAGTCAGGATCGGAGCAGCTGTAAGCACTCTGAGAGCAGCCGCCGAACTTGTTTTCTAATCAGTCCACTCTGTCTTCGAGGTCATGAAGTGCCACTGGTTCTGTGAATCGTTAAAAAATTCGTTCGAGTGCTCCGCCGACTGAAGACTGCGGCCAGCTCGAACGAAGTGTCCAGTCCTTGAGGCGCATGTTCACCACAATAGCTACCAGAGTGTCGACGTCGAGTGCCGGTGACCGTTGTTTGGTTAGCCGAACTCCTCCTGGATTCCACTCAAATGGCTCTCAGACTCTGAGGCCTGTCCAGACAGACCTCGTCTTCTAACATGAGCTCAGACTCAGCATCTTCCTTTCACGTTTTTTGACACTCTACTATTACAATTAATTGGTCTATTCACCATTTGATCACATTCGTCTTAGGTTTAATACGACCCCGCTAGTCACTCAGTCACTCACTCAGTTTTGAAGCGATTTTGAAGTGTTTGTAAAAATATCTGCTATATCTTACTTACATCCCACGATTCTCTCATTCCCTGTGCTTGCGTTCACACTAAGTGAACATTCGCCAAGATTACAACTCGGGATAAGTTGTCATCCGGGATGAGCCGATAAGGCGTTTGCAGAAGAAGATCATGTAGCGAAAAGAGGTAAAACAGAAAGACGACCCGGGATCACTGCAACGAAACTAAGCGAACGCAGGCGTCGATCCCCAAGGAGAATCTTCACCGTCGACCTGATTCAGGACCGGCGCACGCGATGATCCCGACTTTACCTCCGGAGGGAAACCTGAGCTGCAAATTGTTATCAAATGGAGACGTTAGAATGGGCTTCGATAACAATTCAGAGGAAGTAGTACACTGTATAATTGATGAGACGGTAGGTAACGGCACAGAGAAAAGAAAGAAAATTAACCTTCTTCGAGATGATGGACCCTTTTGAGACAACCTTGGACTGTTTTGAAACTACTCTTCGAAATCAGCCCGACTTGGAGAACAGAACGATCGTTCAATACGTCCTCGTGCGAAGTTCAATAGTTTGAAAATTTTGTTTTTGTTTACTTACACAGTATTTCAGCTCAATGAACCGCCACTTGACCACGTCCTCAATACTGGTACTGTTGTCACTACAGTACACGAACGCCTATATCCAAAGTACTGTCTGCCCACAGTGTGCTGGAGTGAATTCACAATATGGCAGTGGCTCGTACAATGGATATACAAATATCGAGTATGTTAGCCAGAATTTTTGACCACCTTATCTACCATGTAACGGAGAGTAGTTTTTCAGCTCTAATCCTTTGTCTTACTTCAATGGCCCGACAGATTTTGGAAGCCAACTTGGAAAAGCTATAGCTACACGAATAAATGAGGTAAGGTCTATTCGACTGCATGATTCAAAAAGGCATAATCTATGCGGAGCAGCGACTTTTTTTTGGGGAATAACGGGACATACGATTAGTCAGGCTAAGCCACATTCCACTACGCCCAAGGATTTATGAGTTTGCACAATGAGTGCTACTCCCAGTAGTGTTATTGCTCACCATAAGCTGTTTTATTGAAGGCAAAGTACACGATGAACTTTTTTGAGATGTATTTCATAGGATGATTCGCTGGCCCCAAAAAGTACCACTAATGGCGTTTTGATCAAAAACCTAGATAGTGCGTAATAAGGGCTCGAAAACTGTATCCACTGTATGCCACACCCAGATGCAAACGAGTCCTAATGGAGTTGTAAGTGCTGCACCACTCACAAGGGACGCCCATTCTGGGAACTCGAACACCATTCGTCGTGACTCACTGGAAGGCAATTTTAGAGATTTTTAGCTTGAGGACATAGCTCGCCATAATTAAAGGTCCCCTTTTCAAGTTGAAAAGCGGAAGTATTGGTTGGGACTAATGCATCGGTGGTGAAGGTAGCGAGAAAACTCGTCGATTTCGCAAAAAAGTTCTTCAAACGTAGTGAAAATGGAGTCTGTACGAAGTCACCATAACGGAAATGACATGAAGGGAGTGTTCGGACGAGATTTCAGTCGTCCAGTTAAAACTGTAAATTGTCTTTGACTGTCACTATGGGCCATGACAAGTTGTTGGAAGTTCCATATCGAGTTCCCTTGTGAATGATGCAGCCTCTAAAAACTAGTCCGAGGATACACACGCGGCAATCTTCGAGCCTCTATAACGACTTGCCAAGGCCATTTTCTGTCCTGACAGCGATACATCTGGTATACAAATGTACCACAAATCTATCCTGATGGGACATCTCATAAGCCATTTTTATCGAGAACTGTGCCTTTAACAGATGCCCTTTCGATAGCATTCCCGCCATGGTAATCTCTAAAACCGCTTCTTCCACCACTTTCGAAAGGCCTATATCGCATGAATTCCGCGATTTTTTCGCATTCTTCGCCATCAATTCAATATTTTTTTCCCAAAATATTTGCTTTTCCGCTAAAAATGTACCCCACACTTATTATGGTTTGAACAGTACTCTGACTCAGATATGTTCGGTACCACTGACTCTAACAGAACCACAATGGTCATTCTAAACAATTACGTTAACGCAAAAGGTTGTCTCACTTTTGTATGAAGATAGATCAATAGAATTGACCAATACGACATTTTACGTGCTCTTTGGCGGTTCCGATTGTTTCACGACCTCCAGAATGATCAAAATTTCATGGCATTTCAGCTCATCTAAAGAATTTTGAATGAACATAAGTCCGAAAGTGCAGTATCGGGGTACTGTAGGGAATATGCCTTAACGATCACCTGAGTAACCAAGCTTTATGGTTAAATATGTAGTATAATGTCCCGCAGTCCGGTTTGGTGATTATTTTGGTAGATAGAAGGCGACTGTCGCCGATTGCTCGCCTTTTTTAGTAATTGTTGGTTGTGGGAGTATTTAATACAGGCGACTCTCACGGTTTGCAGGTAACAGCTACAATGAAAGTTTCTCTTTCAGCTGCACCCACTGCACTGAAGCCCTGTAGCAACCTGTAACCTTTCCGCGCTAGAAGCATGCTCGTTCTTATATAGCAATTTTCCTCTTATGTGTAGCCCATAGCTCGAGAAGATCGGTTTTGTAAAAGGGTAAACGAAGGGCTCTGGAAAATTTTAGTCTCTTGAAGTGTTTTTCGATAACCCATGCCGCCTTCCTACACCGGCTTTACCTAACATTTCAACCCGAAGTGACCGTGATGAACTTGTTGCTCAGCTGAGTCTAAGAACATCTAAGCCCCACATTCACAATCGTTGTGAAATTTGCAGCATCTATAGCTTTCGTAGTTGGTAGAAGTGAAGGGACCATGGCCTCAGACCTCGAAGCTAAAATATGTACCTGAGTCAGTGTAAGTAGAGTGATCAAAAGGGGTATCATAACCAGCTGCTCAAGTTCATCGCAAGCTGGGTTAACATTTACGCGGTATAGCAATCCCGAAGCGAATGTCGTTGAGCTTGCCGCCCACCCAAGAGAAAGAAGCGCTGTATAAGAACAGTGGATGGATGAAGTTTATTGAATGGCAACGGATCATACTTCTTCAACTATTCTGCTAGTACTTACCCACGCTAGTTCACCTACGTTTACAATATGGGAATGGGTATTCGACAACGTTAGGGCCTGTAATCAAACTATAAAATGTTGGCTTCCTACATCCCTAGTAATTAGACCGCTATACACCTTCGAATGTTTTCACCCATTAAGAATGAGAGCTATTTTTGTTTAATTTTGACTGAATTCATCTAATTCAACAACTGTCGTTCAGGTCTCCTCAACGGACAACTCCGGGCGCCTGACGTTTGGCTCATATCCCACGTCCAGTTTCACCAACCAAGGCTTTGGTGGACAAAACTACGTCGTTCAACCAGACCTATACCAACAAGCGCTCTCCGGCTACGGTACGCAAGGACTCGGCGGCTATCCATCGATGTCATTCAGCAGTTTCCCCAACTATGGATTCGGCACAGGGCAACAATCTATGCAAAATATGCTGCCGGGCACTAGCGGCTACTCATTCGGTAACTTCAACAACCTTGGTGCTTCCACATATGGAACGAATAGCTATGGAAACTATGGTAGCTACGGTATCCCCGACCCAATCACGACTGCTGGCTCTGCTGGTGGTAGCTGTCCCTACTGTTTTGGCAACAAGGGGGGTTTCAAAACGAAAAAGGCTAAACGCGCTTCGTCAAAAGAAAAGAATTAGACCCGACACATACGAGTTCATATTGGCCCTAATTTATTTATTGTACGCAATAAAGACTTTATTTATTCCGGTGTAAATTGTGTAAATCGCACATCAACTTTCTCAAAAGATATTCTGCTTTATTCACAAGGAGGTCCATTACTGTAACAGAGAAACGAGTGAAATTTCTTAGGTACATGAATGACACAAGAAGAGATTTGAACATACATCATATTACCTACAGTTTTAGCAATCTGAAAAAAAAGAGTATCGCTCTCATCCGGGCCCAATAAATTACGAGATCCAACAAAAACATGCTTCTAATTAATGTATCATTTTACAAACAAGTATTATTATTAGTACATTAAATAACTAATTACATGTGAGATGGATATTAAAGTGAGAACAAACAAACCATGCCTTAGAAAGCACTACCAACCTTGACATTTAGCCAGCGCAAGCGACTTAGTCGCTATCGCTATCGACTACCTTCTTCCTCTTTTTTGCTGGGAAGTCATCATCGTCTTCATCATCCGTGCCACCGTAATTGTACTTAGCCGCTGGGCGAGGGCGGCGACTGAAACATGATCGATTCCAAAGTAAGTAATAAAAGGTTCTACCACCTAAAAAGGGTTTCACGAAGAAAAACCGAAAGAAACCGCAGCAAGATGATTCACTGGTATACCTTGCTTGACGTGGAGCCGGAGCAGGGGAATCGTCTTCTACTACTATATCGTCATCTGAGTCTGAATCGGCACCGCCCTTTCTCTTGTTTTTACCCTGAAAAACCTCGTACTAATGATACAATATGGAAGCAGATGGCGCAAAAGCTCGTGCACTGAAAAATCCATGCAAGCCGGAACAAACAAAGATTTCAATTTGATAAAAGAATCCCGAGCCTGTTTTTATAATTTATTCGGAGAGAGACAAACCTTCTTCCCGAAAAAGTCCGTCATTTTGGGAGAGTCAGTTGAACCGTTCTCTTTTTTTGATTTCCCTTTTTTAGCTGGTGCAGCTCCCTTCTTTGCCGGAGCTTTCTTTGCGGCAGCTGGCTTCTCGTCATCGTCGCTAGGAATTTCAAAGACATCATGACTGCTAGAAGTCTGAAAGGATAACATGAAATACGACATACTATCAGATCCGTGGGTTCATGAAAAAAGGCACAAACGAACCTTCTTACTACTCTTGGACGATGGCTCGGCATCGTCACCAGCAGCAGGGTTTTTCGCTTTTGGAGCTGGTTTCTTTGCTGGGCTTGATGGCTAAACCATCTACATTACTTAACATTTCAGCATCTGGAATATTGAGGCCTTAATTCGAACGAACTTTTGATGTTTTTTTCGATGGAAGTGAATCGCCGAAGCTCTCATCACTCTCAACTATCCTCTTCGGAGCAGCCTTTTTGGTCGGTGCAGACTGAAATTTATAAATTGTCTCTCACGTATTTCAGTGAAGTGGTGGAGGCATTAGGGAACTAAAGCTTATGAAAGACCTTTTTAGGCGACGACACCACATCGCTATCGTCCAACGTTACAACGTCGCCGTTGGCGTCACCACCAGCATCTCCGTTGGTCGTTCCTTCATCTTCCTCTGTGTAACGTTTTGGCTATAAAATGGATGATTTTTGTTTGAAATAGACAGTAATGGAGTAAATAGACACTTACAGGTCCTTTAGAGGCACGATCCTTCTTCGGAATAACTTCTTCAATTTCATCATCATCACCATCGAAGAGAGTATTTTCTTCGTCCTAAAGAAACTTCGCCAAAATTGCAATGACTTGAGGATTATACTTGAGGAACTTACATCCCCAAGGTCACTGAGTTCACTGCTGCTCGCATCAGAATCCCATCTATCAGCCTTCTTCTTTTTCGGACTCTTTTTCTCGCTCTGAATACCATCACAATAAAAATCGAATCGAAAAGTAATTATTCTTTAACCGTCGAACGACACAAGCCATCATTCACTTTACCTTAAGGAATTTCTTAATGTCATCGCCCTCAACTTTCGGTTTCTTGGGTTCTTTTGGCGGCTTCGGTTCTTTTGGTTCTCTCGGTTTCTTTTCCCTTGAAGCTGCCGCTTTTATCTTGTCGTACTTCTCTTTCATCGCCTTATCGATAACTGGCTCTACACGAATTCCGTCTTTCGATGGGAACACTTCCTAAAAAGACAGCCAATTGACATCCTTGCAAAGATGTGTTGAAAAAAAGTAAAGTACCGCTGCAAACGCAGCGTTCCTCTTTGCTCCTTTGCTGGGCTTCTCCTCCTTGACGAACTTCTTTGCAGCATTCTTGATATTGGACTCCAGATCAGCTTTTTCTTTGGCTTCCTGAAAAGAAACTATTGAAACCGATGTCCGGATCCAATATTCATGAGGGCATGTTGATAAAAAGCAGGTTGCCGAAAATCGCACCTGTTTGTCCAATGCCTCGAGGAAAGTATCCAAGTCAGCATTCCACAAGTCCGCCCACGTTTTCTTTTCTAACTCCCGCAACTCCTTCATCTTGTCATCACTTTCCTTGAGCAACTTATTCTTCTCCTCTTCAGACAATTTGATAAGAGCCATTCCAACGAGGTAGTCGTAATCGGAGAGTTTTGTATCGAGATCTTTGTTTCCCTCAGTCTCCTGTAAAACGCGGTACCAATTTACTAACAATAGACTTGCAGAATTAGATGCTCCAAAAAAGGAATGACTATTGTTGGTCTCAGATTCGCCTTTTCGTAATCACTTATACATTCTGCTGTGAAAGCATTGATGTATCTCTGCGCCTTTAAACACCACCCACACACTTCCGGTGACATTTCTAAAGCAGAGACTTCATTATTTGTCATTGTTTCTTGTTTCTGCTAAATTAACACTTCCAAGCAAAAACAAATTGAACTCAGACAATAGAAGAATCATTTTTGCAACAAGACTATCATCACAGACCAAACTGAAGAGTCGAAGTAGCCCACGAAACTATTGTTAGTATGAAAAAAAATTTTACGTCCGGCTAAATCGCTTACCTCGCTCTCTTGCTCCTCATCCTCCATGTCATACTCGCCACTTTCTTCTAACTCCTTCTTCTTCTGAAGTTCCTTCCATTTCTTCACGGGATCGGGATCAAACCCTTCAGAGGGGAAGGTTAACTTGAGAAAAATGAAATGAATAAGGAAACGAACCTTTCTTGACGAGTTGTTCGACGATGTTTTGTTTCTTTTTGTTCTCCATGACAATCTCTCCCTTGATTTTTGCCAAGATGAAACGAGCCTGAATAATAACATAAATATTCTGAAACTGGATCGACCTAAATAAACTTATGGCGTTCTCTCACCTGATTAGTCAGCCGATTGGACTGCGCACGCAACATGCCTTCCATGAACGCCTTTCTCTCGATATATTTCTGTTTCCTCGTCTCGAAGAACTCGGCGCAGATTTCCTCTACTGTATTGAACTTCCTAAGGCAACCTGCTGCATCGAAACACACCTGAAAATCATCGGATCAACCGCTGAACGCAATTTTGAACAGTAAGATCTAGCTAACCATTGAAGTGGTATTCAGTACTGTCTGCAACTTGAACACCTTGTGTAGACCTTCAGCTTCATATTCTCTCAATTTGCCCTGGGGCAACTTTACAACGAAACGAACCGTGACATCAGTATGGTATTCTTTGAAATCACTGAAAAGTTCGAATAATGGCATTTTCAAGTCCGGGTAAGAAAGGAATGAAGAATAAAATAGATCTCACCTAATCATAGGTGGCTTCTTGTCACTGGACTCAAGCATTGGTTCAAGCACAGATTCCTTATATGTCTGGGTCCACGTTTTGACCGGGAGTTCGGTAATTTCAATGGTGTCGTCGCTCAGAACGGCGACCTCGCCAGAACATACATAACGCGAGGAATCTAGTTGCTCCATTGTACCACGGAAATTCTTGAACCATGGAATCTGCAGAAAGCATTATTACAAGTGATGATAGCAATAGTCATAAGCAAAAATGAAAGGATTGTAGCAATGCTCCAAAATGGCAACAAAGACAACCCGCAAACAACTCCGAAGCGCGGCGGCGGCAATGGAGAAGTAACACAAAAGTACAAAAGTAGAACTCCGCTAAAATACCGTACCATGGCTCTATGTTGAGCGACATATCAATCAAATTCTGGTCCATTACATCAGAAAGTTGCATATGCATGCAAATTGAATTATCAAATCCATACCAAGGGCTTCGGCTGCTCTCCACGAATAAGCATTCGCATATTCTCACAAATCTCTCGTGGGTTGTAGTTTGGAATTGATGTTGACCATCCAGTACCAATACCTACATATTCGAATAATTTAGTTTGGAAATTTGTTTGAACATTCCAAGCAGACAGAGCTGAATTAACGATCGCCGACGACACAAAAAATCCAACTATTGATCAACATTCACCTGATGCACCATTAACAAGTACGAGTGGTATAATTGGACAATACCACTCCGGTTCAATACGCTGGTTCTCTTCAAATAAGAAGCGGAGCACGTGGTCATCAACAACAGGGAAAATCGTTCGAGCCACAGGGCTAGAAAAAACAAGGAAATAAACTTAGAACTAATTCGTTCCTTGAAAATTCGCAATATAAATTGATTCTCACTTGAGTTGAGTGAAAATGTAACGAGGAGATGCACTGTCTTTTCCTCCTTGAAGGCGAGTACCAAATTGACCGATGGGCAGCAACAGGTTCACGTTATTGGAACCAACAAAATCCTATAATCTCGTTTACACACCACTCATAGAGCAGCAGGATTAAGAAAGAAGAGTGTTTTACTTCACTCAACACACCTGCGCCAAATTGATTATGGTTCCCATCAGAGACATCTCACCATGATGGTACGCTGACAGCTCTCCAACAGCACCAGCCAACTGTGCAACTTTTACTTCACGCTTATCGGCACGCTTGAAGCAAGCGAACATCACCTAAAGAAACAGAAAATAATAACGAGTTAAATGCAGCGATGAATGCCCATCGACAGTAGACACGCACCTTTCTCTGACCGGGTTTGAAACCATCAACCAGACTGGGAATCGATCGCTCATTATCGGTATTTGAGAAAAGAACCAATTCCTTAAATGTACGTAATTCAGTGGCTGACTACAATAAAATTAGTCAATGGGTCAACAAGATACCTTATTCACGAAGTCACTGAAGGTGACGGACCGAGTATCCTTGTTGTATAGATACTCTTCCTCTAGTCCTCTGGCTCGTCTTTCCTTCTTTTCTGCCATCCACTTCGTCAGCCAGTCCTAAAGAGCAGACTGAATCATTTGTGGGGAAGATCGCAGTTTTTAAATCAATAACAAGTCATGCCTTCAGGGCATTGACGCACCTTTCTTTCTTCAATCTTCTTCTTAGAAAACGCCATATCAACAGCGTGATCATCCTCTGCTCCACCATATTTGAATTTAATGCGATGTCGCACCATATCAGAAAAGTACTCCTTGGCCTCTTTTGAGGTGGAAGTACCTACGTCACACACCATATAATGTTTTGACCAGCAGGCTAACCCAGAAAACCTCCTTACCCAATCCTTTGTAGTACTTGATCTTATACGATTTCCAGTTCTCTGTGTTATTTCTCCATTCATTGTATTCAGGGATTGAGAAGAACGAGATTTCCTCTTTTCCTTTCGTCGCCTGAACTTGTACGATGTCTACTTAGTTAAGAGATTTTGCTAGCTCATTCAACCAACCTTAACGATGGGAGTGATGAATTCTTCGACGAAGTTGCGCTGTATGAGACTTGGCCAGTTATGGTGAATAAAGTTGATTACAAGTCCTTTGATGTGAGAGCCATCTTGATCCTAAAAAGAGCAAACGATAAGAGGAAGCAAAAGTAGATAGCCTAGAAGGGAAATCCGTTGCATGGTTATCTTTACGCGAAAAAAAAAGCGCACGACACCGGAAAGGTTAAATTCCACTAAGCATTAGTGCAGTGGACATGTATCGAACGGCCTAAGTTTACAAACGCTTTCTTCTCTAATATGCATTCATACTACCGCATAAAAAGAAAACATAAGGAAATAGATTTTTGCTAATCTTTGGGTCATATGTTGTTTGCCGTCTCTTCATTCAACAAGAAGATTTAATGTATAGGGTGCGTCAAAGGCATTTTTTTGCTATGATCAATGAGTAGTCAGCATTACAGGAATATACGATACCAGAAAGCCGGAGCTCACAACCATGTCCGAGAATCAATTCATAATGTCCGGCTTGATTTGTGATATAAAGATTCAGGGTGTAACGCATTTTATGTGACTCGCAAAAGACTGACCTGATCTGCCATCACCATCACTTTCCCGTAACGCAACGACTTGAAGTCTTCTTCCGTTTCGTATTTCTTCTTGTATTGCAAACCAAGGATCTTTATCAAGGCATTGATCTCGACGTTTTCAGCGACCTAAAAAGCTTTCATGAAATTTCAGATGAGTTAAAACTCAACAAATCACTTCTGCTGATTACTGTGAATCAGAGTTACAAACCTGTTTTATATTTCCTTCGCGAACATTGAGTAGCTTACCACGGAGAGGAAATACACCATAGCGATCGCGGCCGACCACACCAAGGCCAGAAACAGCCAACGTTTTGGCTGAATCTCCCTCAGTGAGAATCAGTGTGCACAGTTGTGAGTTCCTAGTGCCAGCGTCGTTAGCATCTTCCAATTTTGGGATACCCTAAAAATTCAGCGCTTGTAGAGGAGCAAAGGAAAGAGTCGTGCACGAAGATAAATGTAATCACCTTCAACTTTGTAGTTTTCTTTGAGCTGCATTTCTTGTTCATGTCTTCCTGCTGCTTGAATCTTACCCAGGCCAGAACGGCATCCACGACCCCGCAGCTCACTGCCTTAAAGTAATTACATGAAAATTCTGGATCAGACGGATCTTTTTTACAGACGCGCTTACCTGTTTTGTGAATTTTTCACTGAGCTCGCATTTAGATCCAAACGACTTCGATTGAAGAGTCATCGTCTCTTTCGTTTGCGAATCAAATGTAGGGTTTTCAATCAAGCAGTTCACAAACACCCACATATGGTTTTTAACCTAAACAAAAGAGGCTTCTAGTCAATTCATTTCTCTGGCGGACAAATAAAAATTTACTTGGAATGGTTTGACGTTGACTGTACTCTTGCCAACTTTCTTCTTGATTACATCAATCAGTTTGGAAACCATTTGATCCGCAACGTAATCGACATGACGCCCACCCTAAGATCAATTCAGAATACAGTTGTTGAATATGAAAATATTCTATAAGAGAAAAGATCCACAAAAACAACCTTAGTAGTTGCGATGCTGTTAACAAATGATATTTGTTGGAAACCTTTCTCAGAAACAGTGAGCGCAACTTCCCAGCGTTCATTTACCTGTAAAGAATACGAACTGATATGGGGGAACTAGAAAAGAATTTCTTGAGCATTGAAATCCTATGTTTCGCAAAAAAAAAGATTCAAAGCAACAATTGATTGGAAATTTTGAAACGAATGAATGTAAAGGAAACCTCACCAATTCATAAACAACTTTTGCTGGTTCCCCAGTTGGGCCAGTGAGATCTTTTGTGTACTGCTCGATGTACTGTTTAAAACCTTGAACCTATAGCGTAGATGCATTAATAACATCAAAGTCATGAAAATCCTCGCAATCATGAGACCTACTAACATACCGGAAGTACTTTCCCGTTCAGAAAAACTTTTACGCCCCTGGTACTACCGGCAATATCATAAGCACGACGTGACATCAACCCAATAATATCGTCGTCTAAGTGCGACATTTTGAACTTCTTCAGATCAGGTTTGAATGTGACCTGAAAAACCAAAAATAAATTTCACAAAGCCGCTTGGAAGAATGCGGTTCACCTTGGTATAGTCTTCGCCAGTGGCTTTTACAATCTGGGGTTCCTTGTCCTTCGTCATGTTGTTGATCCAAGTCTGGGAAATACGTAATCAGCGAAAAGATACTAGTCTGTAATCATACCCAAATCCTACCTGCTTGAAAGCTTTCCCGTACTCTCTCGATGATGTTTCGAGGGTAAACTCGGTTGAGAATATGTTACATAGCTTAGCTCCATAACCATTACGACCTCCAGTAACCTAAAAAAAACAATGAATCTTCCTTCAAGAAATTACAATGTATAATCAAGCGACGCACAGCCTTCGGTGACTGGGAGATCAGGAAGTTCGTGAAAAAAGATAAACAAGTCGTGAAAAGAAAAGGATTGGTCAAGCTGAACTCTTGCAGTTCTTTTGATTCATTACTGCTTCCAGTTGATATGAATACATTTTCCTGCCACCTCTTCGAAGCCTCAGTCCGTGCACCTCGTTTAAGGAACTTCATGAATCACCTTTCTTTCACTGTCATCATAATTAGACGACGTCAACAGTGTTCCGAAAATCATTTCCGGTACATACATGTTCTCCACTTTGTGATGCACAACGGGGATTCCTTTACCATTGTTGAAGATAGAGACTTGATTCTTCTCTCTGGAATAAGCAGAACATCTCCGCATGCTTTTCATCAAGAAATCGACAGATAATAAGTTGTGGTTCAGTCATAGACAGACGTAAAGGACGACAATGTTCATCAAAAAAACGTAATTGCTAAACAATAAACTTACTTGTCGATGTTGATCTTGATGCAATTCATCTTTGGATCTCTCTGTTTGTTATCGGCAGCATTTACAAGAATTTCATCAAAAATTTTGTATAGCCCAGGCACATATTGTATCTCCTTCAGGACGAGTTTTTTCCGTCTCGGAATCATATACCCACATGGACTGAAAGTTGCGATTGAGTACTACGCTCATTTAATGCACTGCAATGCCAAGAGAAAGAGAACGGGCAAAAACTTACGGTCTTCTCAGTATACTCTACAGACCCAATGTAAGTATCTGGACGAAGCAAGATGTGCTCTAATTGCGATTTCTTCTGATAGATATCTTCGATGGCCATCTTTTTGCCTTTTGACGCTGCTTGGTCAATGTTTGTGAACACATTCTTATCTTCTTCCGTCATGGTCATCGATATATCGGCTACAAGACCGAGTATTCATGTCTGGATTGCTCTATAGAACTCCTTATTAGACTAACCTATCTTTTCTTTGTGTTCCTTCGGCTTCGCGGGAGCTTTCTTCTCTCCCGGCGGCTTTTTGGGTGGTGCTTTCTTTTTTGGCGATTCATCAACGAAGAAATCGCTGTCGTCACTGTCGCTCATCGTGATATGCTTAGTACCTTGTTAGAGGATGAGCTACTAAATGGGAAATTTCTCATAGGAGTATCAAAAACAACTAGGAATGAAAGTGACCAAAGTATACGATGCAGCGCTATCAAAAATCAGGAAAATAACCGAAACTTCAAAATAAGCAGTCCCGAAACTTCCTAATAACAAGTCCATTAAACTTCTATCATAGATTCCTTGCATGTTTCTAGATGGTGTTCTAGAAGAAAACGAAGGATACTCCTAGGAGTATCCTTTTCAGGAAAGCGCCGTCTACCACATGAAAAAGATTTGAGAGGTTCAGAAAATGGACAGGAATCCATTCAAATTTCATACAAAACACGCCCAATCCACGGTCAGATTTTCCCACTCCCAATAAGTCAGGACACACATACGAGTTGAAACAACGAAGATTTATGAACACCTCAACAGAGTGAATGAACCAGGAACGAACGCGATTAAATCTCGCCACCGGCTGCCGTTTGAATTACTTTCCCGCGCGCGGGGGTTTGAATTAGGAACCACGTGACAGTCCTGAAGCCGGCGCCCCGTACACTACACTCGGTAGAATGGCTTGCAAAGTGTCCAAACGGTACAAAAACAAGTACGTTGTCTCCTCGACGAGCCCCATACGACCACTTGTTCGACATTGAAGTGATTGTAGCAGGGCATAATGATCTGAAATTTGATTTCATACAATGCCGTGTGTCAAGGTAGGCAACTTTCTAGAGAACTGAAGAATGGGATTATGTTACGTGAGTTTTTCACAAAAGCATTATTAGAACAGAATCAGGTATAACATCACTTGGGTTATTTCTGTCTTTCTAGTATTCCGAGGAAAGGAGAACTTGGTAGACTAAACGGATCTCGTTTATCTTGCAAAATCCTCACTTTTTCATCCATTTCTGCTTTCCCTATTGAGTTAGTCTTGAAGGCTGCAACAAATAGGGTTTCTTCTTGAAGCGAACTCCACGGACACTCCGAATAATCAACCACTAAGTACTATTTGCACCTCCGCGGAGAGTCGAACACTTGAAGAACCTGTGATCCCAATGCAACTCATCCTTTGTCATTGAAATTCACATGAATATTTTTATACAAAACGATAAAAAATGTCTCATTTGCGGTCGACATGTGACCTTTAATATTGCCACCTACTTACGAGGGTAGAAGAAATGAAGGATCTCCCGGAGTGTAAACTGAACCAATTACTTTATTGCGAGAAACCTCCAACTTGGATTTAGAAAGGACATTTCGAAGGCAGACTGACATTGGAAAACAAAGGATAACCCCTACTGACAATTGGTGCTTCATGCAGTGAAAAGTCCCTTCTCACCTTCATTATATCCTCTTTTCATTAGAGTTCGTAACGAAGAGGTAGACTACCACCAAGCCAACTCCTCCTTACTCGGAATATAGCCCAGAAGGTCACATAAACAACAATGTACATTTTTGCACTCGCATCGTAGGGATATAATGTGCTCTAATGACAGTCCACGAAAGTCTATTCGAATATTCGCGCGCGGGAAAGTAATTCAAATGGCAGCCGGTGGCGAGATTTAATTGCGTTCACCAGGAACGCCCAAAAACGGACAGGCAGCGTTCGAACGAACAGACGCTCTCCTACGCCGCTGCGACCCCGCTAAACCCATTTGAATTCTGTTCCCGCCAGGCTGCCATGGCGCCAATGCGCTTACGTTCAAATGGGGTTTTCTGGTCCACAAATGTATAAGAGTAGCCGAGCCCGTAATGGTGCTTAGGAACGTTTCATAGCTTTTTTTATGTTATTACTATGTATTTTTTCCCAAATTTAAGGAGGGGCTCCGGGGTTGATAAGCCAGTTGGATGTTCAATTCTTACCTCATCTCGGCTTTTTCCACAGATAACACTCCCAACCACCCCAGGGCGCCTTCCCTTCTTGAATTTACGTGAAAACAATATTCTTTTGGCTAAAAAGCATATATAAGAACAAGTAAGGACCCAGCGATTCAGAAGGACGCTGCCCCCCTCCCCCACCCCCACCCCCCCCCCCCCCCCCCCTTCCTAACTACATTTTCACCCTCAAATTTATCGTCGAAACTTTTCCACATGAATCACCGACCAACTTCTTGTTAGGTGGTAACACATGACCGTGGATGTCGCAGAATTCCTCGAATTTCCGCAGTCATATGCGATTTTCACTGCCGGATTTTCGTTTTTGAATCGAAGGCCATGTGGTTGAAAGCTACTAGCAAGCACAAGTTTGGCAACATTTGGTACAACACAATTCTTGAGCTCTTTGCAAATTTTTATTTTCAAGTATGTTCGGTGCTTTCTGGCTAATGACCCGAATAAAGACAAGCTTTTCTTAACTTTTCTTGTTTGGTCCTACCTACTCTGTGTAATATTTTGAACATCCGAAACCTTGCAGGTCCGTCTTTATCATATTAAGCCGACAAAGATGAACCCTATCTCGTTTCCAACGTCGTTATCGGATGAAGAACACGCATTGAAGGAAATCCACGAAAAATTAAAGTTGATGGTTCGTGCTCTTGCCGTTTTGCGAAGATAAAAAAACGACTGTTCAATTTCAGCGACGTCTATTGGCTGAGCGCAAAAATGCGGCCGCAGGAGAAGTGTCCAGTATCGAAAAGAACAGAGTCAAAAAATGTAAGCCATTTTAGTTGTCTTTGCGATGTTTTGCCACATAGTGGATCCATCGGTTTCAAACGACCTTTACTTTCTTTTGTAGCTGTGGAAGATGCAGCTGTCGCGACAGAAGAGCTTAAAAAGAAAGTCATTGCTGGTGCGATAACAGTAAAGAAAGTCAGTGAGAAGCATACTTTCAAACGTGCTAAAGTCGATAGGAAAGCTCGTACCAACAGCGCTTGTGAGGAAGGTGAAATTGACGTGAGTTCGTATGAAGTTCGAGAAATCACGAGTACTTTAGTACTATTGGGTTGTCCAAAAAGTTCATGCCGATTTCTGGATCGACATTGTGTGAAAATTTCTAAAAGAACAAATACATTTATTGAACAATATATTCTCCATTCTGTATAATATATTATATTTATATTGTGCCGATCCATTTTGATTAACATTTGATTTAATACTCTTCAAGTGATGATATCCTCCCTGCGCGTCACCTCGCTTAAATCTCGCAAACCACCTACGAACTGTACGTTCATTTAGAGCATCCTTTCGGTAAGCGCCACAGATCTTTCTAGCGGTTTGAGGTGTCCTTTGCGATAGAAGAATAGCGTTAGATTGCGAAAATGCACGCGATTTTCTTACATTTTCACTCAAGCCCTATGCAAAGGAACTTTAAAAAAAATCAACATAACCTGAAAAGGATACAGGTTAAGACTTATACTTTCAGAAAATAAAGGGCTCTATAAGGTTATGCCGACGATCTTTTTCAAAACAACTTGATAAACCAAGGGTGTTCAAAATCGGCATGAACTTTTGGGACAACCCAATACTTCTGTGTGCGAGTCATTAATCGATGTAGCGCACCCTGAGACGTTTTTCAAGCGAATCATTCTTTAAACTTTATTTATTTATTTAATAATGCAAAGCGTTGTATAAGACATCGTTAGAAGCAGAAACACATAACATAACTATAAGAACATTAGACACTACGCTGAGCATGGAAAATCAGAATTGAGCAAGTCTTGCCAACCATCCCTTATTTGTGAGTTTAGCTAATAACATGCACCATCGAGACTCATGTTCTTTTACCAATCGTAGTTGAGTAAAAGCTGATCACCAAGGGGACATCCTATGGAAGTAAGATTCATAACGAAGGAAGTAAGCAAATGGTTCTTCGGCGCAAGACTTACGTTACAGGAATTTATTGTCGAAACAGTAATGGGCTGCTAATTTAATGATGATAATATCCTACTTATATAATCGGCTAAGTGTGTCTGTTGGTGTGTTTGTGTGTGTGTGTGTGTATGTGTGTGTGTCTGACCGGAAATTCATAACTCCTGTCCCCATGGACCGAATGTGTTCAAATTCGGTAAGAGTACAGGCGGCAGGACGGGAACACTTTTAGTGGGTGGCAGGTTCGGACTCCGCCCAACGTGGGCGGGGTTTGTGAGAAACAAATGTTCGAGCGAAAATTCAGAACTCATGTCCCCGTGATCCTAGAGCATTCGAACTTGGTAGGAAATATGGGAACAGGGTGGGAACACTAATGGCGGGTAGAAGGATCAGACTCCGCCCACAGTGGGCGGGGTCTGTGCAAAAATTCACATTTCCTGTCCCCAAGGACCTCGAAAGTTCAAACTTGGTGGGGGTACAGGCGCCATGATGGGAAAACTTATGGTGGGTGGCAGAACCAGACTCCGCCCACAATGGGCGGGGTTTGTGCAAAAATTCACATTTCCTGTCCCCATGGATCTCGAAAGTTCAAACTTGGTAGAGGTACAGGCGCCATGATGGGAAAACGTATGGTGGGTGGCAGAACCAGACTCCGCCCACAAGGGGCGGGGTTTGGGCGAAAATTCACATTTCCTGTCCCCATGGACCTCGAAAGTTCAAACTTGGTAGGGGTACAGGCGACAGGATGGGAACACTTATGGTGGGTGGCAGGACCAGACTCCGCCCACAGGAGGCGAGGTTTGGAAACACAAGCACAGGAAACTCATAAATCCGATGAAGGTCTATAATGAAAATCAGCTCATGCGGCCCCGTCTCTCATTGCTAGAGCCCCTAGCGCGCGAGAGCGTGCGTAGCCGCCTGGTAGCAATAATAATGGAAATATCGACTACCTTTGCTGTAATCTTTGAGTACTTCAATATTCCTCCATTCGGTACTAGATTCAGTGTGACAATATATTGTAAATGTTCCATTTTAGTCTTCTTCGGAAGCCCCTCCAAGTCCCAACACTTCAACAACTTCATCAGCCGATACAGTGAGTACATAGCGGCGCCGCTGCACTTTTGTGATGCATATGCAGTGGTTATGATTCCACATCATCCCTTGTTACGGTTTTTTCGGAATCTTTTCTATTGTGCCAGTTGAATTGTGATATTAGGTTGTTCTAAATGTAATAATTCAAATTAGGGCTTCGATCTCTTTATGCTACATATTAACTCAAGAAAGTTACACAATTTGGAATGGAAGTCGTTGAAGATTATACGTTTCTGTCATATACACTCATTCGTTTCTTCATAATAAATTTTGCTGCTTTCCCAGACAAACTTTGATTCACCTAAGCCTGTGATAGAAGTGTTTGAAAAGCGAAAATAGGTGTTGATGGGTATTCTTACAATATCATTAAGTTTTATGTCGGCGTGATGTCAATTCAGTCAGCCTATGCATCATTTACTTTTGGAATACCGTTTTCATAAAAACCCGACTTTGAAGGCTGACATTCAGCTGTTCAGCTTCATATCTTGTACACTTTCTACGAGGATCTTCTTTGATGCATATGTTGTAGATATCTAGTTCTGGATGGTTTAGTTACAAAAAATATTGTAATAGTTCCTGATTGCTGTGTTAGTGCTTGAATTGCTTGAAATTAAGTAGCTGAGTACAAATGTGTTACGGTTGTTACGGTAAGTCGCCTCCGTGACCTACACCCTCTTTTGGCGGGAGTTCTCACCTTGGGCGGGAGTTCCCTCCTATAAATAGCCCCCCCCCCCCTCCATTTGTAATTATCAGTTAGTTAACTAATCAGTTAGTTAAGAAGTTAGTCTCCCTCTCGCTATTTTTTCCTTTGTGCCCGCTTTCTTCTTCTTGATTTGATAAACTCTTGCTTTCTTCGCCCCTTTTCCTGCCCTCCAGGGAAACCGTAGAATTCAGTGCTTCCTTCCCCCGTGAGTCGGAAACTACTAACAGTTTCCGGCTTACACCCTGCCCGATTCCGAGCTCGCTCGTTGATTCCGTACACGTGAAGTGGGGAAGTGAACGCTACTAATGCGGTTGTTTCGCAGATCATAGACAATACGTTGCTGTTGGTCAGAGGGGAGAGACCAGTAAACGGCATTGTGGCCCTAATCGCCCCTGAGTAGCGACTGATTTGGCGGGAACCGGCAGGAATATAAAAGGGATTTTTTTAGGTTGAGCAGTTTCCCCGCAGGACCAACCTACCACCCTCCCTTCGGGGGCGACCATTGTTTATTTTTTTAGCTAATTTATTTTCGTCACTGTGTTATTTTAACTATGTGTGTTTTATCTCATTTTTGTCTAGTAAATCTAACCCTGAACTGTTGCTACCGTTTCACAGCGCACGTTGGGAAGGACCGGATAATCCCCACAATGTGACCGCGACCGGCCGAATTCATACTTTGCGGTGGTCATCTGGAGGAAAGCGGTAAAGTCGATCGATGTTAGTCTTTGGATTGCCTTCTGGACTTTGTTAAGGTTCAAGGCATTCGAAGGCGTCTGTTCTGCTGTGCATCTCATTACGTTACGTTCAGTTTCTTTTTGGTACGATAAATATCCAACATAGGACCCCCATTATGAAATATTTTTCCGAAATATAGGAACGCCAAAAGGAACAGGACACGTAAGGGAATGAAATTCGTTATCAATGGAAACTACGGGATACTAAATTTAAAATTAGCAACAGTTGTTCTGTGAAATCTGGAAACGCTCGAGTCTTCTACTGGCACAGTTAGGTCGGAACGCACATGTCGTGCACGGCGCATCGCCTTATGATTTCGAAGTGATCGTATTTGAATCGTAGGAGGTTCTGCAGTTTCAATTCCACCGCGCGGACATTTGAACATAACATTGAGTGCATCGGTGTTGCAGCTGTCTGCAACGTTTCTACCCACTACCGCTCACCCATCTATTTCAGTTCCCGAATTTTTTTATTTGAAGAATGATACCTATAGGCCTCAGCCTTCAAACAAAGAAAGGTTTTGCCATTAAGTTTCCATTTAACAGTATAATAGAAAGTAAGTCCGAATAACACAAAATATTGACACTTCACTTCCATAGAGAGCTTCATTATCTCAAGCGCCAACACATTGAAGAACTTAGTAACTGCTACGAAGCTTATACCTCGCAAATCAGCCCAATAAGCCCAGACGATAACGATGGTTCTCAGCAAGGTTCAAGCTGCTATAGTAAGTCTCCTTCAGTACGTAGCGCAGGAGAGTTGCAGCCTGTCAAGTGCATTCACCCGTCGAGAGGTTGCCGCTCAGTTAAACCACCTCAAGCGTCGCTACCCAAATTTTACGGCGACGCAGAAGACTTCCCAGAGTACTGAGCAGTCTTCGAAACGTTGGTATATGTATGTGAGGAGCTGGCGTAATAGAAAAAAAAATTCTGCTGCCAAAGGATATCATGATGGGGGAAACGGAGAACCCCATAAAGAGGACTAGTGCCAAAAAAATGCAACTGGCTAGAGCAGACTCTTCAAAGTAATCGTAGTAGTCTTTCCTCAAACAGGGCCCGAATAGTCCGAATGTTGCTAAATTTGAGGTCAGCTGAGAACTTTGCAGTAGGGGTTTTCACAAATTCTCAGGTAACGGCCTGAAGCAACGAAAAACTGTCTGTCAAACGTCTACTCGCTGAACTTCGTTGTACACGCTACACGCAGTAGAAAGGCCGACAAACGATCAACACGAACATCTATAAGAAAGTTGCCTGTAACACAGCCACTTATTTTTATCGGGTCACCATTATGAATAACTGGACGGGCGAAGTCGTCATCTTGAGATGGTCGTTGCTAGGTAGGATGTCACTTAATGTTTTTCAAACATTGAATTTTTCGAGTAGCCAAAAATCACGCCACCAATCGTACTTTGCTCGTGTAAATGAAACAAACTGAATCTCCTTCCATTGGAGGATTTGAAAGGTTTGCTCAGTTTTCGTGACGGAGGGCTGCAGTGGTTCGCTGAATGTTCTGGCGTTCGAGACCCTGAGAGATCCGTCGGCGAGCGCTCTGACCTAATGCTCCTCAAAAAACGACAACGTGATGTGCACTACCAGCTGATCTTCGATTACTTGAAATAGGCGACCTAATCAACGACCAGGAAACTGGATGTTTTCTGCTTTTGCGTGTATCAGAGAGCTTCTGACATGGTTCTTTCATCGGATGTCCTGATCAGGCGCTTATTATGAATGGACAACAGCCATTTCTCTGATGCACAGAGCAATATAACAATCCTACTATGTATAGCGCGCAAAGTGTCTCTGTTAATCTGTTAGTGTGTGTGTGTGTGTGTTTGACCGGGAACCATAACTCCTGTTCCCGCGGGCCCAGACCGTCCACATTTGATAGGAGTAAAGACGGCAAGATGGGAACTCCAATAGTAGGTTGTGGAACTGGACTGCGCCCGCAGAGGTCGGAGAGAGGGCGAAAGTATGTGTTTGGGAAGAGATTCATAACCTATGCTCCCTAGGATCTGGGGCTTTTAAATTTGGTAAGGGTACATGGGGCAGCATGGGAACGCTGGTGAAATGCGGCAGAACTGAATTTCATTCACAGAGGGTGTGCATGCGCGAAAAGTGCTATTTTGGACTTGGGGCTTGAATTCGGTAGGGGTAGCGATAGGAGTGTGTGTGAGAAAGGAGCGGAGTCTGAGTGAATTTGCGCAGTCAAGTTAACTAGACGAAAATGAGAAGAAGAAGGACTCCGCTTATGACGGGCGAGGCGTTCACGAAATGTGCGTGGGTGCGCGAATGTTTGCGGTATGCGAAAATGGATAATAACTCTTTCATTGTACCGGAGCGTCCAAGTTTGAAAAAGGAATACACCAGGTCGATACATCAATTTGAGGGCGTCTCGTTCCTTAGTACGCGAGTGTTTAAGCCTGCTACGCGGGTAACTAATACGCGACCAGTAGACTCGAGATTCCCTCAAGCACCAACAATTAGATAGCAAGCTTTATCTAATGGTTAGTAATGTAGCAACATACACTTCGAACAACTGAGGATATGTGCAGGCAGCAGAGATTACGATCGATAGTACAATAGAGGTACAATCGAGTGTCTAACGTTCCTGCCCTCGGCTTATATAGCGTGGTTTCCCGCGCGATTCAGGGCACGTGATCTTTCACGCGGGAAACGGTAGAACGGCTTGTAAGACGGCTTGCCTTCCGATATGGGCGACAGGCCGACTATATACAGCATGTCATCGGCGTTCTCATCCTTATCGCTGGAAAGGAGGAGAGCCCGGGGCTAACCGAATGGTTCCTAGTTAAGGCATAAAAAGAAAGTTTACGTGGAGTAGGATGCTGAACGTCAGTTTCTCTTAGCTACCTTTGCGACACTGTTGATCTTACCATTTTGATCCTCCTTTTAGATTTAATGCTGGTGCCTTAAATCTGTTGATTTCCTCAGCCAGATTCACGTCGCCTTAAGAGGAACTGATTTTGAACAAGAACTTTTGCTACGACATCGATAGCAAACCGTTCTTAATTTGAGTTCCAAGATATCATCAATGAAGCAGAGACTGTTTGACTGCCGTGAGTGCCATGTCTATTTATTTTTAATTACGAATGATGTTTTTCAAAGACTGAGTTGACTTGAGCTCCTCAAACGTCAATGTGGGCTTTTTTGTGGAGTGGTGAGATATGGGCTTCTCAATAGTATTTCTTAACGCAGTGTTGTCAGTCAGAGCAATAAAAATATGTTGGCGTTGTGTGATGTTTGTTAGAAGTAGGCTAGGCTCCCTTTATAGTAAGTGATTGTGATGTTTGATGAAGTTGATAACAATCCCTTTGCATTGATTTGTTTTTTCCTAATTAAGCTTCCATCACTTCGAATGCCCAGAAACAAGCCTCATCATCCTCACTTGGACATCATCGAAGGCTAGGTGGGTACGGGTAAGGGAGCAACTCCCTCGATAACTCGTGCAACCAAAAGTTGAAGTGAAGTCGTATAACAAGGACCCCATTTTTGTGTTTTGCTGCGTTTTATTCGCCATTGCGGCACTAATTAGCATCAACGCTTTCAATTTTGAACCCCAGGCCTTTGGAATAAATGCCTTTTGGTAACTTGTAGAAATGTAGCATGGCAAAGACAGATGTTGATTCCCGATAAAACTCTGAAAAGAACGACTACAACCCGGAAACCCTTTCAGTGAAAACGTCATTTTCACTTCCCATTTGCACTGCCCATGGCCCTCAAGTCCCACATATGAGGCGGCTTCTGTTACTGCCCCTCAAGTTATGTACTGGTCGACGTCTTCGCTCTCGCTCATTCCGAAATGCATAAGCATCAGTGTAACGATTTTCAGCCACTTTTTTGTGTTCATAGTTCCCGATGAAAACCTTGACCTGAATCTCAAAAGACGTATGGTCTTCTCTGTAGAAACAAAGTAGGTAATACGAACCATAGAGTTAAATGGCGTTTAAAGGTACAGTTCACGATAATTTTGAGGTACCCGTTTTTATTCGAATAGCGGAAGTATAGATTGGGAATAGTTCATTGGTAGTGAAGAAAGCGAGAGAATTCGCCAATTTCGAGAAAAATATGGCTCCTCAAAAGTAGAGAAAATAGAGGTTGGACGAGATTGCCATGACGGAAATAACATGGAAGGGGTATTCGGACGAGGTTTCAGTTATTGCAATTGCACAAAGAGCTGACTACATTAAGCCAGAACTGTACAGAACTGTCTTTCACTGTCGCTATGGGTCATGACAAGTTGTTTGAACTTCCTATATGGGTTCCCTTGTGATCGGTGCAGCCTCTACGATGCCGTGGAACTCGTCTAAGGATACACACGGGCCAATCTTTGAGCCTTCATAACTCCCTAACTAGGCCACCTTGCAGTGCCAGATATGGTATACGCGGGGGCCTCAAATTCATCCTGTAGGTGGATCTCAAAAAACATTTTTATCGTGAACTGTGCCTCTAAGCAAATGCCTTCATTCTCTCCAGTTACCCCAATCCACCAGATTAGCCTGGTGGAATGGGAATATAGGTAGCAAATTATACTTTTGATGATAATTATACTGTATGAAGTAGAAGCGCTCATGTCTCAGTTGGATACCTACAAAAGTGATTCTGATTAACATTGCGCGAGCAGATGGCTCTTGCATCGTGAGTGACCTCGAAATTTTATGCTTGTGATGATAGCTACTTCGATTCTACATGCACTGGTATGGTTTTACTGTGGAAAGGTGGCAATGCTGAAGAACCCTTTCATTCGTGGATGTATTAGGTTGAGTCATAAGTCCTCGGACAAATTGGCAATGATAATATTTATCTTACAATTTTCAAACGACAATAGCGAATCAGTTGAAACATGCCCCATTGGCATCGACGGTCTTTTGCCAATGCTTGGGCAGATCGTAGAGGTCCTTGCTTTAGAACGCTGGAAGCTGACCCTTGGAGAACTGCACCAGTGCCATTTTGATGTCGTCGCGGGTTTGAAAGTCCTGACCATCCAGATGACGTTGAAGATGAGGAAAAAGGTGGTAATCCGAGGGATCCAAGTCTGAGGAACATGGTTGGTGGGGTAAGCTTGTCCTACCGAAATTCGTCAGCTCAGTTTTGGTCGTTCTTGCAATGTGAGGGCGAGCGCTGTCGTGCTGGAAGTGAACTTTGTGCTACTGTGGACGTGTAGCTTCGGGATTCGCCTTCAATTTCCTCAGTTGCGTAATGTAGACGTAGGCGGTCACTGTGCATCCTTCGTCTAGCAGCTCACAGTATTCGACACGGAGAGCGCTCCACCAGAATCAGAGCATAACCTCTTTGGCGTGTACGTTGGGTTTGGGGAAGTCTTCTGCATGCGCACCTTTGTCAATCCATTGAGCACCCCGGTGAACGTTAGAGTCTACTTCTACTTCCCACCTCTGGTGACTAGGTACTCGAACCACGTGTGGTGCCCTTGAGCGTGAGGAGAGAAAGTGCCACGTCGTTGCGGCGGTCTATGTCATACTGCTTCAAAGCATGAGGCATCTATGGATCGAGCTTTCGCACCTTGTCGATTGACTTCAATTCACGAAGAAGTGTGGACTGACTCCCCAAGGGTGGCTGCCAGTTCACGAGTAGTTTGATACGGATCGGCTTCCACCTGGCTCCGCAGCACCTTCAAATCCAACTTCATCGAGCGTCCCAGACGGTCTTCATTTTCGACGGAATAGTCGCCCGATGCGAACTTCTGGTGCCACTTGTGAATTGTCCACCTCCTGTTCGTAGACGTCGTTCATACCTCTATCGATTGCCGCGGGTTCATGGCCACATAAAAAAATAAATATGATGGTGTTGCGGATGTGGGGTTGCGACGGCTTGTAATCATGAGGCACAGTTGCTGGAAAGGAAACAGTTAGATGCCTTCTCCAGTATGCGTTTGGAAGAGCTTTCCATACTCTATCTAACGATGCTTCGCACGTTCATATTCGTCACCTCTTTAATAGGGTTATGATCGCTAGAATTCATCACTATCATTTTGTCCGAGGACTTATGACTCAACCTAATATTACCTCCTATTCATTGGTGGCTCTCTGTCCTAACCAATAAGTGCTTTACTATAAGTAATAGATTGTGCGGAAAGTATTAGGTTGATGCATAGTTTTCGAGGATTTTTCGCGGCTTTTTTTCTCTCGTTAGAATTTGAATATTGAGTTTGGGTTTTTTCTAAAAATAATCTACTTGATTTCCTCTACAAGAATATACTCGAAAACCATTCGCATATCCGCAAAATGAGGCTTTACTACTTCGAGAAAGATTGAAAGGTGGCACAGTCATTCCGCGATCTCAGTAACTTTTCGGCGATCGTTCATTAGGGATCTAGTGAAGGTACAAATGACTTCCTGGCGGTCAAAACACGATTATTTCGATATTTTCTATTTCGCCTGCATTTTACCTGCCTCTATATATTAGGTTGATGCATAATTATTGCGGAATTTTTTCCAGCAAATTTTGCTAAATTTTACTTAAAGAAACAATAGAATTACTAAGCAAAGACATATTCAAATAATTACTCCGAAACTTATTCACCATCTACGTCAAGCACTGCTTCCCATTGATTAGTTAGTCGAATCCCAGAAGCGAAGAAGTTTTGATCCTTACGGGCGATCCACGCCTTGACATCGGCCATCAAGTCATCCAAATCGACGTAACTTCTATTCTCTAGCCATTTTTTCGATGAACGGTTGACGAGATAATCCATAAAAGTTTCTGCTGGTGAATATGGCAGATTTAGGGGCAGATCCCATTTCTTGGTTGGCTCTGGCTGATTGTTCGATCGCCGAAAAGTTACTGGGATCGCGGAATGACTGTGATACCTTCCAATCTTTCTCGAAGTAGTTAAGCCTAATTTTGCGAATATGCGGATGGTTTTTCGAGTACATTCTTGTAGAGGAAATCAAGTAGATCATTTCTAGAAAAAACCCGAACTCAATATTCAAATTCTATCAAGAGAAAAAGAGCCGCGAAAAAATCCGCTATAGTTGACGACCTGACGCAGTCCCTGTCTCTTTGCGAGCTCGTTGAACTGTTTTCCGAAGGATGAGCTGGCATTCGGACAATGCGTTCCTCTAATAGCTTCTGTCTTTGCAGAAGACAACCGCGCAATGCTTGCAGGACCAGACTGTAATTGCAAGTCACAGTTGAAGCTGGAAAGCCAATTGTTCGTTGAGAAAGAAATAGTCAAAATGCTTACTGAATCGGGCAGGAAGAATAAGGTCGCGCTTATAAAAGGCCCAGAAATCACTATACTATGCTGATCCCATGGCCTGAAACCTTACAGCAGTCTGGGGAAACGTAAGGTAGGATCGCTGCTGCAAATTTGCTACGTCATCTTCTGGTTACAAATTGTGAACGAGTTGACCTTCGAGGCCTTCGAGTTTCAAAAACTTCTCCTGTTTCCCGTGATTGGCATGTATACATATATGATATGTTGACAACGTATTCAGCCTTGTAAGTCTTAGACTTTGTCCTTACGACAGATAATTCACGAAATGTTAGCGGATTAGCAATCAGGTGTATACAGTTGTTGTGACACATACTAGACCTCCATGCTGTAGACCAAATTGCGACTGTACCTGCTGCACGGTAGAAGCCTGGCACTTTATGGGCCCCTGTTATTGTTCCATAAGTAAACTTGGAAGAATGGGGAGACGAGCAGTTGGATAGGTCGTGGTCCGCAACCTTAATGCACTTCATCCTTTTTTACTGGTTCGTCATAGCTCTTTTTATACAAAAAGATGAAAAACGTCGTTCTGGCCAGTTGTTTGCTAATGTGTAATCCTTTGTATTATCACTCACAGATGATGGCTAAGGAACAGCTTCATTCTTCATACATAGCACGTCCTGAATGAATAGCCACGATAGGTTAAAATTGGAAGCAAATGGAAGCAACCTCACATGTAACTAGAAGAATATCTGCTGGAAAATGCCACTCAATGGCATCGAAAAGGTTTCGTCTCACCTTGTTATATGACTATTCAATGAAGGTTCCCATCAATGGGTCGACCTCCACCGATCTAGAAGTTCAGAAAAAACGTTGAACCCAAACAAACCTGAGGCAAATGCCTATGAAAGAATCCATTAATTCTATTGTATTGGTTACTGTATTACATTTATTTGTTTTCCGTAGTAATGAATCACCAACAATCTGTTATATAATCAGTTCCATGAAATTTCGGGATCGTCGCTCGTTTGTATTCAGCATTCATAGTAAGTGTTTGCGTTCAGTGTTAGTCAGCCCAAATTCACGTTTCATCTTCAACCTCTTAGATGGTGGCCCGTGCTGTTTTACTACGACCACGGTCTGGGGCAGATTTGCAGGAATATTTATCTTCGGTGTCATCTTAGAGGCTGACTTAAATGAATCGCCCACATCTTCACGAATCAAGGCCAAACGTATCCTTGAAGATTTGGGCGATTCATTGAACGACGGCTCACCTGTCCGGCATGAAGTCCTATGGAGTCCTTGACAGCATGGCCGGCGAACCCCATCGTTCTAACTAGATGGTCCCTAATTCTGAGTTCGCTGGGATTGTTTCCGAACTTTGTATATGACACTGTTGATCAAATGAGAACCAGTCTTTTCAGAAAATGCGAAATCTCCTGGGTGGAGTTCATTCCTGCAAGTATTGTCTGATGTACTTTGCACCACATGGGGCATTTCTACGGCCACAGTGTAGTGCTTCCTCAACAATTTACCAGTTAGTGGCTATTTTGTTTTTTACAGCTAGAATCACACCATATTCCCCAATTCCACTTTAGTTTTCTGGAATCTGGACGGTGCAAAATTACGACGATAAGGTTGCAGTCACCGCTCTCCACATGGCTAACTATTTAAGGACTCACTTGTCGGAAGGGACCGATGTGGAAGATTCAGTAGTGACTCCCTCTCATAGTAGAGGCTCGGGGAAATGTGCCTCTCAGTAATCTAATAGCATCTTCAATAGGTCAACATCAATTCGTCGGCGAATGTTTTTCTGGGATGTTTTCGGTTTTCCGTCATCTTCTCGTCTATAAATTAATTTCTCGGTCCGCCTCAAGTGTGGGTTCTTTCGTCGCCTTGGTATTTCCATTTTCATTCTTCCATTAGACACATAGGCACACACCGACGGACAGTCGGACGACGGCAGCCAAATGCAGCGAATGTCTCAGTCAGTGGCGTTTTGTTGTTTATCGTCTCCTGCGCACCGTCTACCTTGCATCGTCGGCATCGATTTGCTCGTTGCCTCGATGGTGATGCCCATCGAAAACACTTTATTTTTTGCCCTCAGATGAATCCACTTCCGACGTTCCGGCGTCTGCTGTTCCCCCGAAGAAAACACCTGTTTCTCGACAATTCTTCTTCTTTTCTTTTTTCACCAAAAATTTTAAGACAGTGACAGATGTTCGGGAAACGCAGATGTCCTTCCGCCACTCCCCTCTATTTGCTTAAGCTCCCTTCCTCTCATTTTACCTATTCTCGTCTATTTGCACACATTCTTTTCTTTATAAATAACTTTGCTTCGGTTTTTCCTCAGCAATGTTGCATTCTGTGTGTTGGGTACAGGTGTAACCCGTGGAACAATGCGGGGGCTTTCATTCAGTCACCCCTTTTCTCCTGAACAGAACCCGATGAACTCTGGGCACGGGTTCAGCTCCAACCCTTATTTCAATTTCGTTTCCAATCAGACTGATAAGGGCTATACCTTCTCATACTCTAGGGTTTTCTACCTTGCTTAACGATAACTTTCAAAATAATGACTGTGCCTATCATATGGCCCCATGAAAGCCATCGGTAGAAGCCTATCTGTCATATCCAAAGTGAGGTGGACTCTGCTGTTCCCGTTTATTTGAAAGAAGTTGTCTATTGGGAGCCTCCTTAAGAAGCCGAGTAAGCGAGGTCTCGTTTGTGTTAGGGGTAGAGCACGGTGTCCGGATAGCGAAAGTAGCTAGTTCGAGTCCCTTCCGAGGCCAAAGTTTTGTCCATAACTTGCCATCTTTGTGAGTTGTCAACACTTTCTAACTTTTGATGTGATTACCACACAGCACCGAACAACATAACGATTTGCCTAACAGTAGTGCAATGGCGGGCGCCCATACATTTCCAAAGTCATCTCCTTTCCTCCCACATTCAGGGCTACTTAAGAATGTTTCCTCAATTTAGGTCAACGCAGGCTGCAATTCAAAAATGTGAAGGAATTTTTGATTGATCCATACGGGGCATTAGCAGACTCTGAGCGTCAAATAGACCAGAGCTCCCGACCATAATTTTTTTTTCAAAGAAAAGACATGAGCGATTCCCGCATCAAATCAAAAGAAGATCGGATCAGTGAGCAGATGTTTCTCAATTCCGCAGCCTCAAAGATGCTCTCCGAGAATGTTTTGTGATCCTGTATTTGTGGTCTCGTTAGATTTTCATTTCGATTTACTCAGTAGGGAAGCCACTCAATTTAGATCAATTCCGTTTTAGAATGCCTCAAAAACTCGATTTTCATTGGAACTGCTGTCAATTACACGGAATTTCAATTAGATTAGATCAATTAAGGCCTCTTTCTGATCAACCTACTTTTCTGTTAGTGTTTTCATCCTTCTGACAAGATTTTTTGGCTATAACTGGATTTGAGGAGCGTAAAAAACCCGACCGCCTGAGATAGTTTTAAAGGTCGGACGAGGTTGTGACGGTAAAATTCAAATGCAAGAAATATTTGGACGAGTTGTTCAAACGTATGTGTCCACAGTAAGCTGCCTGCGTGCAGCTGGTGCAACCTCTACAGCCTCTACGACGTGTCCTTTGCTACCCCTGGTGGTCAGATGTTCATCTCAGAAAGTAATCTCATGGGTTTCGTTGAGTGTGTCTTTTACTGGGGATGTCACTCCTATTCTCAGGGGTAATACCTCTTATCGCTATTTCCATCATTATTATCTGAAGATTCTTCAAAATCCTTTCAGGGAACTCCTGCTGTTGTACAACTTGACACCATGTAGAGCTTGTCCCAACTTTGGAAATTCCAAAAAGGAATTCTTCGACACTGGTTCCAAAGCCTACTAACGCTGCAATCAACACAGCTGGTACTGAGCTAAACACCTACTGAGTTACTGGCTTCTCACATTTCAATTCAAGCTCAAAATGGTCTGTTTTGTGGACTGGTTTAGGATTTGTTCATTGGCGGTGAACCATGACACAGTGATTCCGTAAAGACTAGTCGTTCTTTGGTGGTTTGTTTCGGCAAACAAGTCACTTGGCAAAGAGCGGCTCAATTCATTCGGCCACGACCATTTACATCGCCTTTCATGGCTCATAAAAAAGTTTGCAGATTTATTTCCGTAAAAGAAACTTAACTCTCCGTGTCATCGTCAGTCTCACCGAAGAGTTATTGCTTCGAAACCTTTTGTTCGTTCAGTCGGGCGTCAAAGTGTCGGCAATTTTGTTCAATGTATTCCCAAGCAAATGATTGAATGGGACGGACTCGAAAAAAACAGGACGGGAAAGTGAGAAAAACCGCGTACAGGCAAAGGCGACCTATCAAGGCTAAATAGCTTTCGGTTTTTGATCGGAAGTGAACAGCCCCTGTTTTGAGTATCGAATCGCCCTTTCAGTTGTGGGGACTCTCTTTTTGTAGACCCGACCGATTCAGTGGAAGAAATGCTGTCATCTATTCATTGGGTAGATTTCCATGTTTAATTTCAGCCTTCATTAGGCCAGTGCATTCCTACCTGAATCGGTTTTACAGGCCGTGGGGGGGGGGGGGGGGCTAGAGTTCGCCAGCAAGTTTCGTAGTTTGGTCATGGGACTGTTTTGATGGAATTAACTCCATGTCGTAATTGAGCTCATAAACCTTTGCCAACTGCCCCTGAAACGACCCATAAAATTCTCATAAGCTTTTTGTTTGTTTCTGGGAGGCTGACGAAGGACGGGTGGTGATTTTCTGGCAAGTGGATACTCATAGTTCCCAAACTGATTTTCCGGGCAATGGAGGATACCACTTGACATTTCGTCCTACGAGCTTTATCGAACATCAGATGCGATTTGGGGTTTTTTTTATGGAATGCCATTATCCAGCGGTTAGGGACACGTAGCGGGTCCTAATGCCCCCATTTTACTGACTGAGACCAATGGCCTGAGAAAAAAAGATGCGGAACGGCTCGTTAGGTTAGATCGGGAGTTTCAATAAAAGCACCATGACCACTAAACCAACCACACTTTTTTCGAGGTTAAAGCTGTTCTGGAAGAGGCTAAATTGCTCTTCACAGCTGGCAAACCGAAAAATAAATCGAAAAAATCTTAGGGAATACCTCTATCAATTTTTATATCAAATTTGAAATGATAAAAAAATAGAGTAAAAGTTTAAAGTTTCTGGTCCGGCTGAGGGATGCGCCCCCGCACTCGACTTCAATTCAGAATCGTAGTGGCGTAATGAGTGCGTATGTGGCCTATACAATGAATTGCGGTTTCCAGCCGATGTACAAATCAGTGCTTTTATCCTCCCAGACGAGTCTGGTACCAATTCACGGACAACGGAGTGATGGAAAGCTTGGTTGCCTAGGTGGGCATCGATCCGGGGTCTGAACCCCTGACCGTGCGTGTGATATAGTGCGCCACTTGTCACTACACCACCTCCGCCCGACAAAAGAAAAGGAAAATAATCCTTGTCCGAGTCATCTCTACCTACCCAGCTATTATAAGCCGACCAGGTCATTACACTAGTGCTCAGAACAGTAGCTCAAGGAGCCTTAGCAACAGGGGAACAGGTAACAGAGTCAAAATTGTTCAAAATCAAGGTTGATATCCTTTACAAAGTGCTCCCTGTGCAGCTAATAATCTGGGATACCTAAAGCGATGCCGACCATCCATGACTATGAGCTGTGATTGCGCTTTGGAATTCGGATAAGAGGCTTAAAAGCGTGTTTCCTTCTGAGTGAAAGTCACAAGTGCTTCTCGATCGATGGGGAAAACATCTGGTTCGGACTCATTTCACTACACCTCACCATTATAGCACCGGCTTTAGAAGAAAGCGAGTTCATGGCGCGTTCTTAAGAAATTGATGCGCACCTTGCCTATTTGATGTTCAACCAGCATTGTAGGAGATCTGCTTTCGAGCAGCGGCGGAGGATATTCAAAGGGATGCTTGACGATGATGGTGTAATAAATGGGTTCAAGGATGGGTGAAGGACAAATGGGCTCAACAATAATGCTGTATAATGTGCTAATAGCAGCAGACAGACCTAAAAAAAGCGACGCGGCATCGGTCGGTAACCTTGCGCCCGATTTTGCTAAAGGTGGCTGAACACTTCACACACATCGTACCTTCACGTCAAACGCTTAAACTGGGCCATCTAGTCCACCTCGCCGCACCGGAAGCCTCATTGACACGTCCTAAAATGGGCGTTCCTGACAAGGGGGAGGAGAAGTCCTAAATGAAATGCGAGCACTTAGTACAACATTTCTCAATGTATTTTTCGCCACAGTAACGCCACATAATGCCTCCTTCATACCCGTAGTTTTTTTTCACTTCCTAATCTGGAGGACCAGACCAATCTGATCCTCCATTGTGTCCATTAACGGACATCAATTTAGGATCGCACAATGGCCTAATACCCATTTTTCTTGACAAGCACCATTTGCTGAGTGAAAGGGGACGATTGGTGCCTTCGCATCTATCCACTTAATGCCATTCATCTCAGCGTCGTTAGTTTATGTGGCGGCGTTCGATGGGTGACAGGAATGATCGCAATTCTGCTATTGCAGCTCATTGCTGATCTTGTGAAGGAATTTGTGTATCTGCCCTGACGCTCATAGCAAAACAAAAGCCGTGTAATTGCATCGGAGAAAAGCGGCTATTCTAATCGAAAACAGGGTAATAAGTAGCAGCTGAAATGATGAAAGCAAGGACAACCACGCAAGCAAAAACATAATTATTGCCCATGTCAGCATTGACGTTCACAATGGTCCCTTCATTAGATGACAGTAATCAATCATCTTTCCCTTAATGTTCTAGTCTCCAGCACCACACATAAAGTTTGCTCTCGTAGTAGACCCTCTCCCGCTTCAATCCTATTCGTTTGAACGATTATCGCGCTTGGCTGCTGGAAATCACGTCCCGTTCTTGTTGAATGAGGAATAGATAATTGTGGGAACTTCCGAGGGTGGCGGCGTACCATCGCACACTTATGGTCTGGGGGTTGAGTCTCGGATCGACACTCGCCCAGGGCAACCAAATGGCAACCAATGTTACATTTCTCCGAGTCGGTTTATTGGGTCACTGACTTGTATATCGGCTGGCCATTACGATTCGCGTTATAGGCCACATGCGCATTCAAAACGCCAACACGGTTCTTAGTGGAAGTCGAGGTCAGGGCGCATCCTGGAAAATGGTTAAATGACGCCAGAGACCCCATCCTTTCTTCTTTATACCATGCCATAGCGTGGACTTGGTGCAGTGGCGAGTGGTTCATTATCACGCTCACACCTGGGATCGAACTCAGTATCTCTACCGCTCAGATTGATCAAACCTTTTACTACTCTGAGATCGTTCGACTGGTAACGGACTCGTCTGGGAGTATAATAACACTGCAATGTACATCGACCAGCTATGCAAGCCAGGGTATAGGCCACATATGCATTTAAAGCGCCACTACGATTCTGAAAAGAAATCGTATGAATGGCGCATCCTAGGAACGAGCTTGATCAACCCCCAAAGACCACCTTTCAACCTCTTTTTGCAAAATCGGCAAGTTCCTGCAGGTGGGAGCTAATAGTAGTTCCTTTAATCTATCGATGATGATGATGGCTGTGTGCAAAGTGTCACTCAATGGTCTCAGAAATAGATACCCTCGTATACAATGTTGCTCAGTGTCAACGATGAACTTTGATCAGCTGTCAGCTGTCACCTCCTGCAACATCTCGCCGCCGTTCAGACGGGTAGGGTTACATCACGTTAGGGGCAGAATAGGGCGTTCACAGTTTGTTTTACACTGAATCACTTCCTGCTATTAATTAGTATCGCCATTTATCAGCAATATTTTGCATTGTTATGTTTTGCATTCTCTTCATGGTCCTATGTTATTTTTCTGCTATTATTAAACATTCTTCATTCTGTTTCCGCGTCGTCTGATGTCTTTGTCGATCACTGTTATAGCCCCTCCCTCTTACCGTTAGTTCATAGCTATGATCGATCATCCCCCGTCTCAAAGCAGGACGCCTCAATCGTCAAATCTTTGACACTATCATCTCAATTCCCAATCTGCTCTTGTTCACCCTACCCCTCTCACCGCAGAGAATGTGGATAAGAGCAGATTGGACCTTGGAATTATAGTCGGTTTTACAGGCTTAAGGCATTTTTACGTTAGATCTCAATGTTCTTTCGTCAAAGTACCACGTTATCGTACCTGAACGTTCGATGCGTTCATGGGGAGTGAGGGAGGATGAAGAGTGGGAACTAAGCACTCAACCCAGTCTCGTATTCTCATCAGTGACAATTTCTCGCACTTCCCTTTGTGCTCTTCTTCGCGAGATTCTAGAGAATCTGAAAAAAGCTGTTACATTTTGTCACATAATGAACTGGTTATCATGTCAAACACATTGGGATGGCGACTCCTTGTCTCTAGGCGTAGGTGGCTCAAGTGGGCGTTCACAGACTGTACAGTGAGCGGGTAGATATATATCATGTCAGATCATCAATGTGTGCTGCCAAGGAACACAGAAAGCAGTGACGATGATTCAGAGAGCAGGGCACATTTTCTGAATCATCGAAATCGCCATTTTATGGTGTACGCTACTTCTATTTCCACTGCGCCTATGGCAAGGAGATCGATCGCTACCCAAACTTGGAGCAGATGCCAAAGTTTTCTTATTTTATATCAAATTTCACATTTTCGACGTTGTCGTCTCTTACAGTCCAGGTTTCGCTTATTGAGTTGAAAATTACATCATTTTTATTACATCTCCAGCCCATCAAGTATTGGACTAGTGTTGTCTCAGAATCTTGCCACTAAATGAACGTTTGAAATACGGAATAAGACTCTAGGAAAGAGGATTTGTGAAAGTTACCCAAGATTCTAAAATTTATGTACCATCAGCTGTACTTTGTGAAGCACTTTTTTGATTTCCATAAGTTTGCTCAGTTGTGGTGCAATTCCCACAAGGTTGCTAAGTTGTGAAGGAAGCCATTCAACTCATGCATGGCTCGAAAATTGTGGGACCTACATATTGTGCTGCTATGCACAAGGGCCACCAAACTTGATAGGTTCAGGCTTCAGACCTGAATGAGACGTAACAAGAAGAATTCTCTCACAAGGTTGGCGATTTATGGGCAAAACTTCGGTCTCGGAAGGGACTCGAGCCCGTACTTGCCCCGGAAAGGACAAAATCGGGTTCAAGTCCCGTCCAAGACTGAAGTTTTGTCCGTAAATCGCCAACCTTGTGATATTTTCGAAACGCGTACTGCGGCGATATAAGAGCAGTTAACAAGACATCAAGTCAAAGGAATTTCTCTATCCGCAGATTTGTGATGCAGTAACGAATTCTTGTAAAACCGAAGAGACACGGAGAGAAACCCGTCACATATATCCAAGGAAGTGGCGGTGCTGTTGCAAATTCAATACTGCACGGCATCATAAATAACCACATATTGAAGCCTTGGCCTACAGGCTAGGTTACTGTGCCACAAAATCTGCGGGCCTATTTCTAGAAATCTGTTTACTTGAGATGAGATTCTTGCCCATAAAGGACAAGGCCTTTTGGCGTTGATCATTCCCAATTTAGGATGAATTTGGTACCAGACAACCGGTCCGGAGGGATGGGAGGCAGTGTGAGCCTGTGAAGGTATCAAACGTGGATTCGATCACTGAGCTACTCGTATTATAGGGCGCTATTTGGAACTACATTGACCCCACCCTACTTTACCCATAACGCGATGTAACCGTACACGTCCAAGTCAATTTGGCACCCAATAAATCATGCGAAAACGTCATGATAATGATTTATCAATCAGTGAAAGTAAACACCTCGTCCAGGGGCTATGGCTGCAAGGGTGTGGGCAGCAAATGGGTCGTTTGGGGCAGTAGGAACGAAAAACTGTCGCCATAGCGACTGGAGTTATTTTCGAGGATGTTTTGAAGTACTTTAAGGAACCATTTCGTAGTCGCCATGTTCGACTGTCGATAAACCTTGGCATAGTTCCAAGACATGTTTATTTTATTCAACAGTATATGAGTTTAATTTAAATTCCGTTGGCTAACCATTTGGCGATTTTCGTCTTCTTCGTAACCTTCTTAGAAGGTAGAATCCAGTCTATGATTTGTCCGAGCAAATGTTTCCCCCTCCGGGATCTTTTCGAATTTCTGGGAAGCTTTCTAGGCGCGGTCGTAGGACGGGTTACTCTTTCCCGTATTGATTTTTAGTTTTTGTTGTTGGCAAGCAATCGGAGCAATTTCTGCTTACTCTCTTCATGTTTTTTTCACCTTTCGCACAAGTTGTTTTCACACTGACAGCCCCAAACGCCCTTGGCCGGCTCCGCCCTGCAGCAGCTCTTTGCCACAGCAGCAAAACAGCTGAACGACACGACAACGGCGCTCCGATAAGCAAGCACTATTTTCAGTATTCGGAGATTTTTTTCTGATTCCTCGACTGGAATTGTCTCTCCTTATCTTTCGGATCAGATTCGCTGGGATATTTGCAGTGGAGAGGGTTCCCTTCACCATATTGTTTCCGAAGGAATCATTAATTCAGTATACGACCAGTTTGAAGGTTTTGTTCCGTCGGCCTTCGAATTCTTGCGGTTCATCCATCCTCACATCTTTCATTCGAAAAATTTTTATCTTGCCTAAACATAAGGTATCTGCAACCAAGTTAATATCTATTGTTGTTGTTTACAACCCGATTATCTATATTCTTTACGATGTTTACTTGAGTTCCTGGGAATCTGAAGTGATCCTTGTTTTTTTTTCAAATTTTTTACTTTGACTTTTCTTCCTCGTTAACCCGGCCAGTTGTTCGAAATAGTGTATGACCTTCCTTATACTGACTCGCTGGCTTGTTAAAACGCTCAATGAAAGTGGACCAAACCGGTTCATTTGTACTAAATCAAGGACTATTCACACCATTTGGACATCGCATGCTCCAATCTGCGAGTTGTTTTCGTTTAAGAGTTCTGACGAGGGACCTTCCAAGTCTTATTTATGGGCTTCCATAGCACACCACCAAAACAGCAGGTGCGAAGTGGCAAAATTCTGGAAAAACTTCATTCGGCTCTCATTTAGAGCATTTTACTAAACGAAAAAAATCAAAACTGTTGGCTGATTAAGAATAAGCTCTTCAGGGGCTGACAGAAAGGAATTTGAAGGAAAAGAGTTCGAAGAAGTGGGTAGACAGGAGGAGTAGGGTGCGTACATCATCACGGTCTTTCTTCAGAAAACAAGGCAATAGAGCTGAAATGGGTTTATTGACTGCCTGGGTTGTCCCATGCATGGGTTCTTTGTTGGGTTCAGATGGAATTTCGGATAATAGGCGATCCGCTATGCAGTATCAATCGCCCTCATTCGGTTGATTCGCTTACTGCGGTACGACACCTTGTGGGAACCCATGAGACTACTGGTCCAGTTGCGCCCTCATTTTTTCTATCTTTTTCATATTGAAGATCCACCAAGAGGCTTAAGACCACTTGCAGCCAATCTACTGTCTGATCCTTCATCTTGAAGACTTTCAAATCAGAAAAAAGGCATTTTTGAGTTTTAGTAAGTACATTTTGCAGACCAGAGTCTTTACAAGCCCCCTACTTCACTCTCTCAGTTGCCTACACTCCTCTCGCTCCACTACTGTATCGAACTTCGCCTACTCCTTGACGACTACCAAAACTTTTTTCCAAACTTCATGTTGCTCTTAATATAGCATGCGTCCATCTGCATAGGCATATTACAACAAATTTTATAACCCACTATCTGGCTTTCATTTTTCTGACCTCATGGGTTCGCCGTTTTTGCTCGCTGGCTGGGGAGAAATAGTATCCATAGTTTACTGCATGTCGTCTATCGTTATTTCGTGACTGCTGCAGGCCGATGTGCACTAGTGCCATTCATCAGCGGCCCACTGAATGCTCGTACCAAAACATCCTGCTGTCTACGCCCGGTTCGCCTTTTTCCCACACGTACCTGCATTTAGGCAAACATGACGGGAAATAGCTTGCTGTTGATCAATCTTTTCTGTGTAGACCATGTTCTCGACAGGTTCTTAGGTTTGTGAAGATATGAATGCATCTTTAACCGGCAGAAAAAATTATTAGTGCCATTTGAAATTAGAGTCAGTACATTTTATTCTTCTAAACATTCAGTTCCCATTAGGCTCAAATGGTATGCTGACAGGCTTTGATAGTCTCAGGTCATTTATGGGTAGTTTACAAACAGTGAAGAAAACGAGCATCCTTTTTGGGTTCGCGCTTGATAGTCCTTGTCGATCGAATTAAAATAATCATATTGCGCAGATTTGTTTATATATGAGCGGTTTGGCGGAGGTGGTGTAGTGACAAGCGGCGCACTACCATACGCGCAGAGTGACGGTTCTAATTCCGGATCGATATCCGCTTAAGACATCCAGACCTTTCATCCCTCCGGGGCTGGTTAACTGGTACCAGACTCGTCTGGGAGGATAAAAGCACTGACCTGCCCATCGGCAGGCCACAACAAGTCATTGTATAGGCCACATACGCACTCAAGTCGCTATTACGATTTGAATGGAAGTCGAATGCATAGGCGCGTCCCTCAGATGGAATTAATTAACGTCCCGAGACTTTATCCTCTTATTATAATCACTGATAATGGCGTAGGTTCTATTATGGGCCTTTACAATGGACTATTATTATCATCATCGTGAATCGTGGTGATAAAGTTTTGCTTCAGGCTTTTTAGTTTTTCTAGGAGTACTTTAAAAGTTTACACTGTGCTGCTTAAGTTCATACCGAATGATGAACGATAATGAAAGTTTTTCGTCTTTGATCAACATCGTTTTGAAAAGGTCTCACACTTTCAGCTCCGATGGAGACTCACAATGTCAGCGATCTGAAATCCGACCCGGGGCCTGCACCAGTCAGCCGTCAGGGTGGCTAAAATAAATAAATAAATAAATAAAATCTTATATTATTCTGGCCGATTTCGATCCCATGACCATACTTGCGGTAGCGGCGCCATTCGCTGTTCAGTTACACCCTCCTCCGACTGATGAAGGGAATAGAACAAAAACTGCTTCTCCTCTTTCGTTACCCATGCCATTTCCACAGAGAAAGATCAGATATCAGCTCATTGATTTTCTCCAAGGGGACACCCAATTTATTTGCAAATGAAAAACATATTTACTCAAAGCGATAAGTTCAGAAGAATTACTGATTACCATGTCACAAGTGAAATGTCTGCCTCAGTTGCTGTTGATATGAATAGAAGGCAGCCTTAGCATTGATTGCCCACACTGCAGCACCGAGCCACTTGCAGGGCCTTTTTTTCAATGGTAACCTCATAAATTGCTCTCAGTTAGGGTTTTCGAACAATTTCAAGGCAGAAAACCTCTTCAGAATCCTTCTTTTGTTTCCCTTCCATACACGTGAGGTTTCGCATCAGATAGCGCTGCTCTTCATATATTAGGTTGAGTAAAAAGTTTTGATCGGTTTTTCACCTTTATTTCAAAAAGTCTTATTTTCATTAAAGGAGGATCTCAATTAGTAATATAGTTTCCAGAGTGGTCCACAACATGTGTCCAGCGATCCACCAGTTTTTTGATTCCTGAAGCCCAGAAGTGAGGCGGCCGCGATTCGAAAAAGCTGGAAATCTCAGTTTCGAGTTCCGAGCGATCATCAAATTTTCTATCGCGAAGATGATGCTTTGAAGCAAGAAAGATATGGTAGTCGGACGGAGGAAGATCTGGCGAATAAGAAGGATGAGGCAGCACTTCCCATCCAAATTCGGCAATTTTCTGACGTGACAATTTCTCAACATGTGGTCGAGCGTTGTCATGAAGACGACGAACATTTCTTCGCTGCGGACGCTTCCTTCAAATGACGTCGGCCACACTTTGTAGCTGAGAAGCGTGAATCTCGGCGGTTACGGTGGTACCCTCAGGCAGTAATTCGAAATAGAGCATGACTTGGGATCCCACCAGCAACAAAGCAAAACCTTCCTCTGATGTTGTTCATTTCTCGGCTGTCTTGGAGGTGGTTCCTCATTGGGCATCCATTTGCGATGTCGCTTATGGTTCACATGAAGGACCCAGCTCTCGTCTCCAGTAATGATCTCCCTGAGAAAGTCTCTCCTAAGTTGACGAAGAAGCAAAGAAGGTCACGCACTGACCCGTGATGCTTTGTCCGAGTCGCTCAAACCATGGGCACCAATCTTGAGTGTATATCTCTGTAGCCGGCGCCATGGACATGGTTGACGATAGTCTTCTGGCTGCACCCGAGTGCCATCGACAAATCGCGAGTAGTAGCATGCGGCTTCTCCATTAGAGTAGTGAGCAAAGTTCCGTTATTCAAGGCAGGAGGACGCCCAGTACATGTTGACCTTCGAACAAAATAGTGACCGAACGAATTTGTTGATACCAATGATGCACCGTGGGTTGAGACACGATGTCTTCTCTGAATGCACAACAGATATTTGCGACAGCCCATGATGGATGTTAGCCTTGCAGAAATTCGTAAAAGGTGATAGCTCTCATATAGCTCCGGTTGACAGGGGTCATTATTGCGAAACATCTGCAAGGACATGCCTATATATGCCCCCACAGTGCAGGTCCGGGAACCACCTACCATAGCCTATCACGAAATCCTTCCAAGTGGTCCTACGAAAGAATCAAGAGAAGGATGAAAATTCCGATCAAAACTTTTTACTCAACCTAATACTTTTCGTGGATGCATGTTTGCCTCTCGTTCTATTCTACGAAGGAGCTTATGATGCTCCAGCGAAAAGCCTGGGCGTATCAAAACAAGCCTTCATCGACCAGAGCTCTATATTCCGAGATGCACTGGGTGGTTTTTGAGCTGTTCGGGGACATAAAAACAGGGACGTGATCGTCAACTGGCCGTGTATGAGGGAAATTTAATGCCAGAGCAACTGTGAGAGACGCTTTGCTATGAAAAACGGTGTGAAACTTTTTTTTGAACTCGACTTCTTTGAATCTCAATCAACATGTAACTGTTTTGGAGTCGAAGCATATGTTTTCTGCAGTGGCAAACCTTCATAGGTTGTGTTTTATCTCCTGAAACCTCTTTGAATAGCTTTTGGTCGTAAAATGTGCAAACTACAATCACGAATAGCTTTGTGTTGTAAAATGTCAAAATTATAGCCACTCTTTCATCCTTTCATTCTTTCAGCACTGTGAATTTCCCTCTCCTTTCACTTGCTTTCGTACCTTTCTGACAATTATGTCGTAAAAGATTCGTAAATTCTAGTGTCTTCCAATACCCCGGTCTACATCTCTGGCATCTCCCTTCGTCTTTAGGAGGTCTCTAAAACTAGTGACCGCCTGCTTGTCATCCTATGCATTCTTGAAAGGCATTATCTTTCGTCCACTGTTATAGTCCAGCCCGGGGATCGTCCATCACCTTTTCCTTGAACCAACAGGTGTCAATTAAGGGAAAATACTTTATTTTATTTATTTATTTATTTATTTTAGGTATATGGGAACTGATAAAGTCCTTTTTTTTGAACTTCAAGCATCACCGACAATACCTTCTGTTTACTGTTATTCATATTTACATCCTTGTCTAAAATAATAAGACACATTTACTCAAAGAGCAGCGGTTGATGTAGTGGCTAATGGCGCACTAAAATAGACGTATAGTGGGGATCGAATCTCTGGTTGATATTTACCCAGGTCAATCAACAATTCCGTTCCTTCCGGGATCGGCTAATGGAACCAGACTATCTGGGAGGATCAAAGCTTCACCTTGTAATCGGCTAGGTATCACAAGCCATAGGTTAAATGACCCTTCGGAATGCCGCAACGATTCTGAGTGGGAGTCCTATGTGGGAACGCATCCGCATCGAAACAGTACTGACCAACACGAAGAGATTCTGAGACTTTATACACTCTAGTGATTTTTTTGTTACTTCATTCATATCATCGCTCTACAGTCCCTTTTGATTTGATTCAAAGCTTTCTTAACAATTACTTACAACATAGTCATCGCCTGATCGCTGACGAGGCTCGGGTGATGACTGACAATGAATCGTTTGATTCCGAGGCAAATTAACGATTACCAATTCTTTTGTTTGTGTATAGACTAGTCTTCTCTCTCCTATAGAGAAACAAAAGGCAATGGAGCGAAACTAATTCGTGAGGAAGGGCAGAGTTGTGTTCGGCACAAGACAATAACAGGCTGAAAACTGAGAATCATGCCCATCACTCAGTCACTTATTCGCCAGCCTAAGAGCTACCACAACCTTCGCTTGAGAGCTCAGAGTATGCGAATTCTGTCCATCAGACCACCCCTAGAAAAGATATGATTCAATGCGAATCGGTCGGAAGTTTCCGCCTCATTATCACTGATGTGCTACATGTAGTCGTGTAGGGCAGTACATGTGATCAGAAAGCGATTCCACGTTCATAACGCCTCTTTTCCAAGATGCTCTTACCCTCTACATATAATTGCATACAAATCTGTCATCTCTACTCATTTAGTAGGGTTCTCTTTGATCGTCTAATGAGAAAACCATTTGCCAGTAATTCTATGGAATCGAGCTAAATAAACATTTGGCATCGAAGGGTAAATGGAATGGAAATTAGGATTAAATGGAGGCTGGACACCGTTTGAACATTTGGCAACTCGTTAAAGGGTGTGGAGAGTGGGTAGTGTGGTAATGGGTGTCTCAGTCAATCACTTCTTCAGGGCTTTTCATTTTTCTATGAGTGGCCTATGAAAATAAATCTTCCTTAATTACATATTAGAAGTGCTGCTCCTTTATTACCCAAGCTTACAACGCAAAAGCCACGAAAGCTGGGTAAAACGAGGGATTTCCAGTTGTAATGCGCTTCTTTGAAAGAACCCTCTGACCTAGATGGACGAAAACATCATTGGTTTCATTAATAGCATTACATATAATCGTAAGGGATGTCTTTGGTATCCAGCCCTCCATCTCTCCGGGGTCGGTTAATTGGTTCCAGACTTAACTGGGAGGGCAGACTTGTACATCGGCAGGCCACCGCAAATCATTGCATAGGCCATATACGCATTCAATACGCCACTCCGATTCTGAATGGAAGTCGAATGTGGGGCGCATCCTTCAGACGGGATTGATCAACGCCTGAAACTTTCATCATTTATATCTAATCCTCTCCACTTTGCATCAATTCCAGGTCTAGTGGAAGCAAGTCAACGAGGTTTCCCAAACAAAATGAAACTCAGTTTCGTTGAAGTCATCTATTATGCAGGGGTGTCACTCTAGCTAATTCGATTGGTTTTCAGCGATGTGCTATAATGTTGTCAAGAGATAGAATAAGGAGAAAGGTTGAATTACTTGGCCAAGTCAGCCAAACTGGGGATGTGCCCTCGAATTCGACTTCCATCTAAAATCGCAGTTACGTGTTGAATGAGTAATTGGTCTATACAATGACTTGCGGTGACCATAATTCAGTGCTTTTTTTCTCTCAAACGAGTATGGTGCCAATTATCGGACAGTGAATGGATGGAAGGCTTGTCTTACCCGAGCGAGTATCGATCACGGAGCCAATCCTAAAACCACGCTTGTGTGTTAGTGCGCCTTCTGCCACTACACCATCTCACTCATTCGGTATAATGCTCATTAAAATGAAGATGATTCTGATAAATAGCTTCTTTCTGTCGAAGTAAATAATGAAATGAACCCAACATCTCTTGCTCAGCACCCGCTTACTGCGCCCTTTTCAGTAGAAAAACAGTGATTCACTTCTCACGGAATTTTCCTGAAAAACACTGAATGATTTACCTGGAAAAAATCTGTACGTCTACATCCGATTAGGAGGAAAAAGGGGTTATTTCCCTGTCCCAGGTGGAAGTGAAAAGATTTACTCTTTGCTTCTACTGGCTCCTATGGGAAAGGCAATGTTGTGAGGAGTGGCTTTCCATGTGACATATTTCTCATTATTGTTGATTCTGAACACTTCGACACTTCAACGAGTTGACGACAACAACTTCGTTTTCACGACATCTCGGCTGCTGTGATGCGAGAGGTTGTTGTCATGTTGTCATCGGGGTGTCATACTTCATGCATGGAACAGGGTTACGGGTGTACTCAACGGAAGAGTAACATGTGGTTCGGCATGTATCCTAAGCATTCTCAGCATTCCACCAAGATATTCTGTCCAGCTATGCTCTCATTTTTAAGAGCAGCGTTCGCAAGCCTCGAATATTCGTCTCCAGTGAATTTTGCTTATCGATAGTCTTTACATTATCAAAAGATGTTATATCCAGCCTCTTTCTACTCTTGCTTTCCACTTTTCACTGTTCTCAAGCATTTCCTCTTTCCTGTCAGACCCACGGATCTGCTTCTTTCGTTTCTTATAACTCCGTACTCCCATTTCCATGAAGTTGTAGATGCGCAAAAGGGGTTCGCAGTTCTCTGAAATTCCATTTTCAAAACTTGGCATTCCTTCTCACCAATTTTCATCGGCCAGGAGAGTGGTGCACGTATGACTTGAAAAAAATTTGGATCAGATGGTAACGGGTACTTAAAACGGCTAGAGTACAGAAATCTTTACAATTTATCAGATCAGTCTCATCATTGCTCCTGAACACCTTCTACCCTAAAGACTATTCTTCACGGCGAATCAATACATGCGGCACCTTTCTACTGGAATTCCACGAAATAAGCTTGACCCTTCTCACAGAATCGCTTTTCAGCATTTCCGGCTGGTTCTTGACCCGATACACTTCCGCCGGGACCCATCTTCCTACAATTGGCTAAGTAAAAGGCAAATGGAATTTCAGGGAAATTCACAGTTCTTTGTAAGAACTTCCAATGTACCCCAAGCCTAGAGTCATCTTCTTACACTCATCAGCGAACTCTTTTCGGAGGGTCGGGCAATGTTACATTTGACTACATGCCTCTCAATGAGTCCTCGCAATGTTTACCGAGCAAGAGATCAACGCTACCGATTCCTCTCAATTGAAGTAACATACCCACCTATATGTACGCGTGCGACTGCGCTCAATTCTGCCTGCTATTTGAAGAATTTGATCCATTCTCTCTCATTAACCGGACGGTCCATTACTTCCGATAATATTTGAACAGTTCAAAAAAATTTTCTGCCCCAATAGTATGTTCATTTTTCACACATGTACCACCATCACTTCATCAACCATTGCATATTGATGTTGCATGAGAGTCTTTCTTTGCCTTTTCCTTGAGGACTTCGATTTTGAAATTTAATTTTGAATTTTGAAAATGAATGATCCTAGCACTCGGTTTTGAAGTCCTTCTGAAGCCTTACAATTTTTTAGCTATAGAGCCTGAATTTTTTTCGAAAAAGCTGAGTGAGAAAGGGAAACTGTTGGGACTTCAATTCTGTATGGAACAATTATGAACGATTCTGAGTATGAAGTCCTAAATCTCTTGCCACTGATCAACCCTGATTTGGAATGCCCTCCAAAATTCGACCCCAACTAAGAATAGCAAAGTAAATAGTTTTGTTGCATATCTAGCCTTTACAGCGACTTGCGATGGTATGCCGATGTATAAGTCAGTACTTTCGTCCGCCCAGACTGGTCTAGAAACAATTAGCTGACTCCGAGAGGATGGAAGGGTCTGACTGATCAGTCATTCACTATGACTCTTCCTGGTTTTATGAATAATCACCATCAATCAAGGAATCTCGCACTTCAACAGAGGTGTTGTTGTTGAATGAGTAAATTTTGATAACTCACTGAGTCTCGAGTGCTAGAGGCTCTTTCGCCTTTGCCATTTTTTTACTGTCTGTCCTCTGCCGCTCCATATCAGTTCCCTTTCATCATTTGTCGGCTTCAGTGGTATCCTTTTTAAATATACAGCAGTAAGTTGGTGTGCCGATTTGTTTGCCGACCTGTCGGGTTGTCGGTTTGTATGTTTGCCTGCCCGTCTGGACTAATCTGGAAAAGGTTGCGACAGATTGAGATAGTAAGAGTCAAGAGTAAGCTCAGAAAAGAGGTTGGTGTAATGTAGTGGCAAAAGGTGCAGCTCCAATCCCGGGCCAATGCTGCCCAAGCCAATCGACCCTTCCGTCCCGTCGGAGTCGGCTAATTGTTACTAGACCAGTCTGGGCGGACGAAAGCACTGACTTGTACATCGACATGCCACCGCGAGTCGCTGTAAAGATCAGATATGCATCAAAACTGTTTACTTTGCGATTCTTAATGGGAGTCGTACTCGGGAGGGCATCCCAAAAGGGATTGATTGATGGCAAGAAATTCGAAACTCCATACTTCGCCTCGAGATTTTATAACTCATCTTCCAATAAATTTATCGCGGCCAACAAGTAATCTGTACCAAGCTATCTTCTCAAGTAACACCACTGCACAAATAAGGGTAAGGGATACCTACGGTGAAGCGTGAATTCAGAACTGAAATTCAGAACTGACCTACCAATGGTCGCTGGGCTTACGCAGGGCTCCTTTTTTCCCTTTCACAGGGCTGGAAAACTCGGTCATTTCTCTTTTCAGAACAGATTAAAGTTAAAAAGATTAAGTTTTTTGCGTTAATCGATCCCGTCTGAGGGATGCGCGACCGCACTCGACTTCCATTCAGGATCGTAATGCCGTAATGAGTGCGTATGTGGCCTATACAATGACTTGCGGTGGCCAGCCGATGTACAAGTCAGGGCTTTTATCCTCCCAGACGGGTCTGGATCAATTCACCGACCCCGGAGGGATGGAAGGCCTGGTTGGCTTAGGCGGGTATCCGAACCCCTGATCGTGTGTGTGAGATAGTGCACCACTTGCCACAACACCACCTCCGCCCTTCAAAACAGGTTATATAATTCTAATCACGGAATTTCGGCGAGGAATGGAATCGAGCGAGCGATATAAGTTTGACAGAGGACTCTCCATGAAGGCAGTTCGGTATAGGCATAGCTTCGTTAAGATCCCAAGGTTGTTAATGTTCGAAGTACATGTTTGTCGCAACTGATATCGGAATAAAGAGGAAGCGTAATTATTCATTGAGTCAAAATCTTTGAGGCTTGGTCATCGTTATCTGACAGCGATAAATGATTTTGATTTTTTCCTCCCTCATAGTACTGACTTTGATCAGTGACTGTCACTGCTCTTGCCACTTTTTATCGACCTACTCTACCAGCCCGTGCTACCATGTGTGACTCAATGAAGTGTCCCGGAAAGATTGTAAATAGGAAAGAGGTTAGAAACTGAGTGGTTTTGAATTTCAGGTCTTTTATCAATTTCGATTAGCTTTCACCTTTTCTGTCATTTGTTATCTGCAATCCAGTCAACCCCACTTTACTCAGAAATGTAGCGAGGCTGATTTTTCAGGGAAGGAGGGAGGGATTGGAAGGGATTTCATGGCTCTTGCATTTCAATCCCCTTTATGAGCCCTTATCATTCGTTAGCAATCATTATCATCAACCATCCACGGTCCTGACATATTCCACATCACCCACTAAAGTGTTAAAGCTCTCATTGTAATGGAAGTGCTCAATGGAGAAGTAGGAAGGACGTTATGAACAAAGTAACTTTAGTATTTTGATGCCCATAAACAATCCTTATGAAGTGGCATTACACCCTATTGTTCATTATCTTTTTTACATTCTGATTCAGCGTACTACTCTATGTATTGTGCATATTCACGAAAAATGACACGAACTTCTCTGACCTCATTTTTCTAACGCCCCTTATCAGTCTTTATCATTCGTTATCATATTCTATCAACCATCTCCATTAATGTCACATCCTTAACTTTTTGATATTTCAATGTGCCTAGATGTCGTAGGCAATGAAATTTCTGAACTTCTGTCGGTCGAGCATTCGTACCCATTCCAGCAAGTTGTCTATGGTTCTGAGAACGTCTATGGTTCACGATCTTCTCTGACCTTATTTTTCTAACGCCCCTTATTAACCTTTATCATTCGTTATCATATTCTATCAACCATCACCATTGATGTCCACTTCCCTAACTTTTTGATATCTAAATGTGTCTAGATGTCGTAGGCGATAAAATTTCTAAACTTCTGTCGATCGAACCTTCGTACCCATTCCAGCGAATTGTTTATGGTTTTGAGACCGTCTATGGTTCACGATCTTCTCTGACCTTCTTTTTCTAGCGCCCCTTATTAAACTTTATCATTCGTTATCATATTCTATCAACCATCACCATTGATGTCCACTTCCCTAACTTTTTGATATCTAAATGTGTCTAGATGTCGTAGGCGATAAAATTTCTAAACTTCTGTCGATCGAACCTTCGTACCCATTCCAGCGAATTGTTTATGGTTTTGAGACCGTCTATGGTTCACGATCTTCTCTGACCTTCTTTTTCTAGCGCCCCTTATTAAACTTTATCATTCGTTATCATATTCTATCAACCATCACCATTGATGTCCACTTCCCTAACTTTTTGATATCTAAATGTGTCTAGATGTCGTAGACGATAAAATTTCTAAACTTCTGTCGATCGAACCTTCTTACCCACTCCAGCGAGTTGTCTATGGTTTTGAGAACAGAATTACTTATTTCTACAAAGTATTACCGTCGTTTTAATGTTTCGAATTTCGTGACTTAAAGTGATAAATATCGGCTATAATAACATTGTGTTCAGCGCATGACAAGCGTGGACGATTTAACCAAGCAATTGCAAGAATTACCCAACTGGGGTAAGGCTGCAGTGGCAGGTGGCTTGGCTCTTCTTCTCTATATTCCCTATCGATGGCTAACTACAGCTCCAAGAAAAAGCCCTATTAAAGAGGACTGGAAGAGTGGTATGGTTTTTCTTGTTATAAGGGAAAAAATTATTTCCCAATCCCGTTCTCCTTCTTTTTTATCTGAAAAGTTTCTATGTATAGTTCATTCCAATTCGCCGTTCATCTTTACATTTCGGACGTCTTAGATCGGCCTTCAATTAAAATTAGATGTAAATTAATAGTCAACTAAAATTCTTCAGGGAAAGTAGTCAATTGCGGCCATTTCTGTTTTTACTTTCATATCTGTCAGTTCGGCAATCGTACTTCTGTTTCCTGATTAACGAGAGATTGTCAAAGTTTCAAAGGCGCCAAATTCTATTCGTTTGCCGAAAAAAAAATTATAAAATATTGGAAAAGAAGTAAAAAGCAATGTTTCGTACCCCAAAGTTTTATGCAAATAATAATGTTTTAATGTCTTTATTAGCACTACTATTATGTGACCGTATATCTTGTTAAGGAGTCGTCTATCTATACCAGTTCCCTCGAACAAAACTCCTTCCAAGTCCATCTGCCCCATGTCTCAAAGTGGAGACCTGGCTTCGTATGGCAGAGATACAATACGAGGTAGATTTTCATTGAAGATTGAAGATTTTATGGGCTATCTCTCTAGACGTTCTGATCATAGTAAGTGCTATCGTTCTGGCTCATTAAGTCCGAGCGAAGCTTCTTGTGCAGCTCTACGTACTAGGATTCCACTTCACGCTCTCTCCATTACATCAGTCTGCACTCAAAAATAGTTGTTGGGTAAATGTAAGGCATGATGCTCGTTAAAAATACGCTGTCTATCCATTCTGTTAGGTTGTAACATAAGTTCGTAGAGTTTTTTCACGAAGATTTATTTAAAAAATGATAATTATAATAATAAATTATTTAATAGATTATTATACTAATCAGCCAATTCACGAGTTGTTTGGCGACCATCTTCCTTCAATAATGCCTCAGATGCTCTTCTCGAATTCTGCAGCTCGTCCGCTTCGATGCGTTCCTCCAGGGTCAAAGTCGCCATTTTTAAACTTTGCGGACCATTTCTATGCAGTAGACACCTTCCCCGTACATACTGCATTGTCCGGAGCGGCTTCGGCTGCTTTTTGACCTCGATGAAAAGCAAAAAAGAGCAGATGTCGAAAATGGTGTTTTTTCCCTTCTGGATATTTCTATTCTGAGCCAGAAAAAAGACGAACAATTAAATTATCCAAAAAACAAATAGAACAACTTTGAAGAAGAGAAAGAGCTCTTCCGAATGAATGTATACACTTTGCTAAAAATGAAACAAATCTTTGTAAAATTACTGTTACGCAAAAGTCTACGAACTTATGTTACAACCCAATATTGCTGGAAACAGCACAGAGAAGTATCATTAATTCGTCTTGTCAATATAGGTCTATGAACATAGACAAGACAAGGTAATCAAGATGGAATTAGCCAATCAATTGATATTTGAAATAGAATTAAAAATCTCATGTGAGGATAGTATTTTCAGAACATACCTTGCCTGCTTTCTCCACGTTCCAAGGAAGGTACATTGCCATTCGTCGAATTTGAAGGGGTTGAGTATCCAGATTCGTCCTTCATTATTCGGTTTGTTACACTTGTATTTCGCTTTTCCTGAGGTCCACTGAACTCACCTATAGTCAGGAAGAGGCTTTTCATCTATCTAGAGCTGTCACTTCCAACTCTTAAAGTCTTTGGTCGTTGAATAATCCCGTCACTGGGATAGCCCTCGCATTCAACTTCCATTCAGAATCGTAGTGGCGTATTGAATGCGTATGTGACCTATACATGACTTGTGGCCAGCTAATGTACAAGCAAGACAGCATTTTTCCTCCCAGACAAGCCTGGTACCAATTAACCGACCCCAGAAGGATGGAAGGCTTGGTTGGCCTGAGCGGGCATCGAGCTGGGATTCGAACCCGTGGCCATATGTGTGCAATGTATCCCACTTATCGTTACAGCACTTCCGCCCTATTCCTCTCTTGACATATCAATTCTGTACTCTGTCAGCGAAACAACAGCGTCCAGCGGAAATGCTACTTTTTAAGTATTTCTGAGCCAGACCACATGCTAGGAAATGATCGAAAGATTTTCAGTGATCTTACTCGACTACTCGGAGTGAAACTGGAAGATCACCTGAATGACGAGCAAAAGGCAGTTTCTCGGGCATTCGAAGAATTGGCGCACAATTCACTGATGGCTTCTCATAGACTATTCAGACTGGAAAACATTACTCAGGTACCGTAGCTCGATCATTAACGTGATCGACTCTACTATCACCTTTGATAAGTTACTTGTCGATTATTCCCATTCAGTTTACCGAACTACTTCCGCCAAATCTCTTCGGCTTCTTCCATCCGATCATCGTCATGCTTTTTAAGCGAAGCTATGTCAGCAAGGTGAGTCCCATGGATTTTTTAATAAATCACAGTGGAAGGGAAAGCGGAAACTCAAAAAAACACCTGGGTGCACCTTCAAATGAAATGAAAATTGGTCCCCAATTTCGAACGCATCCCAGATGATAGGCTGCTTTCATAGTCCGCCGGCCGGCGTGCCACGAGGCAGTGCTAGGGGGGAGGAGAGCGGTAGACGGTCGGTCAGCCGCTCGAAGGGCTGTAAACAAGGAGAGACAAGATCAAAAACCATTTGTACAAACCCCTGGTTGTTTGGTTTTTGAACTTGTTCTTCTTTGTTTTCAGCCCCTTGACTGACCGTCTGCCGCCCTCCTCCTCCCTAGCACTGACTCGTGGCACGCCGGCTGGCAGACTATGAAAGCAGCCATATGCACCTTCAACACTTGTTTCATTATCCGTTCAAAACACCTTACTGGCCATAAAAATTAAATGGCGGCTTGTTCCACCCAATTCAAAAGTAAAATGGCGGCTTGTTCCACACAATTCAAAAGCGCACTTAGAAGAACTTTCATCCGATTCGTACGGATGTAAGAGTTTAATATGAAGTGTTAGAGCTACAACAAATGCTACTAATTCTCGTTTCTAAGGCAATCATTTTGTTTCTGACGAATTTCAGACGGCTTCGATGTTGACATGGACAGGCATTGGAAAGCACAGCCGCGAAGAGCAGATTGGTATAGGAAGTGACGATATTCGTGCCATCAGCAAGTATCTCGGTACCAAGCACTATTTCTGTGGTTTCAAACCCACAAGGGTAAGAAAATATGTCACGGTTTCAGAATACTTTTCTTATTTTTTCTGTCTTATAGAAGGAACTCCCTTTACTCCTTCTCCTTGGCAGCAAATTTAAGAAAGCTTAGGCACATTTCTGATGACCACTTGAAAACCTCTGTACACAAATTAGGCGCAATTCGACGCGCAGATTCGAGTGGCCAAAAAACAAATGTAATACGAAAAGGAATCCTTCTTTACGCCTACGATAATCAATTTGTAGATGGAAGTGAAATAAAAAGTGCTAAGTGTGTCACCATTCAACCTTAGAAGGCATAATTAACGTTAAAAATGTTTCCCGAGATTTCTCCCAAAGATTAATCTGTGACCCCCAAGTATAGCACAAAGAACGCCGTCATGTGGCAGAACTGCCCAGGTTGGGCATAATAAGGACCGAAAACCGGCTTAGACGACGTACACGCCCATAGGCGGACGAGTTTTCACGGCGTTGTAGAAGCTGTACGCAATGGACCTCACATTTGAACAACTCGTCCAAATACCTCTTCCAGCAACAAATTTTGTTGTCATATTTTCGCCCAACCCCCAATTTTACTAATTTTTGGAACCCCTGCTTCCCTCTGAATCCTCTAAGTACATCGACCTTCGCCTTCGCAATTTCGTCGCCACTTTTGCACTATTCTGGACTATCACTTCCACTAGTTGTCTATAAAAAGATAGCACACATTTTGAACTTTGCCTTCAAGCCAGATGCCTCGAAATTATCGCGAACTTTGTTTTTGAATCAGAAGAAGAGTTCCCAAGTAACTTACTGTTAGCCCAAAAGATTACAACATCCCTCTTCCACACCACATCGTTCGTTTTTTTCCTCAACTTTTTGTCACTTTGCAAACTTCTTGCAACTGGCAATCTCAGTACAGCAACTATCTTGGGGTCTGTGCTTTGAAGAGGCATAAAACGTCAAGGATGGAACCTAAAAAGCAAAGTTTTATTGACTATGTACATTTGGCCAATCAAGACTTTCACGACTGCCTGAAACTATCTAATAGCTGACCACCTCTTTATGAGCTTTTTTATGACTCATATTTACAGCTTCCTCACGTCCAAGTAAAACATATGTTCAGATTGACGCCGTTCTGTTCGCCGTACTTGCCCAGATTGTCTATGCTCCCTATGAAAATGAGCATCTTGAAGTAGTCAAAAAGGAATGCCCAAATATCATGGAATACGTGGAACGTATTAAGAACAGGTATTTCCCCAGATTATTTATTACAACTACTTATCTATCAGTCTTTCCCCCACTCACTGAAACTAATGTCAATAACTGGAGGGCTACACATTGTTTTAAGATACTGGCCTGACTGGGGCGATGCTACGACAAAGTTTTCGATGGACAGCAATTGGAGGAAACGACCAAAGGGCTATAATTCGATTACGAACTCACACAATGATGTCACGACTCCGAAGAAAAATGGATCAGCAGATTGAGGCTTCTATCGACCATAAATCTCATAGAGTTGTATGCTCATATTGTATACTTTTAAACCCAAGTCACAAAACGGAATTAAAACCACAAAAATCGATGGAGGTAGACGTAAACGTGCACCACAACTTTACTTTTTACGCGTCACCAACCGCTCTTAACCACAGGTGTCACTGGGTTCGCTGCAGCTCAGCAACGGCCCATACACCACCGAAAAACAGTGACGAGATTAGTTCTCCTTCGGTGTGTCAGTGATTCTCTATAGTTATCGTATTTCGAAAAAATCTTTCTCTAATTGTTGTCATCTCAATTAATAATTGAACACTGCTTACTCTGCACACTGTCTCTTCTATTGATTTATACCATTTACCACTTTTTTTTAAGCATTTAATATCTGTAGTTTGTGTTTATACTGTGATTCACCTCGCGTACTACGAGATCTTCTCTATGAGATCTGTATTTCTTTTGTTTATAACGTCTTTTGGTACGTACCGTCCGTGTATGGTTAGTCGATAGGGTTTACTTCCAGTCTTTTTGTTTGCTTTGTCTTTATTAATCAGTTCTCGTCATAAATCGAGAAAAAAATAAAATAAAAATAATAACAAAATCTTCAACAAATAAGTATCAACAGGCCAAAAAACATTCGAACAGGTCAGCACGTCTCGAAGTAGGCAATCCCTCCCTACGATAATAGTTCAGTCCTTGTATTAATCAGCGATGCTAAACGAAAATTCGAAAAAAGATGGCCAGCCATGAATTCAAGTGAATACCATCTAAAATCAAGCCGTCCCCCGTTAATCATATAGGAGTTTCGACATTCCATATAACTTGAATTACGCCCAGAGGCCTTACAACTCGTCATATATGTACTGGCCTCCCGACATTGAAAACTGCCAAAGCAAACAATGATAGAGGGTGACCACCATAGAAGGTGAAAATTTACCAAAAATTGATTGAACCTCTGTTCCCAGAGTTCTGACGAACAAGAGAATTCTGGTAATCGGACGAGATTTTAGTTGTTGCAATTGCGCAAAGAGCTGACCACATCAAGCCAGAACTGTACAGAACTGCCTTTCACTGTCGCTATTGGTCATGACAAGTTGTTTGAACATCCTACATGGCATTCACACTTCCCTCGTGATTGGTGGTGCCTCCCAGTACCGGTATTACTCGTCCGAGGATACACACGGTGCAATCTTTGAGTCTTTACAACACCCTATTTTCCTACCTTACCGCGTCACAAATAGTATATGAGTGGGGCACAGATTTATCCTGTCGAGATATCTGATAAGACATTTTTATCGTGAACTGTACCTTTAGGCAGAAAGCTCATCAGATACGTTCTGTTCCCCCTCCATGAATTCACGTTTACGAAGGATGGCCAACTACCCCATCATCTATCCACCTTGTCCACTTACTTACCTCCTCGACGCGCAGATAACAATCATAACATTAAAACAAACTCTAAATTGCGGCATATGCTATGCGATTACAAATGGTATATATGATGAAAGAGAAAGGCAATAAACAACCATATGAATCGAAAATTCGAAATGCTCACAAAATCCCTTTGGGTCAACAAAACAACAATTGTGGGGTACTAAGAGTTAGAACTTGAAAGTGTTAAGCATCTCAATTTCCAATGGATGCATTTGACCTGGCAATACCAATGAGTGCAGCGGTGGTCCAAGATCATATTCAGACATCTCCTTCAACGAGCAGTACACTATCTAAATACGAAATGTTCCACCTGCTTTGTTATTGATCAAGTGCTGAATGAAATCCCACAATTATTTGCATCGCATATATTCCTACAGATTGAATAGTTCTAACTGTGTTTCCTTGAAAGATTAAAGTGATTCTAGAAAAATCCCTTCTATGTTGTAAGGCTTTAATCATTTTGTTGAAACTTCCCTTCCTCTCAGGGACACTCGAATTCGGTACACCCATAGCGAGAATACAGCTCCACACTCTTCGAGTAAACTGGATTCGATCCCATAGATTAGGAGTTATATAACGGTGTTTTTTCTAGCCATGCTACCTAGCCGGACTGTCGGGAAAGACAAAAGCAGAGAACAGGACGTCTTCCAGCTGTATCCAAAATCATCGAAATGATGCAAACTAAAGCATGTCCGAGCTTTCTCCGTGTTTCAATCGCAGTAGATTTTGTAGCCTTCGTAACCTTCCCGGATTTGGGAGGAATGTTGAAGTGTTATTGTTTTGTATCGTGAGAAATAAAGACCGAGACTGAGCTTCACTGCTATTGCAAGTGTTCGTGAGATCAGCTGACAACACTTGTTATGACTTAAAGTTTATGGTTGATGATTCTTTGTTTCAGAAGCGAAAGGTTGCTGGATCATACCTAGGAGAGATCCTGACCAATAAAGGATAAAAGGAGTGAGTCTTTTGGGCGTCGGATCTATCCCGTCTGAGGGATGCAGCCCCGCATTCGACTTCCATTCAAAAGTAGTAGCGTCGCCTGTACATATGTAGCATTTACAACGACTTGCGGTGGCCACCCGACGTACAAGTCAGTGCTTTTATATTCCCAGAGGTGTCCAGTAGCAGCTAACCAACCCGGAAACAGAGGATAGGAAGGCTTGGTTGGGGTAGACGGATACCGATCCGGGATTCGAACTGTGACCACGCGTGAGTGATGGGCGCCACTTGCCACTACACCATCTCCGACCTTCATCATACCAACCAATACAGGTGCATTCCGGGCTTACTGTCGGAAAAGGTAATTTACATGACTTTTAAAAATCTGAAGAATCTTGTTAACTTGGATGCATCTGGCTTTTTCCATGTGTTGCCGTACAGCAGCAGAGGTACATCAATTAATTGACAACATTGAAGCTACCATAGAACCCATTTCAGGTCCAAATTCTTTGATCACAGAGTGCGCTATTGTTTCACTTGCGCTTTGCGCTCCAATTTGTTCTCATTGAAGCATGGCACTTTTAAATAAATTATTGGTGAGAGCATTTGAAAATGTCTTCGTGTAGCCTCGGGGTTTTCTTTGGTGTGTTCCTTCACTACACTATCGTGTTTTTCCGTTTCTGTTTTTCGCGCTGCCACATGTCCCTTGATGAATAAATAATAAATAAATTCTGCTAGCATTCTTAGCAGTGACTGTTGACTACGAGTTAAACTCAAGATCGAACATTGTTAAGAGAACGACTTACCTTCTGATCTTCCCAGCCGACTCTTGCCAACCCTACACACGGTGATGATTCGGCATACGCTGAAAAATAGTACACCAATACAAAAAAGCAGGGAAACTATGAACTCGCTCGAGCCACAGACCCAAATTCAAAACTCTAGCTGACACCCTTAGTGAGCAATTCATCTGTGGTTATCGGGACCGGTTCCAGTATAATTATTCAATTAACTGATTTTCGAGCAATCGGTAATTTTCTCACTAATCTTCTGTCCATACAACACAACAACGACTTGGGTATTTTTTCTCGACGCCCCAAAAAAGTATTTTTAGGAAATCATTTCAATGAAACAAAACATTCTGACCCGACCTGGCTCAATACCAGCTTCCTTCTTACGCTCTGCTATCTTCAACAACTGAGTGGCTGCTTCTGCACAAGTTAGATACCGGGGTGGCTCGTAGACCTTTTTTCCTCTAAATATATAGAAACTGAGATGGCGAAGGGTAAGAAGGCATGAGAAACAAGATTCGGTAGAAAAACCAACTTCATCATGTTTTCAATAGACTGCTCTTTCGTTTTTATATCTGAAAAAGATCTTATAATTATGATGATCAAGAAATCGAGTAATAAACTGTATTACCAAGCAAACATAGAGTGTGAAATCCTTTCTCCATATTCGTTGCTATCTTGTCATAGTAACTATCTGGTTCCCATCCATCCAGCCACATCACTATTGAAACTGTCTCACCAAAATTGTAGAGCTGAAAAGAATGACAGATGAAATGTCTATGCACCATGTCTGATAACGTCCTTCATTTCAGAAAAAAGCGGTCACAAATAAGTGCGGTTTCGCTTTTTTGACCATCACTCTGCTAACCTTAATCAACTTTGCAAAATAACGAATAGTACTATAGTGAGTACTAAAGGTCAGAGTAGCTAACAATAATTTACTGCCGAGTTCTCGTTGATGGACGGATGGATGAGAAGAGCTGCTTTCCAGTCAGGGCAATGTGATGCGCTTGTACTCTCTTCTCGAGTCGTCTCAGCTCCTTTCAAAAATCTAATTCTAAGAACAACAGTTCTTTTTGCTGGATTGAGCAGTTCAGACATGTAGCTGTGAAGAGCCGTCGTTCCCGATATTGTCATGAACAACTGGAGAATGTGCCGGTAATGTAGTGCCCCACCAAAGAAAAGTGCACAAGGAGCTTGAGCACAGCCCGATGATTTGAGTTAGGTGTTGAGGTACATGGGGTGGGATTTGGTTGTGAAGCGCTGATGCTAGATAGCACAGGATTCAAAGAGCAGTGTAGTTTGGCTGCTTTCATAGTCCACGATTGGGCCCGCGAGCGAGCGAACGATCGAGCGATTGGGGTGGCGCTTGCCCGCGGTGTCGACCAAGACTCAGTTGTAAACAAGGGCCAAGCGCCTTCCCAATCGCTCGAACACTCGCGGCCCAAATCGTGGTCAATGAAAGCAGCCATTGGGTACTTGACATGAGCTGTTTCACTCATGTTGGTCGCCCGTTATTCTCGTTTCACAGCTGTGGACATTGTGAGGGAGTTTTCGTTGCTATCATGTGCAACTCCTGTTGCAAATGGATGTCGCCATCCACGCACACTTCTATGAGCAGTAACGCGTACAATAGAGAACCTGAATAGTGCTGCATTTTCAAAAGGGAATTTTCGCATTTTTTCAGGAAAGCTAACGCGGACAAGCTCACCCATAGCTGAAATGGATACCGGGGGTCGCGCGATTCACGCGTGACCCCGTTAAAGCTCTTCGCGCACGCTGCATCGTTTCAGTACCTTTCTGTATTCTGTTGAGATGGACCAAATAAGTTTGCAGTAGTCCACGGCTTCACATAATTAGAGCAAATCTCTTTACTATGGCATAGAAGCCCCTTCGAGATTGAGAATTCACCGCATAGGTCAACAATTTACATGTCAAACGTTCGAGATAAGAATAACTTTAAATTTTTTGATCCTAGTAAACGCAATCCTTCTGTAAACGTGCATAGTTGGTCATTTTTTTACTTATCCTACTTGTAAGTCCTTATTTCTTCCGTTACGATGATAGGCATGATGTTTTAACGCGTTTTGTCCGATGACCTCATTATATTGACGCGTGAATCGCACCACACCCCTGGATACCTTGACGGAGTGAATTTGCGATGTAGGACAGCAACGACATTCTGTATAGCACTCTTAAAGCGAGCCAAAGTATTAGCCGCCACAGTGAAGCACAGGCGGGTCGGTCAGCGCTAAGGATGTTTGGAGAAAAACATGTAATACCAGTCTAAAGGATTCAAGGAGTTACGTATGTTGACCAACGTTAACTAATGTCTTCACAATGTAATCTAAACGAACGCGTGGCACTGTAACACCCGGTACTGTCATATCGGCAAAGCTTTGGCAGTGAAAATGTTCACGATGAAGATGGTGTCCAAAAAATCTTTTTCTGTGGCCTGCTAGCAACCATATGGGTGCTGCCTGATCGGAAAAAAGCCTAGATAAGGTATTACAATAGCCCAAAGATTGTACTGGCTGTACCCCACATTCATGGCAGACGAGTTCTAGCTGTGCAGTAGAGGCTGCACCACCCAGTGGAATGGGCAGTTCCGGGATTTTGTGGCCTAATGCAGTAGTTCTTTATGCGACTGCAACAGCTGGAATCGAGTTCGAATATTCCCTCTACGCCATTTCCGTCATGGTAATCTCGTACAACCACTTCCTTCCTACATTCAGGGAGCCTAATTTTTCGTGAAGTCCGGGCATTTTACCGCTTTCTCCGTCACCTAGACACTTATCTGCACCATCTCTTCAATTTGGAAAGGGTGCCTCAAGGTTATTGTGAACTGTGCCTCAAATTGAAGAAATCAAAATATAGGTCTTATATGAACATCACTAGGCTTGCCAAGACCCGAAAAGAAGTTTCGCATGAAAAAGAGCTAGAGAAATGAAAGAATAATGATGCCCAACCCAGGAAAGAGTTGAAAGAATCTCAGCGAACAAAAAAAAAAATTCTGATAAAGTAAGAGACGAGCTTAGACGTACAAATTGTTTTCATGCATCTGGATGACCAATTGAAGTGTGAGCTGATTCCAGCCTCCAAAAGAACTGTTCTTTTGTAGATTTTGGTATTTTCCCTTTCTCATTCAACAGAATGTCGATAAACTGAGACTGAGAGATGCCTACTGTTAAAATATATTGCAGTTTGAGCAAGTTCTGTGACAGACGATTGGAGATATAGCCATGAGCCCTGCTTAACCGCATTCATTCTTGACCTCTAGTGAATTTGGTAAAACTTAATGCACAACTAACTTGCAAACCACAGCATCCCACTGCATTTATTATAGACGTGTTGTGCACGACCTTCACCTGGAATATTTCAAAATGAACTTCTGTTGAGACACTTTTGATTTCTTGAACAAAAATATATGTGAATTACGATTCCCTAGAAACACATTCGAAAGCTAACGTAGCTATGGATCGATCAAAAAGATCAGCTCTGCACCAGTATGTGATTCAAATCTATTCCGAGCAACTGAGAAAGAGGGTGACTGAGAAAACTGGAGTAAACCGTGAAGAACCAGATTCCAACCCAGGATTTCCCAAAATTAAGAGCACCGATGAGTGATCCATCTCACTATAATAGGCAACCTATTGGTACAGGGTCGGGGGATGGTGTTCCACTGAAGTGTGTTAGCAACCTCATGGACTTTCCATAAGGTTGCTGACACACTTCAGTGGAACACCATCCCCAATCGCTTTCTGTGACGATAGATTTCATTGATAGCATCATTCCTTCAACGTCAAAACATTCCTGTTCCGACTCGAGACACTATAGCATTGACCCTCCAGAACAATTTTGTAAGTATGATGACGTCCTTGATGAGCAATGTCTGAGAAGAAGAAGAGAAATACCCCTTATGTAACCAATGAGCTCGAGACATCGAGCTTGCATTCGCGCCCACGAGATGTTATGACACATGATTGTGGCTTGCTGCTGTACATAATGTGAGCAAGAATGTAGTTTTTTTTTCGCTCAGCCAAAAGCTCAAAGTACACCGCAGTAAATAATCTTGGGACACCCTGAATTCCAAACCGGGTTTTTCTCCACTTCTAGTCCTGGTTTATCTAGCATCTATTTTTCCATCGAAAAAGAGTTATATAGCTGACATCGCATTTCGAGATACCGCCACATATTTCGTGAGCTAGGTACGATCTCTGTACTGTCACATAAGAGACTTACCGTAATATTCTTTTGCTTTGCACGTAGAACAAGGTCAGTGTGAGTTGTGGCACCAAATGGATCTCCAACAACGAGCATAGCTATATCGTCGACATCGGCGCCGTCTAGTATCTCATCTGAGCAGCTCACAGTGATGAATGGCGTTTAGAAAAAGGTCGGTCACACAAATCGCTGCACTTAAAGACACAGTTCACGATAAAAATGGTTTCTGAGTTTTTCTAGTGGAACGATTCTCTTGCCCCAACAGTAGCATTCAAAGGGTTGGAAAGCAGCCTGGTAGGGCATAGTAAGGGCTCGGAGGATGCCCTATTCTATACGGAGCCAGAAGAAGGGCCATGCTCACCGGTTTTACCTCGACACGGCTTGTGGCAACCCAGTGCCTAATTGAACAAAATCAGGCCATAATATTGCAATATTTCCTCGCTGTACGAAAGTGCACGGGTAACCAAAGTATCTAGTCAAATGAATGTCCAAACAGTACCGTAGGCTGCACAAAGTGGATACGATTCAGAAACCGATTTGAAAGGAATCACCTGCATTCTGTTCAACTATAGTACGATCTGCTTCAATGACTTCCCGTCCATAGAACTCCTCAAGCTTCGATTTATCCAAGCCATAGCATAAAATACTCGTATAGGCTTCAAGGTGTACACGCTTACACTTCCTGAAAGGAAAACGAAACTTACATTGGTGTTCAGGGAGAGCAAGATCGGGCTCACCTCACTATATTCAGTCCTTTCACAGTAATGTCTTCGACATCACCTAAACCCAGTCCTATCAGGTAAAACACCATTGTACCTCTGGTGCTACAGAAGTCGTTATACCGTCGATCTCAATTAGACTAGGCCGATCTTGAAAAAGTATCACAAAAATATCATAACAATACTGTTACGTTTCTATAGAAACTACTACCCAGTCCCTCATTACTCCGATAGAGACTACACTCTCCCTCTTATATGTATGTGTTTCATTGACTTTGATTATGAGAAAAAAATTATTTTTCTTGAGAACCCTCAAGTTTGCTAACTCTTGTATATCAGAAATGGACAAATCTGTAACAAAAGTTTTAGGAGCATACATCCCAAAATATCTGAGCACCACGAAAGTTAGTAAATATAAGATTTATTGAAATATCTCATCCGACAAACTGTCAATTTCTTCAGAACATAACATCATCATTCGAGTTCTTCAGGAAGAAATGTTACAACAATCCAGATTGAGCATTCTACTGCATTTGAAGATAACAGCTTGCATCTAATAAAATGATACAAAAGCTCCTTGTGCATGAGAACATTTAATTGCTATTCACATCAGATTAAATGGGCACAGGCAGAAAATAAGAAACATGCGAACGCCATTAAGATCGATATTTAACCTAACTAATTGCTGTTGGAAGCACCGTAACATAACAGTGCCCTAAGTGGAATCCTATAATTAACCAATGAACCAACTTTGGCACTATCTTTTGCGAACAACTTATAAATCGAGAGTTGTGAAAAAGCATGTAAAAGAAACGAATAACAGACCAACTCTGATAACAATCGAAACTCGGAAACCTGAACCTAAACGCCCAACAGTTGTCCAATCTTTTTCCTGTCACGATTTACGAAACGATCGTTCACATTGATCTTCTCCTGCTCTTCTTTCACTTTTTCTAGTTGCTCTTGTTCATCATCAGTCGGTAGAACGTTCACAGGAATGAATTCGAAATCCTTGCTCATAAAAACATATGCAAATTTCTTGTCATTCTCTTTCCACATTGCTTTCCTGTTCCGATAATCCTTCGGAGTGCTCCACGTAATATCACCCATTTGTACTTCTGTACGTACACTTCTTACAGGAAGATCGTAGATTTTTGTAAGGTACTCCTTTATATCGTGTCTTGTCATCCTTGGGTCCACTTCGAACTTCACACAATTTCTAGGCAGTTTATGTCGTCCAACAACGGGTGCTGAAGATATAGCTACCCAGAAATCAGGAAGAAAAACATAGTTCTGGATACCCTTCTGCCAAATACGCGGAGTACGAGTCGACATATGAGCTACTCGTTGCTTTTATCTGAAAGTACGCAGAAATGGAAGCTACATTAGTTAAATTCAGCGTTTGACTAGTTCGAGGTATTAGGTTGAGACCGAGCAATTCCATCCGTGATTACAACCAATATTCATGTACAGTTTCATTTGCAACACAACACACAATAATTCAACAAATTCATTTTGACACAATGATTTGAAATGCATTAACGTGACTGTCTAACTCTCAGCCTAGGTAACCTTGCCCTCCAATGCTACTTCTATAAAAAAGAACTATTTAAATACGTACGCTATCTGTGGGACTGAACAACAGGCAGAAAGCAAACAACTAAGTACTAACATTTCAGTTTCAAAGAGTATCTACAAAATCAGATCAGCACAACAAAACTGTGACAAGTATACTTTTGGCATCTGCTGAACCCCTACTGATAACAACCAATGAAAATTTTCATGGAAAAGTGAAATTGCACAGAAACGATCAACTCGCCGAATGATCAATAAATATTACTGAATAAATAACAAAAAAGAAATGCAAAGAAAACGAGGATAAGCCTGTTTTACCGAGCGCACGATTGTTCCACAACATCTCATCACATCCCTTCACTTCTGGTGAGATCTTACTCAATGTACAATTTCAAAAAAAAAACTGAATGGGAATGCATTACCACGAACCTGATGCATTAACCAAAACGGATTAAAAGCAGTCGGGTCGTCGACTTACACCGAGATTCCTGTTTCCGGTAATAAAATTGCAGTGTTTGGATCATGTACAGCAGGATGTGATGGGAAAGATGCCTTCTAATAAAACTATTGCGTTTTAAGGACAACATAAGACTTTTATATAGTTTTATTAGATCTATTGTCCTTGAAACGCAAGAGTTTTTACATTATGAAACCCGTAGCAATTTTATCTACAAAACACTAGTTTATTATGTAATCTTACGCTTCGTGGGAGTTCTTCTGTTTTCCCAGTATCTTCGGCTCAGCTTAGTCATGATGTAACAGTTGACAACAAGAAATGCTATAGATGCCATCCAAACGAATTCAAGTGTACGCCATTTGCGAAATTCGTACAGATAGGCGAACATCAACCAAACACCTTGACTGGTGAACCATATTCCGATCAAATATATCACTTCGCTCATTGGCATTGTCTTCTGAAAACGGGAAAGTCTTTCTCCATCAGGGCAGTAACCCCTAGCTCGATAGTAGAATTGTATAAAAGCAGAATATCAACTAGAAAAGAACGATGACCCGAAACCTAACCTATGGGCCTTAGCAACACAGAAATTGGAATGCAGATGCCACCACTCAGAACTTCCTACAACGTGGACACGTAGAAGTTATGATAAAAGACTCAAAAACTCGATCGTTAACCAATCCTGCCTTTGGGATATGCCGTATACTCGACTACTCGACTAGTCGAGTCGATATACTCGACTTCCTTTCAACATCGTCTGGGTATCGAATACGCATGTGGTCATTACGATAACTACAATGACACCTCATGCTCAAATCAGAGCTTTTATCTCACCAGTCGAGTCAGCTACTGATAAATCGACCCCCAAGGAATGGAATGAATGGTTTAGGCGGATATCGAAGTGGTACTCGATAACGGATCACGTCTGTATTATAGCGCGCCACTTGTAGCAACACCACCTCCACCCTACAAATAAAATATTTTCCTCTCAAATGACCTTCAACTGATCGAAATGCCTGGTGTTTTGAAACAGCTCTTTTGGAAAAAATGAAACTATTTGTAAACATCTAAGTGACTGAGTGAGAGGAAGTTAAATGGACAGCTCTTTTCAATGCATGAACAGATGGTATCACAGCACAAATTGTAGGTTTCAATTTCCAGCACAGAGTCGCCTTGGTTTGAAGATTAGTAATGAACTATGTGGAACAGAATGTAGAAGAGAGTAGCGGAAATATGTTCTGCTAAACTGAATGCTCGAACAAAACTCTATTCTATCGAAAACCATTTGAACTGAATGATTTCAAAAACCAAATAAACAACATAGTGATATGACCGGTCATACCTTGAACCTGCTGGTAATCAGTGGAAGTAAGCAGATATACCACACAAAATATTGACTTGTACAAACTTTGTTGAACGTCACAAAAGCAAACGTACTCATGAACCAACAAAATGGGAGATCATGATGATATCTGAAATATAAAATAAGACGTTTAAGTTAGACAATGATCATAAAACCATTACCTGAACGCATAATACAAAACGAGACCCATCTGCGGTAGAAAAGCTAAGAATCCAATAAATTTCGAGAAAAGCTCATCGTCGTCGATCAAACGAAGCACCTACAAAACAGATTTTAAACTCAGATGATTACGGAAACGGAAAATGATCAGAAATAAACTCACGTAGAAGTAAGGAGAAAAATTATGAGCAACGTCTCGTCTTTTTATGTGATAGAGAAGGAATTCTTCTAAGAAGAGATCACCGTAGATTAAGTAGAAAAAGGCAACAATAGCACCGAAACAGCCCAAGCTGATCTGAAAAGTGACATTATTGTTCCATTTTAATCAAACCAGAAGAGGACCTAAAATCTGGAAGCCTTCTTTTCTGAACAGCAATAGACCTTTCTTAATAAAACACCAGTAAATGGACGTCTTTGTTGCCGAAAATGTAAACTCGTGTAGTTTTAGACAGTGTATAAGGAGAAAATACCAACACTCAGATATCCTTGCTTTCGACTGTACTAGAACTCACCAGAGCGTATGCAAATCCTTTCCAGTTTGTAAGAAGCTGCCTCACACTAGCAAATATGCATGGACTAGCAGAAAATTGGCATAAGTGAAGAAATATTGACGGGAGATATATAACCGGATAGATTTTGAGATGAATCGCCAGCGCACCATGCACAATTGCAGCTGCTACCCACTAAACTGAAGCCAATAAGGGATATGCCCATTTTCAATGAATATGTAAGATTAGACATGAAAGAAATTTAGATTGAAGTAAGGTTTTCTATAAGCAGAGCTAATTAATGGTATGTATGATTGAATCTACGCTGACCTGATCTTTTCTAAGAAGGTGAAGTGTAAAGAGCACAGCTGCGCAGACAAGTACATCAGCACTTCCCCTTAAACTCTCTGTTTAGACATTAATTCACTAGTCACGCCCGAAATAAACATCAAGCTGTATAAACAAGGTACATTAATAACTTAAAGTAGTGAATGCGGCCAACCTCGCCGATATAATCGCTGTTAGAGGATTAGCCAGCCAAAAAGCAACAACTGATTGGATAATCCAATCTTCTGTAACCGCATCTTCGTCAGCACCTGCATCACTGAAAAATCTGGTGGTAACCTGTCCCTAGCCAGAAATGGATCCATAAGGAAAGAATATAGGAGAACCTACATGTTCTTTTTCCGACCATTTTTGACAGGAGACATCATTTGAAAATACAGCCACCCAACGACGACGTCAAGAACAGAGAACAGATATTTTCCTGAAATGATTGATAAGTTGAGGTGCCACGACGTATAGCCGAAAACATACCGAAATCGCGGTAGCTATTATTTGGCAGAAGAATCCAAGCCAAAGCTGGCGTATATCTAAACGAGGGAAGTTATAAATTCCTATCGAGCACACCCACACATATCTCGTGTGCTTGAAAAAATCACATACCGGTAAGTTTCCCTTTCAAACGGACTTCGCCCTGCTGCCACATGTTTGGCAGCGTCGCTGTAAACGGAGTAGTCAATGTCAGTGAAATTAACCTGAAATCTAGCATATGTCGAAAATACCAAATACGAACAAATTTCAAAATTAAAAAATTGATGACTGACATGAAACATGTAGTCGTGGATATTTGAATACATGACTAATGTGAAGCGAGCAGCAAGGGCAACAAATAAGATCTGAAAGAAGAGGACCATTACCTGCGAATAAACAAAGACCATAATGACTTACCCGCTCTCGTGTCCATGGCTGAGGCGCTTTTCTTGCACTAGCAGGCATGAAGTTTGATAGGCTAAGAAATATTTCTAAAAATATTAAATATTTAAAAATAATAAAAAAAAATTTGCGGTCGCATGTAGTCGACACCCCCACGACAACCAAATATCGATTGACAATCACCATTGCCGCAATGCACGAGCAACGCGTGCGTGATCGATACGCCATGTTCGTTGCCCAGGTCATATTAATCATTAGGGCCTGTTTACCCGGCCTCAACCTTTTGTCTATCGAATGGTCACCTTTACCTCTTCATGTTTAAACCCTGCAAGCAGCATTATGCCTCGTGGTCGCAACAAGCAGTGCGATCCAGTGGTAACACAACATCACCACTAGGGACCTGTATCTGTAAGCAGGACTTTCTCTGTGTAGAGGTTGGGTTTGGGTAGAGTTTTCCAATTTTCCTGCAGCAGGTTTTTCTAGTTTTCGCTAACGCATAGCGATTCAACTAGACAAGAAAAGACGGAGAGCTCTGTGTCAGCCAAGTTCCCAGGCCGTTTAGTCGAGTAACGGAAAAGCGAAACATGGTGGAAAAGTTGGAACGGCCAAAACGTCTTTAGTCCCGACAGGGCACAGGTATCGATCACCGCACGCGTACCTCATGCGTCGCGGGAACGGCGGTGCAGATGAGAGCACAGTTCCGCACCTATCCTACTATCACCCACGAGGGACGTTCATTTGATCAATAGTTTCACAATATGTAATCTAAGAATGAATAATCAGGGACATTGAAGGCTGTTACAACGTCAGCGAATGCAGGAATGATCTATTGTAGATTTAGAACTCTCACAGATATAAAAGGTCCCTAGTAGCCGAATTAACGGAAGAAAAGCGGTGAAAACACATTTGAAGTGGGCACGCATTGTCGCGCTGTCCCAGCGAAGCAATACAACTTCGCTTTGAAATACTTTTATCCGATGGATTTGCTGCCAACCATCCACGGGTTAAGCGACCCGTTCTTTGTAAACTGCCCCGACGCACGAACCTGCGTAAGGAAGCAATTACTATGAATTCTCGTCACGCTTGTTCATGTCCGCCCAGTAATTTTAGCGTTACAGAGGCAGAGCTCAGCAAAATACCTCCTTGCAAATACATTTTCACCAGGAAGCCTTCCATGAGAGAAAAATAATGAGCTGCGATGGGTAATAAATCCCTACATCGATGTTATTCATGGAGGCTTAATCAAAAACAGATACGAGCGTTGCTTAAAACGTAGAATGCGTCATTACGTACCACCACCCTGGATCCCACGCCTAAGTTTATTTTTCGGTGTTTTTATGGAACACGATTTCTTATATCAGAATTACTCCATTCTTTCTTGCGCATCTCAGTTGATGAGGCTATATTTGGGTTTGCATAGAGCCCTGTTTTGCCTTATCCTTTCGCTATAACAGTCGCATCACTAATCTTATACTTATGTAACGTGGTTCCGTTCTTGGACTCGCAGCTAGATCTACACCGTAACATCAAAACATCCGATCAGCTCCATCTTTTATTGAATTTTATTGAAATTTCTAGTCGAAATTAAGTAGCTGGGGGAGGTTGGGTTGGCTTTTCTCAACATTGAGCGCTAGAGCGCAGAGGAGGGGGAGTAGTCGAGTTCGTGAGCTCATAGTAGTGCTTAGGAACGTTTCCTAGCCGGTAAAGCCGAAAATATAGCTTTTTTTACATAAGCCTTAGGAGGGAAGGAACACTGGGGTGAGTGGGTCAACTGAATGTTCGATTCTCACCAAATCCCAGCTTCGTGATCGTCTCATTCTTCGTTGCTCTACCATTGGGTAAAAATTAAATTCCTTTGGCTAAGGACGGTCTTTGAGCGAAAGTGAAATCGGCCACCATTTTTCTCTGCGCTCTAGCGCTCAATATTAGAGGAATGGGGTGCTACCTTTCAAACATGACACGCCGTTCGGGGAGAACATGCCAGTCCCGTACCGTACAGAGGCATTCACTTGTCCATCGCTTGAGTGCTAACAAATTCTTGATCTTTCGTTGTTTAAAAGCTCATAATTGTGGGAGTGCGAAGGAATTAAGATTGTTCATGAACCATAGGTAATAGTGGAGGTCACGAGCTAGTCTCTACTCGACACTCTTCTGGCTTGACCAACTAGATCGTTGCTTGCATTACTTACCATCGATTCTCATTACCATCAATCAATCGCCCTAGATCTTTCTTCGCACCACTTTTTTTCTAGTCGATGTGCTTCATTACTTACTAGTTACTTACGATGTTCGGAGGAGGAACCAAGCGAATTCATGTGAATGACGCTGGAGATGTGTTGTGTTGATGTTTATGTGGGCGAAGGATTTTTGAAATCATTATCAGTACCGATTCTCAGCGGGAAACTGTTGATAAACTCGAGTTCTCTTCGGATGGGGGTGGGGAAGTGGGCGCCGAATAACGTTGAATCATGCCCGATGCATGTTGTTGCTATCGATTGCTCTTTAATTACATAGCAGTTCCTGGGGATCTGGAAATGCTTCATTCGAACCGTGGACTTGGAACTAAATGTTCAAGCGTTGTCATTCGGTAAGTAGGGTGTTCATGCTTCATGTCTGAGCTGAAATCCTATTTTGATACGTGTTGTTGTTTTGCATTGAAAGCTTTCCATTTATGGTCGCAATTCGCTTCATTTGTGAACATTGGGCAGACTTTTAACATTTTTCATAGCACTTTTCACACATATCTAAAACCGTCTTGCTCTACTTGCTGGTCTGGTGACAGTAGGTTCTCATGGTGAAGAAAATGGGGTGAAAATCGCTGCCGCGCGTAATTCGCTCAATTTCAATTCAATTTTCCATCATTCATGTTTTGATTTCCTTTTTACTTATGCACAATAAGTGCGATTGTCATTTTATCAGTACAAGCCTGGTCCAGAAGCTTGTGAATCTGCTTACCAGATCTAAGAGGGGTTCATGTGGATGGAGCGTTCGAAGCAGTCTGAAAGCTCATGGTTGGCAGTGAGACTTCGACTAAAATTGAGAGTCAGTCGTCTTAAGTGATGATTAATGGAACTGGTCTTGGAACCGTTAAAGAGGTCCCGTCCTTGAAGTGCCGAGTGGTTTTGCAGCGAATGAATTCTAAAAGAAAGTGTAAGAATTCTCCATGAGCTCAATGGTCTTTGGAACTCGGTGGAGACCGAGCAATCGACGAAAAGAGGAGCGATCGTAGCCTACGCAGACCGACGAGCTGTCAAATGAAACTTCGTATTTTATCCTTCCTACAAGCGTATTTTATCCTTCCTATCAAGTGACGTACTTCGGAAACCTTTCGAAAAAGCGAAATTCCTATTAATGGAAAGTCGATGAACGTTGAAGAAAGGGGAAGTGTAATATCAGCGAAGGTTTTAGTCATGAAAATGTGATGCTATATGTATGTATTTTCTTATCGGACGACGAAGTAGAGCCCCAGGAGTCTTGGACCAAAGCTGGGCAGTTACTTAGAAATTGTGTTGCCGTTAGATAGATGACTGGAATTGGCGTTTCTGTTGTAACCGTCAAGTACAAGTTGTCATTTCGCACGACAGCATAAGCCTCACCATTTAGAATTGACGGATGGAAAGATTTAGAAACTTCGCTGGAGCTTTGTTGTTTGCTTGCCTTACTTTCGGCCTACGGACTACTCGGACAGAAGCGTTGGGTTCTCGAGAAGTTCTAAAAATTCAGCAAGTATCGTCTTCTTTGAAAAAAATCTTACTTCTTTCCTTTTTTTTCCTTTCCTTTTTATCTTTTTTGTCTTCTTTTTTATTTTGATCCACCTCAAAAGAGACGGGGCAGAGGGGGCATGATGGGTATAGTCTGCATCCGTTTCTCTTCTAGTGTAGTTTCACACTTCACACTTAGTTCCTATACCGTGATGACCCCGTTTCACTTTTTGAAGCCCTTCAGCTATCCGCTCTCTTATTCCTTTTCTAGATCGATAAATTTCTTGCCATTGGAGTCACAAATCTTTTGGACACTCCCAAAATGGGAACTACTGCAGTGAAGAAAGAAAGATGAAGTTGTTGGAAAATAACAGTTTCCTGATTCACTGTGGTGGAAACTAAAAACCCGTTGTTGTAATGTATCGGAAAGACGGGCTGAATTTGTAGAAATCTCAAGCAGCTGAAAATTTCAGGAGAGTGAAATCTTGAGTAGAGGAAGTTAGCGTTCTTGTTCAGTATACTTGCTGAGAGGGAAATGAACGGAGTATCTAGAGCTGTACCATTCAGGTTTGTTAGGTTGAGAGATGTAAAAATCTTGATCGATGACTTAAAAAGTTGCTATTTTCGTCATCACAGTGGATTCGGCTCCTTCGTATGCATTCGGCTTTTGACTTTTTTTTTTCACTTTCCTGGCATTGTAATGTCCCGCTTTAAATTGAATGTGAAAGGGAATCTATAAGTTTCGCGATTCTCGCTTATCTTACGTGGGCTAGGCCCGCCTTGAAAACACATCTGCCTCACAGACTCACATCAGGCTTGCGTTTTTCAAAATGAACAGCTCCCACGCTCGGTCACTTTTGAAAAATGTCCCAACTCCTCCATATTGATGGCTCCAACGGCTGATGGAATAGCATGCGATTTTTCAAGCCATGGGTTATTGGAGGTAGCATTGCATTACAGCTCTACCGACTTCGCAGCCCGGTAACGGCGCTTCTCTGTGTTCTAACGATTCTAGACAGTTTCTGCTTTCCTCCTTTGATTGACTAGATCAATGTCTGATCTTTTAGTGGTTGTCTTGCTCTTGGTTATTATAGTTGACCACTCTCGCCTCTTGGTTATTTCTATAGTAGCTGTTGCCTTCATTCGGTACGGTAGTCAGGGAAGACCGCCCAAGACTATCCTTATCCTTATGACAAGAAAGAATGAAAGACAAAGGGGCTAACCAAACATTGTGTTTTGTTTTCAGCATCACTCTTTTATGGGCTTCTACTGAAGTGCGTTTATCAGGGTTCTTTTTAATGGGGAGCAGGGGAATAATCTCTGATTGCCGCTTTTCATTACTAAACTACCATTTGTTACTTTTCGGAAGGAAGCGGTTGATGGCTTCGCCACTTGTGTGAAGGACCGACCACCTGGTAGAATCACCACCGTGAAAGGTTGTTTATAGTTGTAAATGGGCAAAATCTTGATAGATGGAAAGGGCTCGGTTGCAAAACTATCGAGAAATCTAGACGATTCTCTCACCAAAGCCTATCGACAGCACCTACACCATTGGCCAACTTGGGCGGATCTATTTGCTGAAACATTACAGTTTAGAATGCCGAAAGTTTAGCATGCTATCAGTTTCCCTCAGCAGTCCCAGTCGTTCATAACACGTGTCAGTTGTCTGATACTTAGGACCACACACAGTTCCACGCCATCATTGTTTGAGTGAATGAGCTTAAACAAACACTCCTCCACGGCTTTTCCAGCCTGTGAACTCGAATCTTAAATTCGAAATTGACCTTCTACATATTCGCAACAATGAAACCCATGCGTAGTGTGCAAGACTAACTGAAAAAAATGGGAATGGTCGCAATACCCCTGCCGTCCATAATTTGAGCATGCGGTTGATGGAGCCAGCCTAAGTACTTAGTTATACTTCTTTTAAGAGTAATTGCTTAGAAAAAAAAGTATTTTTGACTCGTTTTCAATGCAGTTTTGAAATGGCATCCACGTTTCTTTTCGGTAAGTTTCAACAAGCACAATCGACTGTAGCAGGTGATGGGCTTTTAGTGCTAATGGAGAATTTGTAAGTCAAATTGGTGAAAATTATCGAAAAACTGTGCATGGAATCTCTTACTGCCCATATAGTCTTGTGAATTGCTCTTCACTCTATAATACCTGTAGGTGTGTAAAGTTCAGCAACAATGTGCGGTATCTGGTATACTATATGTATTTCCTTGCATCCGCTGCGTACTTTTTGGTACTATTCCACTATTACAACCCCAAAACCTCAAAATTTTAATTTTCGATGAAACTTCGCCTATAGGGATAATCCGATGCCCTGATAACGAATATGACCTTCATTTTTGGCGTTGGCGCCATTTGGCGCCAATTTGGCGCCAAAGGTGTTTTCACCAATTTTGCTGAAAACTTGCGTTTAGGGGTTATTTGAGGTCCTGATAACGAATATAACATCCATTTCTGTGTCCTCAGACAACGAATAAAACTTTTATTGAGCCACATCGTCTCCCCCACAACCTGTATGCCTTGTCGTCGCGCCAAATAGCCTCAGCACGTAAAATAGATGTTATATTCGTTATCAGGACCGCAAATAACCCCCAAACGCAAGTTTCCAGCAAATTTGGTGAAAATACCCTTGGCGCCAAATTGGCATCAAATGGCGCCAGCGCCAAAAGTGAAGGTCATATTCGTTATCAGGGCATCGGATTACCCCTATAGGCGTAGTTTCATCGAAAATTAAAATTTTGAGTTTTTGGGGTTGTAATAGTGGAATAGTACCGTACTTTTTTATGAGGTCAAGGTTACGGTGAGAATTTTCGCGAGAACATAGTTTTCGTGGTGTGACACTGTTCTTCGTATTCATTGCTTACTGTTTTTAGGTGTTGGGATTTCTCAGAATGTGTATATGCCGTCATTGCAGTCGTTCTCGCACAAATGTCGAATATCTAGGATACCTTACTTGGCGTACTAGTGCTTTAATTTTCTCCGTAATTCTTATTTCCTGATATTCAGACTTATCAAAACTCGAAATAGCTCTCACCCTTGCTTCACCGTGTTCTCTTTAATCTGGCTAGTGCCACCTACTCGTATTTTGTAATGGAACTCCCCGAGAAGGAGATTAGTTGGAGTGTAGTTGCCTCGTCCTGTCTCCTGAACCGGTGTATGGATTGCCTCGTTGACCCAATACTTTTCAGATGCACCTTTTCTCTTGTTGCGTACCCTACTTCGACAGTTGCTTGGAATGTATACAAGGACCGTCGTTCTCAGCGACAGCTTCCTATTCACAGTTGACCGTTCCGCTACCACCCTCGAATCGGCTTGATGTCACCAAATGTGGTAAATTTTTCGTTGCTACTTTTATATTTAGGCGGTTCTTGTGGTTACTTGGCTTTCAATGTAATTGAGATCACAACACGCTATTTCACTTACCTATTTAATCCTTTCTCTTTTCTTTCGTTTTTCAAGAAGCCATACCACATTACAACCTCCTTTTGATTGAATCTTGGATTTTCTCTTAATTACGAAGCCCTTTTGTAGTGAATGATATGTCCAACGCCTCATTCTTGGCTGAAGATTGACGTAAAATTACATCAGATAGACCAAGTGGTTTCCAAGTTCCAAATTAATAGAAGAGGGTGTGCGAGGGTTTTCGGTCTTAAGTGCCAAAGTTTCTAGGTGCTTGAGAGTCCCCTCCATCAGAGCGTTCTGTTCTCCATTATTCAATTCGTTTTTGTCCGGATTCGTTCAGTTGTATTTGTGGTGATGGAAAACAAATCCTAGCGGCCAAGTAAAGGTTCGGTGATGTTGATTACTCTCGAACAGTTTCCATCATTACCAGAGGAGATCACAAACTTAAAATAGATAAATTTGAACTTCACTACAACCCGTCCTGACCTCAAGCACTATCCATATTGGTTCGACGTGTGCACGCTTTACTCAACTTGTCTCGTGTACTGATAACAATCCTCAGGTCACCTTTCAGCAGACCCCTTCATTAATGTTGTAGGTGGTTGCAGTCTGCATTCCGCTCCATATTTACTCTTATCGTACCCGAGTCATTGACGGTCTTTATCACTTTGTTGTGTTCGATCGTATGCTTATCATAACAAACAAATTACTTACTTTGAAAAACATCTGCTGATGCGTGTTCTCCTTTGGCACCCGAATTCCAATTTAAACTCACAAAAGATGATTTATATGTATATGTGACCTATATCTTAGTTTTTGATTGCTTATGTCTGCCCTCTCACATCACCTGGATCTTGCACAGCGTGTTAGAAATGGTCACGTCATTCGTACCTACTGGGAGCCAAGGATTAGCTAAAAAAAAGTTCGTCGGGGTTTTGCTTGTGCTGTGAGTATGTTTGAAGTATGAGCGCAGAAGAGACGAATGGGAATGGATTAGTGGATATGACGGATTCCAGATGGACATTTACATTTACATTCCCAAAGAAATTCGAATCCCTCATTGAAAAAATCAAAGGAATTAAATGATGTAAGCTCGACTAAACGCTGTTTCTTCCTTCAGGAAAGGATGTCGTCATTCTCAAGGAAGGAGAACGAATATGTGGTACGGGTGGAGCTTTGGGAACTTTGCCTATTGTACAAAATAAGGCGTACTTCCAGGTCAATGTACAACAGAACGGTAAGTGGCCTCTGACTGAATATTTTTGCAACGGTGCAGATCTGTCTTGACAATTTTTTCTTCTTTACTTCTCGCTTTTGCGTTCAGCTGCTTATTTAAGGCGCCTTCGGCATAGGACTAGGTAACTCTCATGCAAATCTCGATGCGGTGCCAGTCACAAGCAACTTCTGGGGAATCCGCGACAATGGTGACGTGGTGGCAAATGGGACAGCCATAGGTAAACTGAGCAAGATTGTCTCCGAAGGCGATTGCGTCGTGAGTTTGTCTTTTCTGTCTTGATAGTTTTTAGATCTTGGACTTTCGAAGATAGATTTCACATTTACCTTTTTGAAGCCTTTTTCAGATAGCATTTTATTAAGCTCAATATAGACCGCTTGCCTTTCTAGGGAGTATGCTTTGATCATGTTGAACTGAAATTCCTATTAAATGGCGAGCCACTGGAGCCCTGCATAACAGGTGTTAAAGGACCGGTAAGCTAATTTTCAGCTCCGTTGTACGTTCTTCAGAAGATTTAATATCATGAATAGTTATCTTTATCTTGGAATTTCCATTCATCGAGGGCAGCAATACGTAGGGCAGTGTGCGCGGTGTTTTTGAAAGAGAAAAATGGCTGAAATTATTCAAAGAGAATTCTGTGGAAGCCTTTGTTGTTCTCATGAACGCTTGAGCCTTTTTCTTTTGTTGAATTCTTTATTCTCTCAATGGGTGAAGTGCGTCAGACTATGTTTTGCCCAGCACTTTTCAATTTCGCTCTTAGAAATTCTTTGGCTCCCAAAGTAATCTGTGAACTTTAGGCATATCCACTTGTCTACGTAGACGATTCCGCCATTTTGGACGTGAAATTCAAGAAGTTCACAGAAGATCCGCCGAGTGGGTACAGTGAAATTCTTGCTGAGCAAACGTTACTCTAACGAATTCGATTTGTTTCCAAACCACCCCTTTATGAGGATGTATTGTTGTACAAATTTCTTATGGAACTATTCGACGTTCATTTCACATTTCTTTTATAACACTTTCGAGGTCTGTTATTGTAAACAGGTATCTAGTGTGCAGCTCACTTGTCTGTTAGATACTCTTCACCTTTTTATAGTTCTTTATGATCAAATGAGTGACCCAGGCAATTCTAGATTTCGGCAAATCGCCAGGATTACTATAAATGAAGCTGATGTGATGTTTGTAATGATGTGATTAAGTTACAGTTATCAATAAATTTACTCTGCATAGTCTGTGGTTTCATAGAATCTTCAAACAACTTCACTTCCACGGTGTTTTTTAAAATTACTTTATCATATTTATACTGGAATAGCGACATATATGAGTTGTCAAATATATAGGCTCTCAGTTTGGTTTGTGACACAGGGAAAAAGGGAAAAAACGGTTAAGTATGGTCCGCAACATCCAAGCTCATTTCGTAACGAGCATTTTGAAATACGTGTTTTCGAACTGGTACCACGTCCGGATGGTGATCTGGAAAGAATCATAAGGATCACGGAAATAAACTTTCAAAATTAAAAAATGCTGAGGATTGCGCTCCCGAACACTGCAGTACTCTTCAAAGGCACTCACCGTCTTCTTTCCGTATTTGACTGAGGTCTAATGTAGTGTAGTCATCTGAAATTTAAAGCATCAAGGGCAGAAACCACACTATGCACATAACATAAGAAACCGGAACTAAGCATGTATTGGGTTACATAAGTTCGTAGAGTTTTGCGTTAGAGTTATTTTACAACGATTTGTTTTGTTTTTTAGCAAAATGTATATATTCATTCGAAAGAGCTCTTTCTCCTCTACAAAACTATTTAGTTTGTTTTTTGGATAATTTAATTGTTCGTCTTTTTTCTGGCTCAGAAATGGAATATACAGGAGGAAAAAATCAGCATTTTCGACATCAGCTTTTCTTCTTTTCTTTGCTCTTAATCGAGGTCAAAAAGCAATGGAAGTCGCTCGGGACATATGGCTTTGTTCTTTTATATTCCGATCAAAAGATGGACTTCGAAGGTTTCTGAATGGCCATCGTTACAATGGTTTGTGGAGACTGGGCTTTTGACTGGCCCTTCAGCAAGTGTCAGTGATAACTGTGAAATTTTCGAATGCTACTGAACTCCGTTTAAAATGGCATAGAGATCGGTTGGACTAACGGAGAATGTGGTAGAGTGCGCCGATAGTGCTGAACAAGGGACCAACATCTGGGCAATGCTTCTTATCTCTTCAAAATTTCCAGGGAAGTTGCTCTGAAGGGTTTTTCAAACATGTTGTGAACTCCCGTGCACGTTGCGCCGCGTAGGGGCACGTGCTCTGTAGACAGAGGTTTCGGACAGAGTTCAGTCAGAATTTTTGCTTAATGCCCTCTTCAGTGAAACCTTATGCTAGGTATTCTGCCCATTATTCATATTAGCGCTATCTGTGAGCTATCATTTACCTTTTCTGGCATATATTGGAGGGCCTCACACCCTTTCGATACCAAAGGTCTGAGAAGCTGAAATCTTGTAGGTAAGTGACTCATTCATTCAGTCAAGTTGTAGTATACTGATAAGTAACGGATCCGTGTAATGATGAAATGGAGCAGCTCAGAAGTTGGAAGCCCGTTCTCGGGCCTTGTCCACTTTCCGCGAGCCCAGCGTGGTGAAAGGGATAGACTGGTTTGAATATGCGTACCGCTGCGCAAAATTTTCGACCGTTGAGCTTGAATACAGAAACCAGAGCGAGGGCGATACCGAACTCACCATCTTCGGAGCTCCAACCGGAAATCATTTCGTCTTGCCGATCATGGTCGATCGGATTGTAGTCGATAGCATGCGTGGCTTCACTGAAAAGTAGGAAGTAAGTTCGAACAGAACAAAATGAACCATTGATTGTGTTGCTGATTTCCTCGTACTTCTACAATTGGTTCAGATGAATTCGTGGCGTAAATCCGTCGCTCTATCTTATCTCAGTTAGCTTGTTCACGAATTGAAGAACAAACCGCTCTCTTGGACGGTCAGTAGGAACTTTTTTGTGTAATCGATCCGCCGCAAGCGGCTGTCGCGGAGCATTTGCCTCATTATAACAGTTGTAGCGTTCTTCATACAGCTCGATCGCTATGCAGTTATTAATTTTGGCATGATTCTACTGTGAGTTCTTTTGTTCCTGTATTTCTTACTTGCTGCTGTACCCTGCTACATTTCTTCGCACGCGACGTCACTCTCGCCGCGACGCGACAATTTCGTTCCTACTGCACCCACCCCGCTTGCTTATGCGAGGATATGCGTTGCGATGCAACGATTCCTGATCAATAGATTCGATCAATGGTGCATTCTAGGACTTAAAAACCGCTATAGAAGGTACGAATACGAGTCACTCGAATAATGAATCAACCTGACCTGATTATCTCGTCCACGTTTAGTGAATCCTCTTTCAATGGTGGAGGAACAGCTGGAATTGGGTTTGTTCATTTAACGGTTGAATAAATGCGAACACTGCGTCAACATCGTTTGCCTAGGTGAACGTACCGTCCAAATCGAATTCCTCTTCTGAGTCAAGAAGCTGCTCACGTAGCTCTGGATTATCCCAGACTGGTTGATCGAAGTGTATTGTTGTGGTGTCAAGTGAGACAGATGGTGCCATCAGCTCTGAAAATCGCTGCTAAGAATCATTCTTATGATTATAGCACCGATTCGCTCCGTTTGGGAATCTACTCTCAGCTCCCATTAAGAATCGTAGTGGCTTTTGGAAGCGTATTATCGTATGTGACATGCAGAGGACTCGTCCCTATGAACAATCCAAGGCTTTCATCTTTGCCACTAGGTCTTCCAAGGACGGATAAAGAGGTAGGCTAAAGATTTGATCCTAAAACCAGAGACGCTACGGGAGTGGGATGGCTCCACTCCAATCTCCCATTCACTACGTTTCAATTTGATTAAACCTGAGAAAAAAAAACTGAAGAATTGAATGAACGCACTTCTTTTCTCGTTTGCTGATTTCTGCGATGATGGAGGAATTGGTGACGTGTCTACGATATCCAACTTCGATGTCTGGAACAGCCATGAGTTAGGAGGCGAACGATGGAAACAACGGAGTGGCTGGGAGGGATCACTACCGCTTTCTTAATTTTTCGTCATTTGCAGGAAATAAAAGATGATCTTCACAGAGGCTATTTTCATCTTCGCCCCCTCGAGCCTATAACTCCAGCCTTCCGATTCATACAAATCTTCTCCCCACATCCTACTGAATCCTAACTTTTCGCCAAAAGTTTCCTTTTCATCGCTGACCTTCTTTTTCACTTCTGACCCGAAGTCCATGACTCAGGAGGTGAAGTAAAGGGTAAAAACGCTGATAATGTGGGTTGTAATAGCACATTTTCATGGGAAATAATCTGTAAGAGTTCGAGTGCTAGTGTTGTTGGTTCGATAGGGAAGAGCCTTAGAGGAGAGCGGCATAAAGAGCAATATTTTACCGTGTCGGTCCTTCTTTTTTTGTTGAGTAATTTCACACACCTGTGTCCGATGGTATGTTTGTGAGGGTCTGGGTATTTGTGTGTTTATGATGGTAAGTGTCAGGTTTTGATAGCAACTGATAAGAACTGATAAGAGGTCCCAGTGTTCACATACCTCTCATCATCGCTGAGACTTAGGACATTCAAATTCGATGTGGGGGGGGGGGGGTATTGAAGTTAGTTAATTGTACCCCGTTCGGAGCCCCTAGTCAGTCTCCCGATCTGACTTGTTTAGTTGACCTTGCCTAATTTGATTCACTAAGAACTAAGAATTTCCTAAAAAGACTGCTACGACTGCTAAAGACTTTACCATTTTCAATTGTGAGATCTACCACTTCCCTATTCTTTTTGCCCGATTACTTTCGAGTCTCAGCAGTTTAGGCGAGTAACCTAATGAAGTCGCCTCAGAGGAAATTTTGGAGAGCTTGGGTGAAGGTCTAACCCTGACCCTGCCTATGTTGTACGCATATGTAGCTAACGTCTTCAGTTAAACAGTAAGAGGCCACATCCGTGGAAATGCCGGAGCTAGCATTAGCGGAGACGTTGTTCCGGAGTGATGATCACGGTCGCAATTCTCTGCCCATACTCAATAAACGTTAACGTACGTATCTCCCATCTTTTTTGCCATCTTCCACTTATTCTCAAGGGGGACTACCGCGTTCGGGACTGGAAATCGCAACATTCCACTGAGCAAGATTGCGATTATGATTTTGGACTAAAGAAATGGGCTTAAAAGTAACTACAGTGAGTTCGTCCAATAGAGATGAATGCTCTACTGTGGCTAGTACCGGCTCGCAAGCAAGAAGAATGAAATGCAACTCCAGTCCGCTGAATTGAGGACGTTCTCTCGGGTCTGTGTTGGATACGATTGGACAAGGTTAGAAAGGGGGCGCCAGGGCTACAGATTCATCCAATGATGGAGAGAATAGAGTTGGAAGCTCAAGGGAAGCGACCACGTGAAGCCTAAAAGAAGAGTTGCGTGAGATGATTAAGAGTGATTTCAACTATAGTAGCGGCAGAAGTTGGCAGCATGTAAGGGAGTGGAGTCATTTTGCAAAAAAAAGCTGAGCCCTGCGACGGCACGGTACAAACGCCAGAAAGAAGGGAAAGAGGACTCAGGTAGGACCCCATATTCTGGATACCCATTCAACATTATAAGCCTTAGGAGGGAAAGTCGAGACAATCTTGATTCTTACCTTTCTTATTGCTCTTTCCATAACTTCTTCAAATGTTGACATCCGTCGTGGTGGAATGTTGCCTTTGACATCGCTGTTTATTGCGTCTTGCCTCCCTAGAAAGGTTCCGATCACAGTCATAGTAACACATTAGATAAGTTTGACCATGAGCAATCCGCGCGTGACTGAGGTGAGGTTTCCCAGAAACGGAATCAAAGTACGGAATTGCCTGCTCAAACTATTAGGTTGATGCATGATTATTGCGGATTAAAAACATGTTCAAATAAGTACTCCGGAACTTATCCACCATCTACGTCAAGCAATGGTTCCCATTGGCTAGACAGTCGGATTCCAAAAGCGAAGAAGTTTCGGGGCGTTCCATGTGTTGACATCGGCCATCAGGTCATCCATATCGACGGAACTTCTACTCCCTAGCCATTTTTTCAGCGAACGGTTGACGAGATAATCCATAGAAGTTTCTGCTGGTGAATATGGCAGATTTAGGAGCGGATCCCATTTTTTGGTTGGCTTTGGCTGGTTGTTCCAAAAGGTTACTGAGATCGCGGAATGACTGTGCCACCTTCCAATCTTTCTCGAAGTAGTAAAGCCTAATTTTGCGAATATGCGGATGGCTTTTTGAGTACATTTTTGTAGAGAAATCAGGCAGATTATTTCAAGGAAAAACTCGAACCCAATATTCAAATTCTATCTAGGGGAATAAAGCAGTGAAAAAATCCGCAATAATAATGCATCAACCTAATATTTTCACGCGCCAAACTTGAGTAGCACACATCACGACGTTTCATTACCTTAAGGAAAGAGCGAGATTTCAATGTGTTAAATGGCAAAACATTTATCAAAGATTGGTCGTTGGAAGACAGAATTACTTGTTGCGACTACTCAATGAAGAGAACAAATCTTTTCAAAGCAAACTTTTTCGAGTGGCTTACCTCCTCCTGATGATCCGTTACTGAGCGAGGTTAAGGATTTCGTGCCAGTTGATCGCTGACTTCGCCCTGAAATTGTTTGGTTCGATATCTTTGTTGGTATTGCCTAGAGGAAGCATTTCAGGGAGCACGCTAGGAGCTATCTCACGCAAACAGCCCCTGTCCAGCTAAATATAGGACGAGCAGCTCTACTACACCGTGCACACGTATCGAAAAGGCTACAAATTCATCCAATGATGGAAGGGATAGAGTTGGAAGCCCAAGGGAAGCTACCAGCCTATGCAGGACTAGAACCGTTTCCAAATTTTCATGACCTACTCTTCACCCTGCAAACTAACAGATGCAACTGATGTTAAGGTAAAATGAGGGAATCGGCTATGAAAGTTAAATTTATTACAAGGTTTTAGCCTTGGTACATTTTGCTGTTGCCACACATGAGAAGTTTGTTAAGCTCGAGACGAAAATCCGCAACCGAACAGATCAAGGGTCGAGGTTGATCGAGGTACAGGTACTAGCAGTTGAACAGCAGCAATCAGCGGAAGCGCGCTCAAAGTATGCAAGAAAGCCATCAACTGATAACCAAAAACGCCGACCTTTCCTCTTTACTTTCTTCTTTTTTTCGAGAACAGTCGGAGCAGTGCTTGACTTCTTGGGGGGATCTGAATAGAATAATTTTTGAATAGCCAGAATCTCTGGAAAACCCAAAATTCTATCATCTCCAAAAAAAGAGTGCCCTTATCTCCCCAAAATTTAACTGTATGTGAATCTTTGAGAATCAGACGCTTTCGAAAAAAATATTGTCTGCTCACCCTTTGACCCCTCCACCTTATCCAACGATGATGATATTCTGTTGATGGACAGAAGCTTATCTGAAAAATACATATAGAGTTCTCATCCACACCACTCTAGATTAGGCTTCAGGTTAAGCTTTAAATCAAAACTGGAAGCCCTCTCATGGCACAGTTCCAATATGCTACTATGGAAATGCGTAAGGGGTGTGTCCTTTGGATCAATCTCGTTTGGGGATGCACCCTCAAAATCGGCTTTCATCCGGAATCATAGAGGCGTTCCAAGTGCGTATATAGTCTACGCGATGACTTGGGGTGGCCAGCCAGTAAACAAGTAGGTCTCTGACTTACTCAGGCGGGAATGGTAACAATCGACAGACACCAGATAAATGTGAGGCTTGGTTGGCTTGGGCACTCGATCAGAGAATCGACCCCTGGACGGCTATTGGTAGGGCACAGGCTACTACACCACCTCCTTCGCCGGGAAAGTGATGTTTAATGAAATTTTAGAGAATCCCTGCTATTGGAACACAGTTCGGTGGTTTAGTGAGTTTCGGTCAAAATAAATGCATAGCTCACTTTAAAGATATCACTCACTTCGAGAATCCCGGTGGACGAGTCCGCACGTACGTTGGCAATTACGTATGCGACAGAAATAGACCTGCTGTGGCGGTAATGGCATACAGTAAGGAGAACTACAAAACTGAAATGATTAATTCCAAGAAGTTTTCGAGATAAACCCGTCGAGATAAACCCGCTCTGAGGTATTTAACAGATGTGTGACAGAAAAATTCGTCCAGGTAAATACAACTAGGCGTCACTGATATTCGCCTTTTCCAAAAAAAGTTGGTGCTTTTTTGAGAATCCCCAGGATATCACTAGAGGGCTAGTGACCGGACCTGAGACAAACAAAAGGAACTTTCCACTAGTGCAACATTTTCTGAAGGATAAATTCTTGGGGGTCGATCGATCTCGTCTGAGGGATGCACTCACGCAATCTACTGTCATTCAGAATTGAAGGGCATATTGAATGCGTATGAACGGTCCATGCAATGAACTAGCCAACCGATGTACAAGTCAGTGCTTTTATCTTCTCTGGTTAGTATGGAACTAATTACCCACCCCGAGGCATAGAAGGTATGGTTGGCTTAGGTGGATACCGATTTGGGGTTCGAACCAGTGACCGTGAGTGTGTGAAGTGCGTCACTGCCACTACACCATATCCGAACACAAGGAACTGAAAAATATGCGTTTTTCACAGTCGAGTGGATCGAATATGATCTTTTCTATCATATTCCATCCACTCGATTGTGCTGGAATGGTAGAAGGAGAAAAATTGTGTAACAAGCAAAAACCTCTAACTTGGGGGCAGGTCTAGGGTGTGACGAGGATGTCCTATGAATAAAACGTGTTCATATCGTTCTTTGTTGGGGAATTGTGCATTCAGCGCTGTACTTGACACCCAACAACGGTACGGCTCTACAGCTGTAGCTGGGCCCATTCATTTGCGAAGGAAATTATTTCAAGCTTCAGTTAGCCACAAAAAAAACTGCCTTTGCAAAACAATATGTTTGCCAGACTCAGATTACGAGGAACTTCGAAAAAAAAATAGTGTTTACCAACAGCACAAATACCTGATGGCCGTTGTGTAAGAAATAAAACTAATCTAAAAAACAAGATAAAACGATAAATAAATGCGCCAGTAAAAAACGAATGACAGTTGGACACACCGGCTCAGAATGGTATAAAATATATCATTTTGCTGTAGGTGGGGACATGGGACAATATGATAAACAGTGAACCCATGCGATACGTGAGAGATGCCACTCAAAAGGAGGGGAGGACGATAATCTTGGAAATAGCCCCGCTGCATCTTCTCGATTCCCCTTGACAGCTCAAGAACGAAAGTTTGGGAAGCAACGGACCACGGAAATGGTCTTCATAGTGGAATTCTCTGCTTTAGAAGCAAAAGAGCGTGAGCATAGATCTTCTACGATTACTATTTACGCATACTACTTTCCACGAAATAATGTTCCTCTCGTGACTGCGTTGCACCGACAAACTGTCTATAGCTTTGGTCGAGCTGACATGAATTAATTGCATGTTTTGATAGGATGAAAATATGTCTTCATGCCTATCTAAGAGATTTCCGATGCAGAACGTTCATACTCAGTGCTCCACTAAGTTAACACGCAAAGATGACTGCAGTGGCGACATCATTCTATCAAAACTCTAGATTCATAGAAGTGAACATCTGCACTTAGGCTTCATAGAACGCCTTGAACACAATCCCAATCTTCAATCTCAAAAGGAATTGTGTGTTGCTGAGAAAGTTGTTCAATGACCTTCAGAATCAATGCACAGAGTAGATTGAGGGGTGGCAGGGGTTTTACCATACAAGGGATTGAGTTGCGGCGATGTTCGGCGAGGGAAGCGGCCAAATTTGATTTTCCCCTACAAACTTGCTGCTCTCTAATGGCTGGGAGCCATCTACAGTGTGCATGATCGGTGATCTGTCGTGTTAGGCAGTTCTTCCTCCACAGCCTACCCTTATAGGTACTCTATTCGGAGTCCGTTGTGCACTTTTTTGGCTTAGTTATCTTCTCAGACCTTATTTTTCACGACCTCCTATGGAAGGCATTTTGCTTGACTTTACGAACAAGGGAACCGTCAATGATTTTGAAAAAGTAAGTTATTCTACGTAGGAATTGATTCAAGAATACAATGCTTGAGCCGCCTGACGACGTATTACACTAAGGCAGAGCACATATGGCTGCAGTGAAGCTCCACATGGAATCCCCTCCTAAATTGTTATATTACTGATTAGTTTGAATGCGACAGGCGAAGGAATTCATTCACCAGGTTGTCATAGATACGCCAAAATTTAAGATTCTCCCTCATAAACCAGCCTTAATAACAAGTTTAGAAACGATTAGTAGCAACTTTTTTCCCAGACGGGAAACAGTTGCATACATGACGTTTTGAAATTCTATGCCTTGCAGAACCGTCACCGCTAACATATGTCAAAAGTTGCAAAAGACACTCATTCAGAATATTAATCTAAATATCAACCTAAATATCAGTGTCACCACTGAAATGCTTCATTTGGGCTTAGCTGGAGTGACTAACAACCCAACCCACGGATTGAAGCAGCTGGAAGTCGATTCTCCGTTACCGATCGGATATGATATCCGGGTTTTGATTGCATTTTTCTGCAACTTCATCCCATTGATGGTTGGCACACCCGTCATTGCAAACGACGTTGCCGGATACTGTCTGTAAGGTGTGAGGAACACGACGCATGAAGAATTAATGGCAAAGTCTCCTGGCACTAATCAACCCATTTCTGAGATATCTGATATCAATCATCGATCCCGAAAGGATGGAAAACTTCTTTGAACTTTAGGGATCAAGCAGTAGATCCCGAACCTTGCGTGTGATAGTGTACCACCAGGTATTACACTACCTTCAGGCTAACTAATTTGTCGCCTAATCTGGAAAAACGAAATTCTGCTGGTGTAACTCAGACTTACCAACGTGACGACTGCCCTTTTTGGATACAGAAAGGCAGAGTATCGGATTAATTCAATTATCTGCTGGTGTCAGGAGGCATTCGTGTGGGCCACAGTTCTTACCCTTATAGGTGAGTAAAGCAGCCAGTTCACAAATATGAAATCGAAAGACGAAAATCCGGCTTGAGGCAGTGGAACTTGATATCTGACAAGTGTGACAATGAGAAGAGCATGGTCTGTGGAATGCTCAAAGACGGTCGATTTGGCACTATTCTATAACAAAGTGTATGATTGTTGTGCCTCGACAGATAACATCATCCGTTATCATAATGTAACGTAGGGAATCACAGAGTCAGTCAGAGGCCACGATACTTTCTTACGCTCGAGAACTGCCCAAAAATGAGCTTTGAACCATAAATCTACTGTTACTATCAGATAAGATCATGACGATGGTACATCAGCAAAGAGGAGGTTGAAATAGAGTTCTGAGGTTTGATCACTTTCTGCTGTTCCGAGAGATCTAAAAATACCCTTAAGCGAGAATAAGGTCTGATCGAATGGCATACACAACCCATTCATTACTAGTTACACCTCATGCTCTTCTCCCTAATAATTATAGATGATTGAGTGCTATTTACATATGTCTAGGACACGTTGCTTGCTTTGGGTCACGTAGGCTATTTCAATGGTAGAAAAAACAGAAAAAGAAATGAAGGTGTTTATGTATAGCCTCGGCCAAGATGATAAAACTCTTTATTCAGTCAACGTTTCGGCGTTCTTGCCTTTGTCAGGACCTGGAAGTCAAAAAGTAGTTGAGTTCATCCATATCGAACATCATTTCAGACTTCAGTTAGCTCACGTATAACCTACAGGCATCTAAAAAGGTCTCTAAACCACAACAGGGAACCCACCTTAGAAAAGGTGGTCCACATGTCATCCTTTCTCTTTCTAAGGTGGGTTCCCAGTTGTGGTTTACGAGACCTTCTAGAAATCTGGGTTATACATATACTTGAGCTAACTGAAGTCTGAAATGATGTTCGATATGGATGAATCTCAAATACTTTTTGACTTCCAGGTCCTGACGAAGGCGGCAACGCCGAAACGTTGGCCTCGAATAAAGAGTTTTATTATCTTGGTCGAGGCTACACAAAAACACCTTCATATAATACTAGTCTACTATGAGACTCATACCATGCAAAGATTCATCGAAAGTCAATCATGGTCACTTCTGAAGAAAAAAAAATGTTCATGAATGCTATAGTGGCCGTCTTCTGAGATGTTGGTTCATGTGGGATGAGTAGGAAGAGCAAGATGAAGTCATATATAGAACTAAGTAAAGTTCATTCTCACTGAACTATCCTAGTTAGTTCTCGACGACCACGTGGATGATGATCGTCGCCAGGGCGACCGACGACAACATCTTGATTAACAATAGCATGGAATCATGAAAGAGTCAGCTGCTTCAAGTTAAGCGAAGAGATAGGCTAGAAATAGCAAATGACCACCCACTGAAAGCGCTCTTGTTGGTTGATTGAAGACCGTGTTCTGTGAGTTCACGCTCACCTTTTCTCGTTAATCTTGATTATCTAGGTGGTCTATGGGAACTAAACCTGCGATCTTGAGAAGGAAAAGCCGACAGAGGCGGCGCTCTGATAAAGAAATGAGGACGACCACATTAGCTGAAGGTGTATTCTACAGTACTACTGTAATTGTGATTATTGAGGTGGGATAGTATGGAAATTTCAGACATTTCATGAATTATCTACCCATCCTGTCAACTTGCAATTAAACAAACAAATAGGCTACGGTACCAACAGGAAATTGCCAGCTTACGGCGGAAATTTTGCAGCGCAACAGCAGAATAAATGAAGCTCCTGCTGAGTGTTCAACAAACTTTAGATTCCCTGTTAGGATAGTAGAAAAAGCATCCCCTTTGTCTGGAAGGTCTACGAAATGCCACCCAGTTAGCGTCAGAGCTCACGAGCAGCAGCAAATGTTACATCGTAAAGAACAGACCCCAGAAGTGCATGGCTTTGGAGAGCTTCTAACAGTAGCAAAGAGGGAGGTGAGAGTGCACTTCGCTTTGTTGTTGGAGATAACCCGTGATAATTCTTTGAGGGCTGATTATTAAGAAGGAGAGAGGTTTCGATACGCATTATCTCTCACTAAGAAAGAACTTCTCATAAGGAGCCTGGCTTTCCTAAAATAAGTTACATGGGTGTGACTATGACGCAAAGAGAGCGTCATTTGAAAGTTAATGAGGCAGCACATACTTACCAAGGTAAAGAGTAAAGGCCCGATGAACGCAAAGGGCAAGTATGTATGGGTCCTAATATCGTATGAGGCCGACGATTCGCTCAACTCTTTAGTCTTGTGAGTGGTGCCGTAGAACTGATCTGGTATAAAGTACTCCTACTGCAGTGCCCAGGTCTGCTGAAGGCATGTTGATGTTTCTGTTGGCAGATGTTTCTCCACACCATTTTGCATACTTATTATTTGCATACTTATTATCATTCTCGTAAAAGTTATTTACTCGCGTCTCTTTTATGATATACTGTGACATCTATATCCATACCAATTTTATAGTCATCACTTAATCACTGAATATGCCTCGGGTGATGACTGACATTGGTTCGTATGATTAAGAGGCGAAACGGACCAATTCTTGTTTTCTCGTCTTCTCTTTCACCGTTGAACTTAGTCTGGAGAGTTGCGTATGGTGATGAGATCCAGCTGAAGAAAATGTTCTTTGCTAGCCATTCAAGACAGAATTTTATGATAAACCAGTTGGGCTACGCACGCTAATGCGTGCACAACATGCATACTACCGCTTACCTACGACTTGTTAGAGAAACAATATGACCAGTATCGCTTGACTTTCCGTTCCATAACTGTTTCCTCACCGCGCTCACGTGACATCCACACTCATCGTCGTGCTTACGTGACTTTCGGAAGTACGCACGAACGGGCATGCAAAAAGACACACAAAATTACTGCTTTATAAATAGAGACAGTCGGACAGCCTGGCTAACTCCGGGCTTCCTTCTTTCTTAGTAGTGATAAACGGCAAACAGCACACTCCTTCTTTGGAACAACTGGAACTTTTCGGAACACGAAGTTCGATAGAGGATCAATAGGGCATGCAAACGATATTCAAAATGTGCCGATGCCTATGCCTTTGATTAGAATCTGTCTGTCTCCATCTGTCGTTGTCGTTGTTGAAAATAGTAACCCATTGAAGATCTGACTGGTAGGCATTCAAAGCCTTGAATGGTACTCACAAATGTTGTCGAGTCATTATAACACCATTATCAAATGTCTTTATGAAGATAGCTCCTTTTCTCTACGGCTACATCATTAAATCAAAATCCGGTCGGAAGATTGTTGGCGGTCGGATGAGTTTCGCCATGAATGATGTCAAATCAGAGAGGAACCGTGGTCCTTCATTGAATCGCAAACTTCGCTGGGTAGCGGTCGTAAGCAAGAATTGAACCAAATGCCATGATCGGTCCCTATCAGTGCACTTACCCTTCTTGTCGAATGAAACATATCAAATAATCAAAGCTAAATCGTAAATAACAAAGGCGCTAGGATTCAGTTGGTGAGTGGATCTTGTTCTCTTAGGCCTCCTCTATCAGTGTTCCCATCCTGCCCCCTCTACTCCTATTGATTTTGCTCTCCAAGTCTACGGGATCAAGAGTTATGGATCTTCGCTCAGACATTTATTTCGCACAAACCCCGCCCCTAGTAGGCGGAGTCCGGCCCTACTACCCACCATAAGTGTTCGCATACTGCCGCCTGTCTGTATACCAACTTTGAGCGCCCTAGAGCCAATTCGCGCACACCCTGCCTTCTAAGGGCGGGGTCCGGTCATCCCACCTACCATAAGTGTTCCCATCCTGCCGCCTATACTCCTGCCAAATTTGAACGCTCTAGGGCCAAAATACAATTTTGGCGCAAATCCCTCCTCCTGTTGCCCAATCCTGCCGCTCACCATTAGAGTTCCCACCCTGCCTCAGGCATTCCTACCAAATTTGAACTTTCTAGGTCCACTGAGATAGGAGTTGTTATTTTCCACTCAAACATTCATTTTGCGCAAACCCAGCCTACTTTGGGTGGAGTCCGGTCCTGCCACCCACCATATGTGTTCCCTCCCTGCCTTGGGTGCTCCTACCAAATCTGAACCTCCTAGGTCCACGGGGACAGGAGTTATGAATTTCCGTACAAACAAACAAACAAACAGACAAACAAACAAACAAACAAACAAACAAACAGACAGACAGACAGACAGACAGACAGAGGACAGACAGACAGACGCGAGCGCTTTATATAAAGTAAGGATTACTTAAAAATGAAATATACAGAAAATAACGTCTTCTTCCTTTCAATCACCTGCGTATCCTGGGGTCTCGAACTCTAGTGGGTTGTTCGTAGACGATTGATCGGAAAGAGGCGATTCCGTCGAAACGTCAGCTCAATAAAGCTTATTTACAAAGCGTTGAAGAAAATTATGAACTCAGTAATACAGTTATTGTTTGTGTTATTCACATTTTTCCAATTTTTTTTTGTTAGCGGATTTGATTTTTCTTCTTTGACAACTATCCTATTCTGTGACGAAAGTATATCGTTACGGAAGAGATCCATGCAACTGCTCGGGAAGTAACATGCCTAACGGACACACCGTCAGTGGCGGCTGGGAACGTGGATTCGATGCTTCGCGCCAACGTTCAGCGCTTTACTCTGGAAGCGCGCAGTAGAGAACAGTCAGTTACCCACAGTGAACAGGTCGCTTTTCTGGAATTCCTTTCCCGAGCAGTGGGCAGATATTGAGCAGGTGATTTTTTTGAAGCGAGAACAGGTGGGCGTGAAAAACGTGGGTGTGCATTAGGTCTCTTTCGGATTGCAGTATAACTACATAATTGTCTTCGGAAATTACACTGTCCATTGGCCGTTCAGTTGCTTGGCGGATACCTGTGCAGATGGATGTACTCGATCACAGAACTGAAAGATTAAAACGTCGACTCTACCAATCAGTACTCCCAAAACCTGTGATAGATAGTGTCTGCACTCTCAGACAATCCCAAAAGACTCAGTATAGAGTACCTTTACTTCAACACGATTATGTTAGAGTATTTCGTCAGGGAACTTAGTTTATTCCCACTCTGTTGGCTCAAGCTATCGCAACTATACCTTTTATGCTGGACTTTTTCAGAGGTCCTATGTCTGTTTTTTATTGGTTCAAGCCTTCCCTCTTTCGAACTCACCTTTATTTTGGAGAACATCGTTAGTTGCGATTGATTTTCCTCGTAATTTTCTGGAAATGATTTTATTCTCGAGATACGAAAGTCCACCAAGCGATCATGGTACCATCGAAGTCACCCTACCCACCTTGCTCTACTTACTGGATCAATTAACTAACAAAAGGTGAAATGGCGTATTACTGGATTAATTAACTAACAAAAGGTGAAATGGCGTAGTGTCAGAAATTCTGGGCATTATTCTCTCTCGAGCTGAGGGTTTGCTATTGCTGCAAAAGATTCACCAGTCGCTCTTTACGGCATAGTCTTTACCTCTCGAGGTTTTGAAGAGAACTTCAAAAAGCAAAGGTCAGGTGGTAAAGTCCAGGCCCAAGGACTGCTTCACCGATGTAGACCGTAATGCTAGCCGATAAGGTATAATAGGCGTAAGTATTGCTGAGGGACTGTTCCTCTGGCGGTGGGTGAAAATGCCCAATGAGGAAACAAAAATCAAAATGTCAGCGGATTGCGTAAGGTTGTCTAGTAGGATGACTTGAGGCGAGGCTTCTGAACGTAGATATTTGTGCTCGGAACATAAATGACAGGAAGCCGCAAAACACTGGAGAACTACAACATATTCTAATCGGGATTTTATGGCCGCCGAAAAATGTTTTATCGACGCTCTCGCAGCTTCCGCATTTTTTATGTTTAATAATCATTAGACAGAGGTCGGATAGGACTATCATTTGAGTAAATTCTAAAGAATTCGCAAGCGTTGATCACACAATCAAACCTTTTGTTATGCTCTCTAAAGAAACTGCAAAGTAAAAAGAGAAATTCTATTCTTCTAGTCATGCCAACTGGTGGAGAGATAAGCGAGTAGTTATGATTGGTAGGCTAGTGTCTGCACACTCAAAAAAAGCGCGACATTGTCAGTGGCCGAAGTGGCGCACATGACCCCCGCAGAGGGCGTCAACTCTACTCGAACGGAGGGACACCAAAGGAAAGTCAGCGCAGCAGCGGAGTTAGTATCTCTTTTCGCTGTTTGCCGTATAATCATGGCTTTGAGAATAGACGCGAACGAGGTGGGCTGGCCAATCATATCCGTTTACGCACCACAAGCTGGCTTCGAGTGCGGAAAAGATGGGTTCTATCTGAGTCTTGACGATGCCGTCAGATCAGTTCCAGAACAGGACTATCTCACCATAATGGGTGTATGAATTGCCATTTCGGCAGTGAATGGATGAGCCTGGAAAGGGTTTACGGGGTTATAGGAGTAGGAGCCAGAAAGGAAGGAAGAAGGAGGACCTGGCCTCCTGCCTCTATCTAACCTGAGCACACTATCTAACAGTCTGTAGCACATTTTCCGCGAAAAGGGAGGGTAAGAAAGTTCTTTCTGCAGTATGGGAAGAGAAAATCGGAAATCGATGATGTGTATCCGCGAGTTCGTGTAGAATTCTAGAGTCCTTCTCTATCCCAAAAGATCAGCGCAATATGATGCTTCTAAGCGGGCTCATCTGAGAAGCATTGGAGTATCTTAAGGGCGATCTATCATCTCTCAGTCTTACGCTCTCATTTCTTGCTATTCATTGCGACCGTACTAGATTCATACCAGGAGAGGATTTCAAATACCCATGGAGCTTTGACTAGAGGCCTTGGTATATCGAGACGGCTTGGAAAGTTATTAACAAAAAAGGAAATTAAAGCTGCTAAACGAGTCTATCAAAAAAGTTGTGATCGTTCAAAGTTCGCATACTCAAAGCATGAAAGAAAGATAGGGCCAGTTGATAAGCGCAGTTGCCCGCAATGGCAACAAGGGTCACTGTGGTAGTGCTCTCCCTCTTCAGGTGAGCGATGAGGGTTTGTTCTCCGATGCCGTTTTCGCTCTTGCAAAGCGTGCTTTCATGCGAATAAAGGCTCTTAAACAGATTCTTCTGACTTACTAATTCAAGTCAGCGCTCTAATTTGGCTAACATTTGCGATACCTATCCATCACCAATCACTGCACATATTTGAAATTTCTTCAGGTGGAGGGGAAGCCCGAATCACTCCAACCGATATGCATGAAAAAGTGAATACTGATGAAACAATCCAAAAATTGGGTGAAGCAGATATGCTGTTCCAACCGTGAATAAAACACAAAATCGAATCGAGACCAAAAAATACACGTATCCTCTACTCATTTTTCGGGTTGTTTCATCGGAGTTGAGTTTTCTCGCGTGTTGGATATTGTGATTAAATTTTATTAGGACCTCTTCGGTTATTTTGTACTTGCAACTTGTAACTCTACAATTTATCAATAAGTTTTCGTATTCATAATTTTACCACGTGACAAAGGACCGGGAAGCCTGTAATGTGTTTTTTAAAAATCGTGTCCCTCTGCACTGCACAACTGCAAAAACATCTAAGTCCTGCCTGGCGAAGATCCGACCAAAGAGCACAGAACTCTCTTAGCAGACGTAGCCATCGAGCTTCCAAAAATATTGAGGACGAAAACGGAGCGGAGGATCCGATGGGAAAGTTGCAGAAAGCCGAAAAATACGACTCCAAATAAAAGATACTGGAAACTGATCTTCTAAATTATGAGGTACCGATCCAGTACATCTGAAGCGACACCATGAAAGTCGTCTTACGGTGTGCTAGGGAAATGATGGGGGGATTTTAAGGTGTATTCCGAAGGTACAAGGAAGTGGTATTCTGGAGCGACCAAGTCCAGGCCTACGAGCGCTTGCAAGCTACCAGAAGACCTAGCCACCTACGAAACCTGCAAAGGTCCTGCCAAGCTTGCTGTAGCGAAAGCAAAGCTTACGGAAATAGATACTCTTACGAGAAGCTCTACGGTCGAATAGGAGTGAAGCTAGTCTTCCGGCCGAACAAAGAGCGGCACCGAACCACTTAAGATAGCAAAGGCTGTACCAAGCTGGGTGAGAACACTTTTATAGGCTCATAAGCGAAGAATTTCACATTGAAGACAGCTATCAAAAAGACGAGATGGCTGGCCCAATCCATATTGGACAGAAGATGAGGTCTATTAAGCAATAGGAAAGATGCAAGTCGAGAAGATGACTTGCCCGGGTGGTGTATACCAAGCACGGAATTTTCTCGAAAAACACAGCACAAGAGGAATCTTGTTTCTAGTATACTGCCTGATCTAAGCGACAGTTCCGTTCAGTAGTACAACGAACAAATCTATAGCCCTTCTGCATATTTGGTTGCTTATGGCAAATCTAACAAAGTCAAGTGCGCCTGAGTCCTTTTGGCATCACAGCCCCCAGAGTCCTCGCACAACTTGCGCTTAATCAAGCTTGCATTTTTCTCTATAGTTAGGGTTCCGCAGACTAGGCATGAAGCTTCGTAGTCGATTTTTCTTCTGACTTTGAGAATAACCCCTCAATAAGGAACGAAACTTTTACTAATCTTTGGTAAGGAATAGCTTCTACCCTTTCATGAACCTATTTGACGAAGCTGATAAGGAGAATCAGACGAACCACTGTGCCTTGGTGCATAGATGTGACCCGATCATCACCCTCCTTTTATTCGTTCCAAAGTGTGATCCGGCCGCTATGGGCCTAATTTCGCAATTACGTATAAAATTGTACCGAGCTTCAAAAAATTGTGCGACGCTTTTTCTGCAGCTCTAGAATCATGACCGCTCAGAAACTCAACCTAACTTTAGCAAACATATTAAAGAATTTCTTGGCAAATATATTAAGGATTTTTATACTGGTCTGATATTACTTGATCGCCCACGAAACGGATAAAAGGGGGTCCAAAATTCACCAAGGCAGTCAACCCCAATGCTTCGTCTGGCCGTGTTTGTCAGCGTCATCACCTTTTCGTGGGTAAGTTTCTTATATAACTGGGAGAGCTCTCTAGGGAGGCTACTTAGAGAAGGTATAGAATGTAAATAAGAAGTGGAATTATGATTTTCAAAAGAGTTCCGTACTCTGCTCAGGCTTCTGTTCCACAGGCAAAAACTTCGGATGAGCAAGCACAGGTTATCGTGGAAACCTATTTCGACTTCGATGAGGACATGAGCTCTTCTTATCTGGAGATAGTCAGGTCAACGGTAAGTGAAAATGCAAACGCTTGTCGGTAGAAAGCTGTGCAGGAGTAGCTATGTAGTCGCTCTACCCTACTAAAATATTTCTAAGGGGGTGGCAACAATCTATTCAGGTGGAGGAGCTTGAGGAAAGCAACAACGATCTCTACAACCCTAAACAAGTCGATGTGAAAGCAGAGAACATCGACGGAAGATTCGCCGCCGTCTATACCGTTCGTGGAGTGGATTGTAATAAGGTACCCAGCGCACCGTTCCTCTTGTGAAATTTGTCGACCACTAGCATCGATATTGCATGCAGTAACAGAATGCTTATAACTGCAACGCGCGTGATGATAGGTCATCACTGGTTGCTTTTGTTTTGCATGTCCCTAGGAGGGATGCATTTGAAGAGGGCTCTTGGTTGCACTTATCAGCACTGAACTTGTTTGGTGCGAGGAATATTTGCGCGGACACTTCAGATAACTGATACTATGATGGCTTCTTGCGATGTGAGCTAGCGATTCTTCGGAAGTAGAAACCTAATAAGCAGTAATATCTCTATACTGTTAATTGCAGTTCTATTTTTAATCTTGAGGAGGCTTAAATATCATATTTCAGTTGGACGACTTCGTCTCATCTATCAAGGGGCTATCATCACTTGCCAAGCAAGTCACCATTACATGCGGTGGCAAAACAATAACTCTGTAGCTTCTTATATGAGTCAGTTCACAGAATAAAACGTGCATGAAATACACATCTTAAGACTATTAAGTCCCAAACATAGAATGCCGAATATTCAAAGGTACATTGAATGCCTGTAGGTTTTGCTAGCACCGGAGAGGCGTACATAAAAAAGGTCTTAAAGAGTTGTGGAAATGACAGCTGCGATGGAGAACGTTGGATTCCTTGAATACTTATAGAATATCTGCCATGTTTTTCCGTGCCTGAAAAAATCACTACCTGTGAATGGAAGTGTTTGCAAGCAAACAGCTCAATTGATTCTTCCCACAATATTTTTAAAAATGAAGTCCTTTGGGAAATGCTTGGCCATCAAGAGGGCAAACAGCGAGGTGTTTATAAGACGCCTTATTCTTACATTCCTCATGATTATTTCTCCGCACCTGCAGTAATCATATAAATACAATGCCGAGGCGGAAGATTCATTGAAATCTGGGATTTTCTTTGAATTTCAAAACACTGACCCATTCAAAGCTTGAAGGCACAGATCACGATAATTTTGAGGTACTCATTTTAAGTTTAAAAGAGGAAGTTTTGATGTAGAGTAGTGCATCAGTGGCAAATCGAGAAATAGCGAGAAATAAGGCTTTCCAAAAGAAGTTGCCATAAAGCTTGTACGAGATTACCACGACGGAAAAGCATAGAAGGGGCATTTGGACGAGAGTCTAGTCGTTACAAATGCGCAAAGAGCAGGCTACATCGAGTCAAAATTGTTTGACACCGCCTCCCACTGTCGCCATGGGCGATGATAAGTTGTCTGAACTTCCCACATGGGAGTCCTATGTGATAGTGCAGCCTCTGCAACATTTCTGAGACTCGTCTGCTGTGAGTGCAGCATTCACACGATGCAAAGTCTGGCTACTTTTTGTGCCCTACCCAGGACGTTTCTTAACCGATATCTGGACATATGGTATCAGTATGGGCTTCGAATTCATCCCATGAGGAAATCTCAAAAAGCTTCTCTCCGTAGACCGGCTTTCAACTAAGAAATTGAAGCTCCGTCATCCTTGACCTTTTGGGTACGTCAACCATTAAAACTATTTGGTTCTAACTTGTTTTATTGTTTCCTTGAGAATATAGTTGAGGTAGGCCGCCATAAATAAGTTTTGGCAGCAGTTATATTTCGGACAGTATGCTTGTTGTCATAGACATAACACGAATAATGTTGAAACAAAGGATTGTGCTCAAAGCTTAATTTGTACTCGATGTGGATTTTGAAATCGATCATGGTCTTGTGAGTAAATAAATTCTCGGCTACGGAAGAAAGTAATATAGTATACAAGTAATCAAACTAGTATACATATTGACAAGATTCGTCGAAAGTCAAGCACGGATCCCAAATGTGTAACATGGTGCAGTAATCTGCACTTATGTGCTTTGCGGTCACCGAAAATGTATACATGCACCCATTATGAGGGCATCAGCAATCCAGACACCCCTATGATAGTGCGGATATTGCTATGCACCTTTCATTCTCGTAATCGAAGTGTGGGTGGAATTGCTGTTATTCTCTCTTCCAGATCTTACTTTATCGTTTCTCTGCATAGATTCGCCAGTTCGGACGTTACTTGGTTGTTGCAGCTTGTGAGATTCCATTGGCGTATCAGCTCGACCGTTTTGAAGAGAGACGTTTTTTGACAATCTGTAGACTCCCTGTTTCACTAACACTAATTTCCGTACCAGAATCGTGTTTCAGCTCTCTAGTTAATGTCGCCATGAATCATTCGAACAAAAGGATTATTCACCCACCAAAATATACTTCGAATTCTCTCACTTTTCAAGGAATATTACTTAAATAGAAGAGATTCTAAATCTTTGGCGGAGTATTTGAGCCTTCTTGTTTGATGAAATATTATTGCCTTTCCTTGCTTCAATGAAGGCTTCATAATATCGAGCTGCTTCCATCGACAGTACAGAAACTAAGGTCAAGATATTCGACGTGCCGGTTGTGCTATTCATCGATGCTATCGATAACGAATCTTCATGAAAGTACTAAAGAAATGGGAAGTGATCACAGTTGATGTGGTTTGGGGGCTTCCGTCTTCGCACCTCTTTCTCCACTCATTGGAAAAGCGAAATCTAGCCTTGTGGAGGAACAGCCCAATCCCTTGCAGAGCTTCGGAACAGCAGTGACGTCAGCCAGGCTAAATGTTTTATGTGTCGACCTTGCGACTCTCAAACGAAGCGGCTTGTGAAACTGGAAATTTCTGAGAACCGTGGATGATCTGAGTGGGAGACGCTCGTATTCGTTTTTTCATCACAGCACGTTGCCTGAATGATGGTGTGAAGTTCTTGGGCTCCTCTTGTGAGTTAAATCTCCACATGTAGAAGCCGGTGATAATTTCGAGGAAATATGTTTCACTCTGTCGAGCTTCTTCCAGGCCATATGAGCGTTTCTAGCCCTCACTTGACGTGGACTTAGGCAAAGAAGACTGTTAATCCTAGGCTAAGGCCTCATTAAGCAAAGACTACTGATCACTTTGATTTAACCTGTGGTAAACATTCGACTCTGACTGTACGAATCGACGTAACGAGTACAAATCGAAGCTTTCGCTCTCGAAGCTCGAAGCGAATCGACGTTCACGGGCAATTGCGTGTAAGGGAGTCACTCTGCTATAAATGTTATATTGAAAAGGATCAAGCACCACTCTCGAAAAGACCAGCACAGGGCGATTCCTTCTCGGTTTGATGAGTCTGACTCATCGCACTTAAACTTCTTAGCTTGCATCGTCACGTCCTCGTTGTATGCTTCCGATGCGAGCCCTTTCATTGAGAGTACCCTATATATTACTTACTTACTTACTCACTTGGATTACTTGGCGACCCGTTGTCAGCTGCGATTGCTCGTGCGCGGGTCCCAACTTCTTTTCCACGATTTTCTCTCTTGAGCCAATGTTGTCCAGTGGACTGATAAATTAATTGAATTTGAATCGCAGATATTGTTTCTGTGAGCAAGAAAGTCTTGCCATCGTAGAGGAGGTCGGCTACAAGGTCGTTTCTTTCCGCGAGGTTCCCAGCACACACTTGCTGTACTCCAACCACCGTCATCGCGCCTTATCAGTTGTCCAGCAAGGGTGTGTTTCGCTTTGTCGATGTGCAGAATGATATCGCGAACTTTAGACAACGAACGTATGTCTTCGTTGTGGAGCCTGTTGAGCCGTTGTTGATGCAAGGTTATCCCGACCATTCGACGCTCGAAGGATATTTGTGTTTTCGTAGCTGGTTTTCCAAATTTTTCGTCAGAGACCAAGTTTCGCTTGCGTAGCTCAGGGCTGGTAGCACCGTGGAGTTAAACAGGGTTGCACGCAATTCGTCGTCCCTAGTATGTTCGATTACGTTCCTGATCGAGTTATACGCAGCCCAGCCGGCTTTTTTCCTTCTCATCAATTCGCTCTTTAGGTCATTTTCCTTGTTAAGTAGTCAGCCAAGGTACACGTATTCATCGACATCCTCTAAGGGTTCTCCTTGAAGGTAAACAGGATCGCGATCTGAGTATTCGTTCCTCATTCATGTCGTTTTCTTCATGTTGATGTTCAAACCGGCCTTGATACCAGCTGCATGTAAGTCATTTAACATTTGAGAAGTTTCATCCGATGTTCGTGAAATGAGAACTAAGTCGTCCGCAAATCACAGGTGGCTTAAATACCTTCCTAGGATTTTGATTCCTTTGGAATCCCATGTATAGTGTATTCGAGGCATGCAGCGAAAGGGTTCGGGGAGATAGGGTCTCCTTGACGACTCCTTTTTCCACATTCACCTCTAGGTCGCGGAAGAACGGTCGGAACACTGTTACACATCCTGAGTAGCATTCCTTCAAGATTTTCGTGAAACGGGGATCGATACCTTGCTCGTTAAGAGCCGACCATATTCTTTCTCGTTCAATTGAATCGAATGCTTTCCGATAGTCGATGAATGTTAGTATTCACGAGCTGCTTCAATAATTCGACAGCAAGTAATACTGTGGTCCAAAGTGCTGAACATCCGCCGTAATCCTGCCCGTTCGACCGGTTGGGCTTCATCAAGTTGCCTCCTTATTCGAGCGAGGAGGCAGCGTGTGAATACTTTGTATATCACCGGCAGGAGCGTAATTGAACGATAGTTGTAAAAGTCTTCTTTGTCTCCTTTTTTGAACAGCAGAATTGTCTTAGACTTTCTCCATGCGTCTGGTGCTTTGCAGTCATTGACGTAGCGAGTGAAGCGTTGGGCTAAAGCACAGTGAATTTTATGACCACATGCTTGTAGGGCCTCTAGGGATACAACTCCAGGGGCTTTTATTTCTGCATTGTTTCGATTGCGTGACGAACTCCTGATGGTATAAATGATGGCACCATTTCTCCGATAGGTATCTGTTCAGTAGAGATGCCGTGGTCAGATTTAAAGAGATTCGGGTAGAAATTCGTCAAAATCGATTCCATCTCTGGTCGAGACGTAGTTCGGGAACCATCCGGGCCTTTCAAGCAAGAAATCGTCAAGCGGTACTGCGCCAGCTCTCGTTTTGTCTTTTTCACACTACCTCTGTTGGACGCAGCTTCTAATAGGCGGTAACGGGACAAATTTTGGAGATCATCAGCAAGTCTTTGCCTACAGAGCCGATTTAGTAATGTGTATTCAACATGATTGTTTTTCCTGTCCATTTGCCTCCTCTTAGCAAGAAGATTTAGTGTGGCATCAGACATTCTACGAGAGTTGTGGTTAGGAGCCATAATGCGCGACTGTGAAGCAAGAGTAGAGAGAGTGTTCAGAAGGTAGTCGTAGTTCTCGTTTATATCATCTTTCATATTCAAAGGTACGTTCTCTATCAACGCCTTCAGAGTATTTGTATCGAGAACAGTCGCTCGAGGTTGTCTCGATTGGATTCTCGACAGGCGCACATGGCTTCGCTCGAAGTGCAGGCGCGCGCGCAGAACTCGATGATCACTTCCAGTATTTAATGATGGGACTACTCCAACATCTGTGATGGCTAATCTGCTACACAGGACATGGTCTAGTTCGTGGTAGCATTGCCCATTCGGGGACACGTAAGTCCATCTTTTCGTTGGCGCTTTAACGAACGGGCTGTTACCATGAAACATGTGATGTATCTTGCAAAAATTCGCCAGCCTCTCTCCAGCGGCGTTCCGTTGTTTAGCACAGTTTGGTTCGATAAAGCGTTCCCCTGATCTTCTTCCACCAACTCGTGCGTTAAAATCCCCAGATACCACTATTTAGCTGCTTTTCTGCGACCGAACGAGCTCGCCGAGATAGTCGTAAAAGTTCTCATGTTGATCGTCGGAACAATCACTGGTGGGGGCGTATACTTAGATGATAGAGACGCTGATGTCCTTGGTCGAAGTCGCGGTCAGGATACCGAATCGATGACTGTAAAATGTGACACTCATAACTTTCTTTGCAAACTCGGGTGCCACTATAAAGCCAACTCCTCCTGATGCTGTTCCTGTCTCGCGAGCGCCGAGAAAAACCGCAGTTCCATCATTCCATGTACACGTCAGAGGCTCTTTCCGTTTCGTTTCACTCAGTCCAATCACATGATATGAAACTCGTTGTGATTCTTCAATCAAGGTTGAGAACTGAATGGCCGTACTGACACTCCTGCAGTTATAAGTGCATGTGATCAGGTGGCTCATTCTTGTCCTTTTCCTATGGTAGCCTACGGCTCTGAGAATTCTTCGCCTTTGACTGTGTGCTGATCCAGCGCTACCGGACTGGGCAGGGACAGTCTGCAAGGGACTAAGGCGAGTGGCACAAGTGGTCGTAGCGTTTTTCGTCTCACAGGATAGCCTTGCTGGGACGTTCCTGTTGCTCAAGGAGGGTGCGTCCCACCATGAGCTTGAGCACTTCGGGTTCTTTGGTCACGAGAGCCGGTCAGAGGCCTTTCCCTTGCGGGATCCCGGTCTCGCCTCAAGCCCGTACACCGCGACAAGGTAGAACCCATGTACGGGACCCTATATATATCTTAAATAAATATCTATCTATAAATAAATATATATACATATATCTTATTCCTTCTACGTTCAGACGGCCTTTTGTAAACCTGGAAACTTAGCAGCCTCTCCGCAACGGTCCTATGCAACACTGCCGCATAAGAACTTCTTCAGATTCAAAGAAAAGGCCCCATCTACATCAGTGGATGTTTTCGGCATATGGGTACCAACGATTACCTTCCCAGGCTCCAGCATGAGAGCTCTGTTGTTTCTGGGTGGCCAGCACTGAGTACAGGTAGTTTGTTTGGAGACTACCATGAATAGGTCCTCACAGCAAAGAGAAGCCAAAGAGAAGTAAATTCAATGTCATAAAGAAGAAAATCGAATTTTCAGCGAGAGAGCGAGACTTGAAACTTCGATCTTGAAGAATAGCTGGAGAGCTTCACCAGGCATTCAGGCAACGTACTGCGATGAAAGAACGAACACGAGCGTTCGCTACTCGGATAATCCACGGTTCCTGGTTATTTCCAGCTCCACAAATCGCTTCGTCGGAGAGTCGCAAGGTCGATACCTTCTTAACTAAGAGGTCGCATTATCTTCCATGAAACATCTAGCCTGGCTGACGTCACTGCTGCTCCGAAGCTCTGCAAGGGATTGGGCTGTTCCTTTCCAAGGCTAGATTTTGCTTTTCCAATGAGTGGAGAAAGAGGTGCGAAGCTCACGGAAGCCCCCGAACCACATCAACTGTGATCACTTCCCATTTCTTTAGTACTTTCATGAAGATTCGTTGTCGATAGCATCAATGAAGAGCACAGCCGGCTCATCGAATATCTTGACGTTAGTTTCTGTACTGTCGATGGAAGCAGCTCGACATGATGAAGCCTTCATTGAAGCACGGAAAGGCAATAATATTTCATCAAACAAGAAGGCTCAAATACTCCGCCAAGGATTTAGAATCTCTTCTATTTAAGTAATATTCCTTGAAAAGTGAGAGAATTCGAAGTATATTTTGGTGGGTGAATAATCCTTTTGTTCGAATGATTCATGGCGACATTAACTAGAGAGCTGAAACACGATTCTGGTACGGAAATTAGTGTTAGTGAAACAGGGAGTCTACAGATTGTCAAAAAACGTCTCTCTTCAAAACGGTCGAGCTGATACGCCAATGGAATCTCACAAGCTGCAACAACCAAGTAACGTCCGAACTGGCGAATCTATGTAGAGAAACGATAAAGTAAGATCTGGAAGAGAGAATAACAGCAATTCCACCCACACTTCGATTACGAGAATGAAAGGTGCATAGCAATATCCGCACTATCATAGGGGTGTCTGGATTGCTGATGCCCTCATAATGGGTGCATTTATACATTTTCGGTGACCGCAAAGCACATAAGTGCAGATTACTGCACCATGTCAGGATCCGTGCTTGACTTTCAACGAACCTTTTCAATATGTGTACTAGTTTGATTACTTGCATACTATATTACTTTCTTCCGTAGCCGAGAATTTATTTACTCACAAGACCATGATCGATTTCAAAATCCACATCGAGTACAAATTAAGCTTTGAGCACAATCCTTTGTTTCAACATTATTCGTGTTATGTCTATGACAACAAGCATACTGTCCGAAATATAACTGCTGCCAAAACTTATTTATGGCGGCCTACCTCAACTATATTCTCAAGGAAACAATAAAACAAGTTAGAACCAAATAGTTTTAATGGTTGACGTACCCAAAAGGTCAAGGATGACGGAGCTTCAATTTCTTAGTTGAAAGCCGGTCTACGGAGAGAAGCTTTTTGAGATTTCCTCATGGGATGAATTCGAAGCCCATACTGATACCATATGTCCAGATATCGGTTAAGAAACGTCCTGGGTAGGGCACAAAAAGTAGCCAGACTTTGCATCGTGTGAATGCTGCACTCACAGCAGACGAGTCTCAGAAATGTTGCAGAGGCTGCACTATCACATAGGACTCCCATGTGGGAAGTTCAGACAACTTATCATCGCCCATGGCGACAGTGGGAGGCGGTGTCAAACAATTTTGACTCGATGTAGCCTGCTCTTTGCGCATTTGTAACGACTAGACTCTCGTCCAAATGCCCCTTCTATGCTTTTCCGTCGTGGTAATCTCGTACAAGCTTTATGGCAACTTCTTTTGGAAAGCCTTATTTCTCGCTATTTCTCGATTTGCCACTGATGCACTACTCTACATCAAAACTTCCTCTTTTAAACTTAAAATGAGTACCTCAAAATTATCGTGATCTGTGCCTTCAAGCTTTGAATGGGTCAGTGTTTTGAAATTCAAAGAAAATCCCAGATTTCAATGAATCTTCCGCCTCGGCATTGTATTTATATGATTACTGCAGGTGCGGAGAAATAATCATGAGGAATGTAAGAATAAGGCGTCTTATAAACACCTCGCTGTTTGCCCTCTTGATGGCCAAGCATTTCCCAAAGGACTTCATTTTTAAAAATATTGTGGGAAGAATCAATTGAGCTGTTTGCTTGCAAACACTTCCATTCACAGGTAGTGATTTTTTCAGGCACGGAAAAACATGGCAGATATTCTATAAGTATTCAAGGAATCCAACGTTCTCCATCGCAGCTGTCATTTCCACAACTCTTTAAGACCTTTTTTATGTACGCCTCTCCGGTGCTAGCAAAACCTACAGGCATTCAATGTACCTTTGAATATTCGGCATTCTATGTTTGGGACTTAATAGTCTTAAGATGTGTATTTCATGCACGTTTTATTCTGTGAACTGACTCATATAAGAAGCTACAGAGTTATTGTTTTGCCACCGCATGTAATGGTGACTTGCTTGGCAAGTGATGATAGCCCCTTGATAGATGAGACGAAGTCGTCCAACTGAAATATGATATTTAAGCCTCCTCAAGATTAAAAATAGAACTGCAATTAACAGTATAGAGATATTACTGCTTATTAGGTTTCTACTTCCGAAGAATCGCTAGCTCACATCGCAAGAAGCCATCATAGTATCAGTTATCTGAAGTGTCCGCGCAAATATTCCTCGCACCAAACAAGTTCAGTGCTGATAAGTGCAACCAAGAGCCCTCTTCAAATGCATCCCTCCTAGGGACATGCAAAACAAAAGCAACCAGTGATGACCTATCATCACGCGCGTTGCAGTTATAAGCATTCTGTTACTGCATGCAATATCGATGCTAGTGGTCGACAAATTTCACAAGAGGAACGGTGCGCTGGGTACCTTATTACAATCCACTCCACGAACGGTATAGACGGCGGCGAATCTTCCGTCGATGTTCTCTGCTTTCACATCGACTTGTTTAGGGTTGTAGAGATCGTTGTTGCTTTCCTCAAGCTCCTCCACCTGAATAGATTGTTGCCACCCCCTTAGAAATATTTTAGTAGGGTAGAGCGACTACATAGCTACTCCTGCACAGCTTTCTACCGACAAGCGTTTGCATTTTCACTTACCGTTGACCTGACTATCTCCAGATAAGAAGAGCTCATGTCCTCATCGAAGTCGAAATAGGTTTCCACGATAACCTGTGCTTGCTCATCCGAAGTTTTTGCCTGTGGAACAGAAGCCTGAGCAGAGTACGGAACTCTTTTGAAAATCATAATTCCACTTCTTATTTACATTCTATACCTTCTCTAAGTAGCCTCCCTAGAGAGCTCTCCCAGTTATATAAGAAACTTACCCACGAAAAGGTGATGACGCTGACAAACACGGCCAGACGAAGCATTGGGGTTGACTGCCTTGGTGAATTTTGGACCCCCTTTTATCCGTTTCGTGGGCGATCAAGTAATATCAGACCAGTATAAAAATCCTTAATATATTTGCCAAGAAATTCTTTAATATGTTTGCTAAAGTTAGGTTGAGTTTCTGAGCGGTCATGATTCTAGAGCTGCAGAAAAAGCGTCGCACAATTTTTTGAAGCTATTGCCTAGTTTTTCCTGCCTTTCCTGTTTACCCGACATTGTCATTGCCCTGATGGTAATGTGATCATTCAAAAGGTTTTGCAGGCGACACATTCGGTCGTTGGTTTATGTTGCTGTCGTGAATGAAACCGTTTGCGCGAGCCTTCAGAGAGGTAGCTTTCCAAAAACGTTAGCATTCACTCGGTACAATTTTATACGTAATTGCGAAATTAGGCCCATAGCGGCCGGATCACACTTTGGAACGAATAAAAGGAGGGTGATGATCGGGTCACATCTATGCACCAAGGCACAGTGGTTCGTCTGATTCTCCTTATCAGCTTCGTCAAATAGGTTCATGAAAGGGTAGAAGCTATTCCTTACCAAAGATTAGTAAAAGTTTCGTTCCTTATTGAGGGGTTATTCTCAAAGTCAGAAGAAAAATCGACTACGAAGCTTCATGCCTAGTCTGCGGAACTCTAACTATCTCTATATATAATCCACAAGTTTGGTGTGTCTGTTTGTATGTATGTATGTATATATGTATGTATGTATGTACCGGGTGTCCCAAAATTATTTGCGCCAAAGTCCAGTAATTTTTAAGGTAGAAATAATCTATCAAATTCACATTACCTGTTATTGATTAGTTGCATAAAAAGGTTTCCTTGCAATATGCATGGTTGCTGATGTGGAACTCCCATTATCTTTCAGATGGAGGAGGCTCATTCAATGCCACTTGCAATCATTGACGCGCGAGAAGTGGAAGGGCGTTATGAAATTCTTTGGGATTTTTCTAATAACCGTACAGGAGGCTATTAAACGATATAGAAAAGAAGATTGAATCAGAGACAAACCAGGAAAGATAGAAAGGTAGAATGTTCCTACAGATAGATCTATTAAAATGGTCCGTATGCCAATCGGTCGGGATCCTGGGTGACCCATCGAAAGGATGTCAACGGGCACGGCTTACAGGAGTTATCGCGACGGAAGAATGTCATGCAGAAGCCTCACTACCATTCCTATCTTATGCTCCAATCCCGATCTCAATAGATTCTGCAGGGCCAAAAAATGCAGAAAGTCGCAGACCGACTTGAATGATGACACGCAAAACTTCGTCGTTTTCTCTGATCAAAAAATTTTTTATGATAAACCATCCCTCAGCAACCAAAACCTTCGCGTTCCAGATAGAAACATCCAACGTGTAATATCTCACAAAAAGGTTGTTATCAGAACAGTAAAATGATGTTTTTCGAGGAGATCACTGGCAAAGGTAAGCCGCTCGTGCTTTCTTCAGTGCAGGCGTGAAAATTGACCAAGATCAGTACTCAAACGGCGTACTAATGGAAGTAAATAAAACACTGATCCGACTACGTTTTCTGAAACATCTCATAGTCCTACCAGCAGGACGCTACTCCAGCCCACAGAGCCAAGCTTACCCGCGAGTGGTGCCGACGACAGCTGCCCGACTTCAGTGGTGAAGAGGAATGGTCCTATTTTCCAGAATTTGACTCACTCCAATCCCACGAATGGTCCCTGATTATAAGAGGACCTGTCGAGTTTGCAGTCACAGTTTGGAGTCCTAGAATGCAAAAGCTGGAGGACGGCTTGGAAGAAATAGAGAAGGATACCTGCGTGCCACATGCGATCAAGTCGAAAGCAAACTTTCACTTCTATTCGCGCTTTCGGGGGATATTTTGAAGTGCGACTCCAGCATGTTGTAGCACATAGTATTAGCTAGCGTGCATAGAAATTCCATCGTCTTTCGCAGTTGAGAAGTTTCAAATATATTGCCATGAATCGGCGCAAATAATTTTGGGACACCCTGTACATATGTCTGTGTGTTCACGCAATTCCGTTTCATCGAAAAAAAAACACCTTTAGAGGTCGGGACAAGTTCGGGATTGGTGGAGCCTGGGACAAGATTAACAGAGCACATATGAGCCTTGCGGAGCTCCGCCCACGGGGGGGCGGGGCCTCTGCCGGAGTGGGCGGTGCCAACAGTCAAACATCTTATTTTCGCTTCGAAAAAATTCAAACACCGGGGAAAAATGTTCAAAGGTGAGGATTGGGTCAACAAACCAGAAGGAGGATACCCACGTGCTGTGGGCGGAGCTTTTTCAAAATGGGCGGCACTTTTCAAATGTATTCATAACTCGATTCAATTAAGGCGCAGAGGTCAGGACAAAAAGAATAAAAGTGAGCAGGGCCTCATGCGTGTTGGGCATGCGTAAGCTTAGCGAAGCCCCGCCCACGATGGGCGGGGCGTGCGTTGAGACGAAAACCACTTTTCAAAAATGAACGCAACTTTGCTTGGAAACGTTCCACGATGCGGCAAAAAAGTGGTGAGTTGTCAAAGAACAAATGTGATCAAATCCTAGAAGTGGGCATGGTTGGCACTAAAGTGGGCGGAGCTTAGATCGAAAATTTATAACTCTGTTCAGAAACGTTCCACGATGCGGCAAAAAAGTGGTGAGTTGTTAAAGAACAAATGTGATCAAATCCTAGAAGTGGGCGTGGTTGGCACCAAAGTGGGCGGAGCTTAGATCAAAAATTTATAACTTTGTTCAAAAACGTTCCGGGATGTGGCAAAAAAGTGGTAAGGGGTAAAATAGCAATTGTGGTCAAATCCTCAAAGTGGGCGTGGTTGGCACCAAAGTGGGCGGGGCTTAAATCAAAAATTTATAACTCTGTTCAGAAACGTTCTAGGAAGCGGCAAAAAGGTATTAAGGTGTAAAAGAACAAATGTGGTCAAATCGCAAAAGTGGGCGGGGTTGGCACTAAAGTGGGCGGAGCTTAGATTAAAAATTTATAACTCTATTCGGAAACGTTCTGAGATGCGGGAAAAAAGTGGTGTGATATAGTGATATAGTAGAACAAATGTGGTCAGATCCCAGAACTGGGCGGGATTGGCACTGAAGTGCGCGGGGCTTACATCAAAATTATTAGGTCTTTTCAGGTGCGTTTTAGAACGCGGGAAAAAGGTGTCTGGAGGTCATAAAAGTAATGTGGTTCGGAGTCTGAAGTGGGTGGGGTTTGCAAAGGGGAGGGCGGGCTTGAGATCAAGAATTTATACATCTGTCCTTCACACTGACCCTGACCACATAGGCGTACAACCAGGGGATACCACTAAACTCTTTCAAAAATTAGGCTAAAAATTTTTTAAAGTTATTATCCGTGGTTCCACACGCAGTAGTCCCTTCTACTCAGATGCAAATGCACTACATTAAGTTCAGACCTCATAAAATAAATTCTACAATAACCTCGGCTACACAGGTGCATACCCTGTAGAGACGTGTAAAACCCTACAACACCCAAAGGAGCTTTCCCTTCAAATTTGGTGTTCACGGCCACACAGAGCCCAAACTACACAGGGTTCCTTCGACTACGTGGACTGCAGAGGTATTTGATTTGGATACATCGGAGTACTCTTCATGGCCACACACAGCCCCTTTTCACATCCCAAAAAAATGAAGTGTTCTGGAAGAGGCTCAGGTGATAAGGGTCTATAATGAGAATCAGAAGCCATGTGGCTCCGTCCCACATGGCTAGAGCCCCTAGCGCGCGCAATAGCGTGCGTAGCCGCCTGGTAGAGAAACATGCGAGCTTGATTAAGCGCAAGTTGTGCGAGGACTCTGGGGGCTGTGATGCTAAAAGGACTCAGGCGCACTTGACTTTGTTAGATTTGCCATAAGCAACCAAATATTTAAAGGGGTTATAGATTTGTTCGTTGTACTACTGAACGGAACTATTGCTTAGTTAGATCAGGCAGTATACTAGAAACAAGTTGCTGGGCATTAGGCAGAGAACTCGACCTGATCATAAGAATATGGGAAATCTTTGGGGGGAACTTGATGCCCTTCAAAGTCCTCGGTATATACCGTGGCTAGTACCATTACCACTGCTGATTTTCAGTCATCGTCAACCTTGCATGAGATATCTAAATTTACTTCTGCCGGGCTTGTGTAAGGCATCATCATGGACTGGTTCAATAAGTCGGTTACCCCTACTTCCCTGGGCTCTAGCACTCAAAGTTTAAAAGAGCGGTGGTCTCACTCCTCCAACTACATTTCCACCTGTATCGCAGCACAATGTTAGCATTCACTCGGTACAATTTTATGTGACGAATCTCGTTTGAAATCTAATTCCGGTGTAGATGGAAACAATACTCATCATTTAACATTTGTGTATGTTTGTAGTTTGTAGTGTGGTGAAGTGTAATTTGTACTAAAACAATACGATCAGGTTGCTTCACAGCGATTATGGACAAGGATCTCACATGGACTAAGTCGAGTAAAGCAACGAACACATTCAGCTGCAGCACCGTTCAGAAACATAAGATCTGAGAAACTCGTGTTCCCAGGACGAGCTACCCCCAAGGGCAGCAAAAGCGACGCTGTGCAATCGAAAAACGGTCTAGATAGGACGTAATTAGGGCTTCCAAAACCGGCCTAGCCAAAGGAATCGTCCAAACCTCTATTTTAGTTCTTTTTTGCAGCCTTACTTTTTTCCTTCTCTCATTTCTCAGATGTTATGTTTCTGAACGGTACTGCAACTGAATGTGTTCCATGCTTTATTCGACTTAGTCCATGTGAGATCCTTGTCCATAATCGCTGTGAAGCAACCTGATCGTATTGTTTTAGTGTAAACTACTTCACCACACTACAAACTACAAACATACACAAATATTCCATAATGAGTTTTGTTTTTATCTACAATGGAATTAGACTTCAGGCGAGATTCGTCACATGAAATTGAACCGAGTGAATACTAACGTTGTGCTGTTCTGAATTCTTAACGTATGTGTTCCGTCTTGGACGCTGTGGGCTCGAAAACGTCCACTTCTTAATATGGGCGTCTCAAAGCCCACAGAAGACCTATGAGCGTTTTTCTTCTCTATCCGAGCCCTTTTTGACCCACCAACACCCTATGTGGCATAAGTGACAGCCCAATGTTCGTACTAATTGAGAGGTGGCTCCTGGCAGACATGCATACATGGCATGGGTCATAAATATGGTAACAAAATATTTGTCGTGTAACTCCATCATCGAAATTTGATATAAAAGTATATTTGCACATATCATAACGAATCGAATACAACGAATGACGATAAAAATTCACAGTATCACTCACTCTGACCTCCTTTGGATTTGATAAATCCTCTGAGGCGAGCCGGATACGCTTCGACTGCTTTCCGGATGACACCCTGTGGAACATCATCCTGTGCTTTTCTCAGCTGTCAACCATCCCATCGAAATGTGTTTTTTAGCGCGGGCCTTCCAACATTGGTGGCCAACACAGAAGTCCATTATGTCCAAATCAGTGGAGTTAGCAGGCCAATCTTCTGCCGCTATGAAGTCGGCCAAATTGTCACGGCACCTTTTTTGCATAAAAGCGGATCTGTGAGCTGGTGCATGGTCTCGCTGGAAGTTTAATTAACCACGACCTTCTCAAAATTTCCTCATTGTAGTGACAAGCCGCACTTTTCCCATAATTCCGCACTTCTTTGGAATACTAATTTGTAAACAACCCAAAATTTGCAGAACAGTTCAGAGAAGTTTTTATTCAAACACAGATTCATTCACAATTGAAGAAGTTCAAAGGAAAAGAAAAAGATGAAGACATAAGCTAAGCATCAAAGGACGAATACTAGTCAGAGCTTTGGATGATGAAACAGTGCGAGGGCGTGAAAATGAATGAATAGATGTGAAGATCACAATTGCGATTTGCCAGAACCAAATGGCCCCGTCGAATTTTCGTGAAAAATCAACAATTACACTTAATATTGTGAACGTATCAAGTAAATCACATTCGATGGGAAAGAATTTCGAAAGAAGGCGAGGAGCGAGAGGGGAAACGCTTTTTGAACTAGAAACCGATTGGGAATCAATCTATTTAGAACAAAGAGCAACATCACAGCATTTCCGATCGGTCACTAAGAAAAGCCGAGAACAAATGCTACTAAATTGATCACCGTCAAAAAAAATTACAGTATTACGCTATTTTCTGATCAAGTGGAATACGAATTCAACTAGTATTATCGATCAGCGATTACTTCTCTTGCCTACATCGATAAATTTGAGGAATGGAATAGACGACTATGATAGAACTGCGTTTACCTCACCGGATTCTTAACTACTACGTCAGTGATCAGTCAATTGTACAATTACGCGGTTCGATGAATCAAATATGCTATTTTATTGTAGTAAATGCCTCAAAAGACATCCTAGATATACAAATCACAATTCAGCAACAAAATTCTTCTGACAAAAACCTCAATAAAATGGAGCAGCCTCGTTGTATGTAATGTGGATTGCACGGACGCTCAACCCGCTAGGAACAGAGTCATATTAAAGGGCGAGACACAAGATGAAATGCGTGTTGTGTGAGCAGAAGGGGAGGAGCTTTCTTCCAATTGGGCGTGACCTCCCACATCAAGGTTTACAAACACGTACGCACGCCACCCATGTGACTGCGCTCTTTTATACCCGGTATCATGCCAGTAATAACGCATTAAATGACCCCGTTCCCCACATGTCCGCCGCTGCTACCAGCCACCACCCTTACCCTGTAGTTACGAAGCGACCCACGATCAGTTACGTGCACGTCGCGTCAACCCCATCGCAAAAATGATGATGGCAAATAGGACGTCAAACGAGCCGACAACGACGGCGTAGACGTCGATGATGGCGATGAAGGTGAAGGTGAAGAATCGGGTGTGGCGGCGGCTAGTTGAGACGTGGCTGCTCCGGCGCACCGTCAACTGGACGCTTGCTGTTTCTGTTCGCCTGAGGAAGGATGGATTTTGATAAGTTGTAAGAAAACTACTGTAACCATCACTCAGCAATATTTGCGAGAAAGAAGCAAACAAATGTTTGATTCGGTTTTCGAGTAATGAAGTGGCAAAACCGCTGGTGCTAATTTGCCTTCAAAAAAATAATGCAGTAACAGGTGATAGGTAATTTTACTTACTAATCTCGAGAATTTCCGGGTGTCGTTCAATAACACGCATTAGGATACCATTAATATACACCCGCAGTTTCTGATTACAGACTTCCTGTTCGCGGAGCGCTTCCAGAATCTGCAAAAAAACATTTCAACATTTAATCACAGAGGTGAACTGAGAAAGCTTGAGGAAGCAATATTTTTTAGAGACTTGGGCATAAGCATGGAGGAAGCCTCACGTTCTGACAGTTTGAGAAATTGGAAGGGACCAACCGAAGCTTATTAGGAAAATTTCCTTTCTGTTACATGAGTATGTCTACTCCCCCTGCCAAATGATCGCTATTTTTCTGGACAATTACCTTTTTAGATACTTTAAATCCTCTGTACTTTGAGGTTCCCCTCATAGGACTACTCAAAGAGTTTCATTGAGCCAACAAAATGGGATGTTTCACTCAGGACACTTTTGCCTTGGGATGGTTTTCACGCACCTGTTGGGAGTCACCGCCTCCGCTCATGAGTTCGTCAGCCAGCGACGGCTCGTCGGCCAACAAACTACGGCCTCGTTCAACACTGGCTGCCAGAAGCTGTGCTTGCAGGTCGTCACGTTCACGTTGCAAATCGCGAATGTTCGCTCGAGCCTGCTCCAGTGATTCTTCAAGACCGCTCATCTGAACATAACGATTTTGATGGAAAAAGGCAAAATTCTACCATGACTGAGAAAAGCTTGAATTCTACAACTGAAAAAAGGAGCATTGCTAGTTTTCATTAAATAGCACAAGTTAAGCCCTTCTCAATCTCTGTAGGTGCTTTGGTCTAAATACAACAGTCCCAACCTGCTCAATGATCGAGCCTTGCCGAGGGGCTCCATTTCGCCGTAATTCCTCCGTTTGTTGCGTGAGCACCTCAACCATTTCTGAACTGCTGTCGATGTCTTGCTGGGCTTCCTCTTTGAATCTAAATTCGACCGAATAATTTCTTCTGTGGATGCTCAATGCCATCAGGAACGTCTGATCATTGAGACCTATTAGTTCAATGCCGAGTAGCCGAAAATGATAAAACTGGAATCATCTAGGACCCTCCACGGGTGATAAAAATTCAAATCCGGTTCAGTACAAGTTCAAGCTATTACAGTGACCAGAGTGTGGTGTAAAGGAGAACGAAGGATCTCAAAAGCACTCTACGTCACCTGTGGATCTCACAGGTTATGAAGGTCGGTAGCGGGTCCAGTACGAGAACCAATAGCATTCCGATTTTGGAAAGCAATCCAGTTCGCGACCCAGGCTCAAATCGACTTCTCAATACTATGGTGCAGTGGTCGTTGGATTCCTTGACTCTTCGAAGTGACCCACCTTTTGAATTGCCGTTCCAACTTGATTCGCTCATCCTCAAGATCTTCAATGAGAAGTTTGTTTTCGGCCAACTGCCCACGAAGATCTTCAACGACATCGAGCTGTCTTGCTGTCTCCTCTCGTGCCTTCTCTGCTTCTTTTCTAGCAGCAATTAAATCTCTTTCGAGCATCTGGAAAAATTTCAGCACTCATCTGAGTGATTCCAAACATCAAGCTAATCTCTTTCAAACTGCACCAACCTGATATTTTAACGATAGGCTTTCATTCTCCAGTTGTTTTTCGCGTTCAATTCGCTGTAAAAGCTCTCGTGTCCGATTTTTCTCCTCTTGTAGCTGTTCTCGAAACCTAAACAGTGATAAATAGGGGTAAAAGGAAATACATTCAAGAGATCGACTGCAGTAATGTAATAAAAACACAAGAATAGTAGCAATTATCGAATTACAAAATCCCTTGGAAGATCGACAGCCTGAGATAGTTGAAGCTTTTACATGATGGACCAAAAACGTCTACAGTTGTGTGTGTACGACCTGGGAAGACATCAGAATTACCCGTTAGGGGGGAGGGGGGGGGGGGCTGTGGAGCTCGAGTTTGAGAAAAAGCGTCAATAGACCCTTAAGAAGAGGTGGCGGGACATGATCAAGAACGACAGTGGCAAAATCAAGGAAGCAACTGAAGATGCTGTGAATAAGAGAAGGAGAAACAGGCTAAGACTGGCAAGAAACGGACCCCACGGGATTGACGTTAGGGGAATAAGGAGAATGATTCAGGAAACCAATCAGGCTCATTTTCACGAATTTTTGTGATAAGGGCAAAGAAAGAACATTTTCGTCTTACTTAAATGTCAGAATTATCCCTTCGCATACCTTTGTTCGGCAACTAGCAGTTGCTCTTCGAGCACATGAACTCGTTCAGTCAAGACTGCGTTTTCCGTCCGTAGACGACCACGTTCGTCATTGCTGTGCAGCTGCTGTTCTTCCATCTCGGACAATTTTTTCGAGATCATCGTCACCTGGAAACGACCGTACATCAATGATCAAATGGCTTTTGAGTTGATTTGCTGAAATGCTAAAAATGTGGGAATCAGTGCGTTCCGTGCCCAACCATGACGAAATAAAAAGAAACAAGCAAAGAAATCGAAACAGCTGATCGAATATGGGCTGTACTGTAGCTGTCATAGCCTTTCAGTTATCGTGATCAGGCTTGAAGACTAGTTACCTACATAGAAGTTGTTAGGCTCGACCAAGTAATTGAACGAGGATTAATTTAAAATTTGGAATTTCTGCTCAGTAAGGACAAAGAGGAAGTTGCCGGAGTTTGCTCCAAACAGTTCTCGCCTCCTCTTTCCCACGAGACACATCTTCAAGGGGATTCAACTGCTCTAGGCAGAGTTCCCACTCCAAAACCATTAGCGTCGGCTAGAAACGAAACTGAGCTTAGCCACCAAGTAGTCGACAAGTAGCCGCCAAACAGCCGAGAAGTATCCCTCATTTTACAAATATGAACATATTGAACCGGCCCACCTCTTCACGAGGCATCGAGGGGAGCTCGGCGCCCAATATTTTCATGAATCGCATTGAAAAACCATGACAATGAAAAATGAAAATAGCCTTTTCTCTACTACAAATGGGAAATGAGGCTCATATTGAACCATAAACAGCTGCGCTCAGAGTCTAATCGAAGTTATGTGTGGGTCCGCGATAAAGTGACGCATTGCTAGCTGATCTGCCCCTTAGGAGCGCGCTACCCATTAGTAACCGAATCAATTCGTAAGGAACCTCTCGTTTTGTATAATAGGGCGAGGGAGCCTGTTCAGGTCAATGCACAGTTTAGTCCTTGCGAACTAGTTCAGCAACCACTTTGGAAGAATGAGAGGCTGAGTTTTTCCTTGAGTGGAAACCTGATCCAGCGGAGGGGCCACGACGTGACAGCCAGACCAATCTAGCTATGTCATTTCATTGCCGTAGCTCCATGGGATTCCATTACAAAATGGTCATTTCCATTCCTTATAGCAAAAGGATTGACCGAATTGACGAAAAGGAGTGATGGTTCTGATGAGTCAAAGAAGCCAGCGGACTAGCCAGTTGCTGTGGACGTGCCGCTCCCCTCCTATCCTTCTGAAAAGAAAAAAGAATCCAAGAAAATGCTAAGGGTCAAAAATTGTTGGGGAAGTCAATGCCAAACGAGATGACTGTAACAGAGCGATTGCTTAGAAGTTCTATAAACGAGTGCTCATCGAGGAACTTAACCCATCCCTGAAGAGTCGATAGAATCGGGTCCCCATGTTTACTTTTTACTCACGCAACCAGGGAATCATTACAGGCACGCGATCCAGAACGTTACCAATGTTGACTATAAACACATACCATTATGGGAGCGATCCTCTTCGAATGAGGTGGGCTATCCGGAAATTGGAGCCGCTATCGGTTATTTTTCAGAATGTCTCATGGATTGGAAAATAATTTAAACAGCCGATTTTTGGACCCACACGGAGTGCGCTCAGAATAGACCGGGGCACTTGAGATTAGAATTCGTCACTCGTTTCCGAGACAGCCCAGGGTCCGGATAAAGTCAATGAGTTTGAGCATTTCCTGGCACAAGATAACCAGGTGTAGGCGGTGAAAACAAAGGAATAGGGTAAGAAAATCAATAAAATCATTGAGGGCAGAAGGAACAGAGTGAGGAATCCAAACATTTCTCGCCGGACACAATAAAAAACTGGTTCGATTGTGCGACGGTCGGTCGCGCGCCAGCAAATAATGAGTAGTCCACAGGTGTGCGTGTGGGAGGATGGAAGGCTAGTGACGCAGAAACTAGGCGATTACTCAGTATATCAACAATGGTTATTAGGGTCGAGGGAAGTGGCAATAATCGGGGTTGTTACAGGAGAAACTGAAAGGAATGCAGCGTAACAGCGATGGACGCAGTGGTGGTGATTAGTCACCACGTAAGCTGTAAGGTCTCCCAATCAAAAAAGTTCGTTCGCCAGAGACAAAGTGACTGATTGGGAGGAGAGGAGAGGAGCAAAGGAACATCTGTGTGAATTCTTTTCTTAAAACTCTGCTTATGTTACACAAACTACTTGAACACGTGTATTTAAGTGGAAAAAAAGCTTCCCCCACAATCTTTTAGTTACTTTTCTGGGAGAAAGTTTTGATTCTGTGGGGGGAAAAAGTTACAGACGCAGGGTGACAGTAAGGCAGAGCATATGGATGGTAAGAAGTAAAGCTTGAATCAGTGAAATTAGCCCGTGCAATAGTCTAGAATTCAGGTGATGACCCCTTTACTTTCTTGATGAACTCAAGTTAACCTATGTTCCGTCCTTTTTAACCCCCCCCCCCCCTCCTATTCCTACTCATTCAAATTTTTGATGGTTCAGTCAGACATTCAGTAATTCCTTTAGGGAAAGGGAGTAAGGAAGGAAGGAAGTAAGGAAAGAATAGAGGCACTCGATGGTTCGAAATAGCTTTAACTGCCATATACTAGCTGGAATATGGGGGCGGTGCCCGGAAACGAGAGGAAGTGCTACTCAGTCGACCTAGCTGGGCAGAATGAAAAGAAAGGCCACGAGTACCCTCGTAATTAGGTCCTCAGCTTGGCAAATGATTCAAGGGATTCTCAGAAAGAACAGGATGGTTGTGGCTACCATCTAGTTTGGCTCCCCCTCGTACATATCTGATCAAGTTCAGCGACATCACTCGTTTTCTCGGATTATAAGCCTTGACGATAGGAGTTAGGGGGTTCTTTGTCACCGACAACAATTAGTGCTAACCGGCCAGAGGATGTAGTCTATACGACAGTCATGAGAGTTGAGCAATTGAACTATGACTTGACGGCCTTTGTCCTCCCTTGGAGAGCTCACTTTCTCCCAAGGGACTCAATCAATTGGTGGGGAGAATTCCATATTTAGACTTTCGGGAAACACGTTTTTATGAGGCTCACCCCATACGGATGCATTTGATCAAACATTTCTCCACAGAACCATGACTATTTGCGTAAAATGAGAAAACAAACAGGTCCCAAATGAATAGAATGGGGGCAAGAGAAACAGAACAAAGACATATATGGAAGCAGGGAAAAGGGCTTTGTGTGGCAATTCAACTGCCCAACTTTCTCAATAAAAAGTTAGGTTCCGGTAACGGAGGCATCTGTATCCTGACCCATGAATATGAGCTTCGGTCACGACAGTTCCACGAGCTCCTTGGAGATCACTGGTAGTACCATTGGGCAGTGTTAGTGGTATTGCGAGTACTCCTTCGGTAGGTGTCTCACCCGTGGAGGGTCGCTTTCTTAAAAGGCCCTTTGTGAGTCCTCAAAAATCTCGCTTCCAAAGTGATTGCTGATCAAAAATCAAGCCTATAGCTATATCCCCGAGCTACCTCCCGCGAGGACGGCTCAGATAGCTCTGGCCAATAACTCACAAAATCCACCCTCATTTCTTCGTTTCAGGAAAAAGCAACGTGATCAATACTTACCTGATTTGTGATATCATGCATATCGGTATCAGAGAACGATATGAGTTCTGGATCAGAGCCAAGGGAGTCACGTCGTGAACGAGTACCGTAAAGACGACTCGCCACTGATGCACTGCTGGCTGACGAGCCGTGCAATCGCATAGGAGAGTCCTGAAACGACTTGTTTATGTACGATGGCCAGAATTTTCTCGAATGTTTTCGATTGTTATATGTTATTTTAGCGAAAAAGGAAAACATCAGCCATTCAGAGCAAATCGTAACAATTTCTGTACTGTACCACTGATATCATAATAAAAAAGTGAAGAAATATGATTAAGGTAATGTGATAAAAAGAAAGCTTCATGGAATAGTGAATCAGAGTGTTCTCCAAAACTGGTACCGGGTATACGGATCGGGGATAAACACGTAACGGATTGGGAGTGGGCGATTTCAGTAATCCGTGAAAATCCCCTCGTCGATAGGCGAACAACAGATCGCTGTCGTCACAAGCACATGAGTACTTCCAGCAATTTCAGAATCCAGTAATAAATTGATTTGTTATAAATCAATATTGTACATTGCCGATGATGGACAAACATTCTGTACGAGTTTTCCGGGGGGATAAAAATACGTTTGAGCACGAATACCCTCAAGTTGTACTCCAAGACCACAGAGAGATGTACATATACTGATTGGAGAATGGACTTATCATCAGTTATCATCAAGTGATAACCTTAATGATCAGATTAGTCAGAGATGATCAACTGTGATCTTTAGTAGTAGAAGGAAAAGCTGCCGAAAGACAAGTAAACTTTCGGGCATGATCATTCTTTCGGGTCGAGTGGGAATGATATGGGAATGAAGGTGAACCCATGAAAAGGATGACGCATCACCTAACTGTTTATGGCTACCCAAGATGTTTTGAAAAAAGCGTCACCATAGGTACGACAGGCGTACGATGATGTGGGGCAAGGTTTGTTAACGAAGACCGAAGCGTTCCTAATTTGTTCTGAAATCGAAAGCCCGTCCACAAAGAAACACACTGACACAGGGGTTTAAAGGAAACAAAAGGTACATCTGTACCTAACTTGCACTCCTATTGTAATCGGTGGCACCGAACTTGGATCAAGAAGATTTGAATGGGAATGGCATGCAAGTAAAAGAAGACCGACAACTCGAGGGGTTCCCGGCCCACACTAAATGAATGGCTCCTTCTTCACGTTTGGGAGCTACGTAAAGACAATGAAAGTTTGCCGAATCTGAAGAATACAATGCTACCTTCTTCAACAACAGGCCACTTTCCAGTCGCTGATCAAATTATTTTACAGGCATTTACTTCGGTCACATTGCCTTCCTATTTTTGGGGGACATTTCTAGAAACTCGCCTTCGGTTGAAACGAAACAACTTGTTTTTGAGAGTGCATACCAGCCTCAGGTAGATTGCCACGGCAACCGACACCGGCGGAAACCAAGCGACGGGTTTGCCTCCCTCCAATCAATTAAAAATTATTCAGCCGTTTCGAAGACATACGAGATTAATAGGTGGGGTTCCTCCTCAATTGAATATGATCGGATTTATTCCACCTACTGACCTGGTTCTTCGGGATTCTAAAATGGACGTGGGTACTACCAAAAACCCTGGAATCGTATATCACCCTCGATCCCCACCCCACCCAAAGGACCAAGCACTTGAGTCAAGGAACAAGAGAAACACTCTCAGACAGCATGCACCACTTCAAAGCTCCCAAAGAGGTGAAGAGCTAAGTTGATCGTCAGGGTCAAGAACAAAAGCGAATGAACGAAGATTAGGTGTCAGAACTGTTTCTAGCCAATGGAACTGGACAAGGTAAAGAATATGGTGGAACGACGTCGAAGGCGGTCGTGTCACTCGCAGTGGTTTTTCTCAAATGCCTACGCATGAGACCAAATGGTTGACACTGGCGGACGCCCTGAGCTAACATTTGTGGATGCCATTTTTGTCTGTGGCTATAAATGTCGTTGGAGGCGATGGTACGCATATTTGCATAGCTGCTTTATCAATGCAAAAAACGCCATGTTTTCTGACAAATTCGGTAACGAAATCGCTCGTCTGCGACATCACACACGATTCAGCTGCATCACTGAAAGTTTATGTGAAGCCTGAACTGAAAATGCGTCAGAGCGTGAGAACGAAGGTGTTAGGCTGATGAAAACAGGTGGGAAACTTAGTAATTTGATGTCTGACGCATGCTCCAAACTCAAAGCAACCACGAAATGAGCGAAGCCTGGCATCTGGTGCTTTGTCTCAATTCCGAGCAGCTTCTTCCCGGCTCGAGAACGAAAGAATAACTCTGAGGCCCAAAACGCGTAGTGCGAAGGTGAAAGTGTGAGGATCCTGGTCTAAGCAGAAATGAAAACGTCTCTTCATAGTTCAGCTACAATGCGTCAGCTGAACTAGCCAGAGAAACCAAAACGGAGCCAATGAAGTCCAAAAGCACTACAAAAGGAGTACTCTGGGAGTTGGAAACCAACCCCACTTAGACCGGGAACAGTGTAATCCCGAATGGGGCGCACTCATAATAACAACAAGCACCACTAAACTCTAGAATGATCGACAAAAAAAACGTCCCCCGGAAATCGGAAATTTCCTAGAAAAACAGTATTTATTGCCGAGGGAATTATACGAGTCCGAGGTAGTAGACGTCTAGTACAAACGTAAGTATTCAAAAAAAAAAAAACAAAATTACAAAATTATCAGTTTTATTCAGGGAATCTCTGGCGAAATTACCTGTTTGAGCGATTTTCGTGGAACAATCGGCGATTTGCTGACCCATGGGAAACGCGTGCCTATGTGCATGTATCAGTTCTGAGGCGACTAAGCCAAGAGGCGATCGCTTAGAGAAGATTGGCGATGATAAGCTATCACTACTACATAGTTACGCAAAACGAATGGTGAAGTTGGATGCTATCAGCTTGATTTATGGTTGCCCACACGTCAGAGTGTTCCTTTTTTAGCTTTTCAGACATTGCACCCAAATGAGACCGGGACTACGCCATGTCTCTATCCAATGTTTGAAATTATGGCTTTTAAAAAAGGCCTTCGGTCTCTTACATTCATTCCTTCGTTTCTTTGTTTTCAAAATAGGAATATGTGCTACATGGAAAGAACTTAGCAAAAAACGAGAGCAAAGTGAAGTGTTTGCAAGAATAGGCGGAGAAATGCGGTGGGTGCTCTGACAATGGAGACGTCCAAACGGAAATGACCGGAGACAACAAGCACCTCTCAGCCCCGAGTCTCCCCCCCGCTCCCCTCAAAAGGTCCACTTCCAACGGTTCGAGAGGCAGTCAGGGTCACGAGAGCGCACCCACTTCTGACCGAGAAAAACTGACCATCATCATCATCTCAGCGAAAGAATTCGCGATAGTTCTCCCTGGACTCGCCTGTCGTCCACTCTGGCGTTCAAGCGGACAGGGCGGTACAGTACGAAGATATACCGTAAGCAGTAAAGGTTCCAAGAACAATCTAGTTCGTAGCTAACTAATCAAATCTAGGCATGTGCCAGACTTCAAACGTCACTGGATCGTAATCAACCAACTATCCAGTGGAAAACAAACAATTACCGTAGTTATGACGACACAGTCAAGTTTCCGACTCACGTAATAGAAACTGGTAAATAGGCTAGCTTCTTCAGGTATGACGTTCTGATATCGAAATTTCTCAATGGGAACCACATCGCCTCGATGAGCTACGATCACTGGACCGAACGGAGAGGGTCCGAAAATGCCAATAATCCAGTAGCCACTAGTTTAGAACTTGTTCCAGTTAGATTCGTACAAATTGGGACCATAGAACGAGAATCGACCGATCTTCGATGCAGTGGCTCCGAAAAGTCAGTCTTTTGGGGAAAGTTCCAGTGGGAGCTAGATTGCAGATAGCGCCTTGGGGAGGCAAGAGACTGCCAAGACTGATGGGATTTGAGCTTGCATTTTTGAGTAATGTACAAGAAATATGTATGACTTCGAGAAGCAAAAATCATCTAACTAGTACAACGGGGAAACCGTACCCGCAAGATCTTGCTGAGCTCCCATTTGACTACATGACGATTTTCTGAGTAATTTGCTGATAGGAAAGCGAAGATAGTATAGGGGCAAGTGGCGCGCTACCACACATGCACTGTCACGGTTCAAATTCGGATCTATATCCGCCTAGGCCAATCAAAGCTTACGCTCCTCCGGGGTCGCTTAAAAGGTAGTCCGGGAGGATAGCAGCCTTGCCTCGTACTCGGCTGGCCATCGCAAGTCATTGTATAGGGCCCAAACGCATTCAATAGCTATTACGATGCTGAATGAAAGTCGAATGCGGGGGCGTATCCCTCAGATGGAATTGATTGACGTCGAGAGTCTTTGCCATTATCTATGTCTTTCCTGGTAGGACTCAGTGGACTTTTCAAAGAGCGTTTACCAACAACGGCAGAGTAGTAATAAAGACGAAAAAATCCGATTTGTCCATTCGGCCCCCCCCCTTCGGTGGCAGGATGTGGTGAACCATTTTCTGAACCTTCTATACTCACCTGTATAGAAAGTAATTGAAAGTCTGAATTTCCGTAAACGACCTAGGACAAGAAACGTCTGAAAGGAATAAAACATGGATTATAGATGTCATCACGATTTTGTGATGACCGATTAACCAGGGCAGTCACACCCACCGCTTGACGGAAGCAAGAAATGATTAGATTGCATCATAGACCAGCTCCAAGCCCATTCCTCTATCTATCATCTTTTCCTCCTCCTCTCTTCACAAAAGAACCCAAGGATAAGCTACTGTAGACCTGCATGTGCGCCGATGACTCCTCCTGATAGTAGAAAACAAGGAGATTAACAGAGCAGTAATCTAATGGATCCGATCAAAAGAATCGTGGGCTGCTTTACGGTAGCCAGATGTCTTCATGTAAACTTTCAACAAACGATTTCGATTAATTCATATGTTTTGGGCGTAAGGATTATGTTACCGGGGCAATCTGGTATACCCGATGGTAAGGGAGGGGTTAAGATGCTAAGGCGATACTGTGGGGAATCAGGGTTCTGGGCCAAGGTTGAGGAAATCAGAAATTTCAAGAAAAAGTAATATGAAGAAGGAAGGCTATGCTTGGGGTTCCGAACAGCGATTGAAGGTACGTGGTACTGAGGAAGCTCAACATCGATTGGGTTGGGAAGGATGCTCGGAAAAGGGCGACTCATCAGAAACTCCCAGATCGCTCTTACCAGCAGGAAGGCGAAGGTAAAGTAGTCGTGATGCTAAAGAATACTCTGGGTGTTCGCTGGTGGAAAAAAAGGCCAAAAAGACCCTTCCCCACAACTCAGCCTTTGCTACCAGACAGCTGAAGGAGAAAGGAGAATGACTACCACTACAGCCGCCTGAAGCAAGGGAAAAATGCGAAATGAGTTACGTCGGATTATCAGAGCAATTGTTATACGGTAACTAACACCTGGAGGGGTACATACGCCAAGAATCGTTAGCGCTTTACTAGGTCGGCGCTGTGTGTCGCCCAAGTATCGATAGGAGTTGCTAAGAGACGGTCCCGTGTGACGAGCGAGGCATATGAAGGAAGTGGGCGAGGCTTCTGGCAATTTCCTCCGATTCATACGTATGTAAATAATTCTCTTTATCAAAGCAACACCACATGTCGACGTCTAATGATACGGTATTCACCATGGAATAGGGATCAAAGCCCAGGCAGTCTCCCGTAGGGAACGAAAGGGACCAAATAGTGGGTAAAAGAAGGGGAAAGATCCGGATATGTCGAGGAGGCTAATAATAGGGAACCGAACACCACAACACCATCGCTTTTGTCGCTATTTTGTTATTGACACAGACGGGGAGGAGTAGAGCGCGATCAACTATCGAGTGGACCCTAAAAAACAACCGAAAATGCATAACGGAATGAATTAGATCGATCAATAGGTTACCAATTCTCAGATATAGAAGATGTTGAAGTTTTTCTCCTTTTTTCAAAATTAAAAATTTGAATTCTTTGGATTTCGGATTTCTTCCAAAATTTCGAAGGGGGTGGGGGACCGCTCTTCTTCAACAGTAGACGCTAGAGCGCAGAGTTTTTACCTGAAACTTAGGAGGCGACGAGCATTGGATGGGTAGATAGCTGGGATGGGGTATGAATTGAACATCCACTCACTTGACTCACCCACCCTGATGTTCCTTCCCCCTTAATGCTTAGGGTTTCGAAAATCGCTAAAAAACGTTCCTGGGCACCAATAACGGAGCTCCTGAGGTCGATTACCCTCCTTATCTGCGCCCTGACGCTCACTGTTGGATGAGAGCGGTCCCCTACCCCTCCCCTTACTTCATTTTTACCGCGTTACCATGTTTGGTAAGTGCCAAACGTTTAGATTTCAGGATGGGGCGATTGGAAAAACCGAGTAGGCACGGCCTCGAAGGTAAATCGTTGGGTAAAGCAAAGTGCTATGATGTTATTCTGTAAAACACTACAGAAATAGAAACTATGTTCTATGGTGGGGTAGGGGAGAACATCTGAACAAACAAATCGGGCAAAGGTGAAACTCCTATTCCAGCCACAGCGCTGATTACAAATAGAGCTCTTGGTATTCGGTGAAACGTTAGGAAAGGAAGACAATACGGCTGGTGAAGTTCATTTCGAGGTTCATGTCTGTTTACGATGTTCGAGTAAATGGTAAATAAGTGGGGCAGAGAATACTTCTCAGAACAAGTATGAAGGAGTTATATCAAGTGATTTATGATTTTGCAGAGAACGTGCTGAATGATTTCTTGAAGAAACCAAATGGAGAAAATGGGAGAAAACAATTCCCGTCCGAGGGCCTGACTCATTCCGCCCACCAAAGAACAACGACGATCCCTTGCTCGCTCCACCCTGCTGCACCTGGACCGAATTACTCAGCGTTCCTGACCAAACAGCGAAAAGGATTTCCCTTTGACAACGGATGTGATTAGCAATGTACGTAAACGAACTCGATTCGACAATGGACAAGGATTAGCTCAGACAAAGCGGACAAGACTACTCGAACAGGGTGGATTCTGGACGAGTTCGGGAGGTTACAAAAATTTCGCAATACAAGACCTTTTATAGACGAGCACTGTCATCAGTTATAATCGCATTGGAAGCCCCAATTCAGAAGAAATAAACGGGTGAATGTTCCTGATCAGCTGATTCCTTTGATAAGAATTCTTCCTGGAATATGTCAATCAGACGGGTCCAGGAAGCTGAAGGAATCGTTGTCCTATCGGAGTGATTTCGAAATCGAGAAATTTTCGAAGAAGTTGGATTTTGATCTTAATTGTGAAAACAGATTTACGACTTTGAAGTCAACTGGACATTCTGTTCGATAGAACTCAAATGAATGCATTAGAACTTAAGTAAAAGGTATGCGCCCCCACATTCAATTCCATTCAGAAACGTATGTAGTGGCGTAGGGAATGCGTACGAGCCTCATACAACGACTTGCGGTGGACAGCCGCTCTACAAGTCACAGAGTCCGGGAACTTCTCCCTGAAGGCGGCGTCGCGCAGGCCGCACCCTCCGCGTATCGCAGGATTGCGATGGCAGATTGGAGCGCGCAATTTGTGAGGTAGGGAGCCCTTTAATTATTTGAATTGGCTGACCGCTCTCTTCAATTTCAATGCAGTCTTGATCGTCGCTTACATAGGACGAGTCATTCTAATTAATCAGGTCTAATAAACATAACAATGAAAAAGAAATAGAAAAAACGATCAAATCTAATAAAAAAAGGGCAATTAACGAAAAATTCCGCGTCCTATCGATTGGCGGGGAGGCGGGGGAGTGCGGTAGTTGCAGTGACATTTGCCGCATGCTGCAAGAGAGAATGCCGCAATCGGGGAGAAGTTCCGTTACCCACAAGTCACTGCTTTTGTCCTCTAAGACGAGTCCAGTACCATTCTATGGACCTCGAATTAGTAGAAGGTTCGACCGAGCTAGGTGGCTAACGACCCGAGATTCGGACCCGTGACCATGCGTGTGCGCCACTTGCCACTATACCACCTTCGCTCCACTGTCCAGTAGTGTTGAGAACAAATACTGCAAGATTGGACGGAGTAGTAGGGAGAAGCTACAAGAACGAAGGAGAAATAGCACTGGAGAATAGGAAAAACAGAAACACAGGCAGTACCCTTGAGGTCCCTTCAAGCAGCCTACGCTAAGCCACATCTAGCCATTGGGCCAATGGGGAATTGTGGAAATCGGACCGCTTTTAGGAGCACATATAAGGGTAAAATGCAGTTAAGAGAGTTCAATCAAAGTATTATATCAAGGGAAGAGCTGCCCAGCGAAACCAGAGTTGACGTGCTGTAGAATAGGCAAACGGCGTGCCGTCACGGTTGTGCAGCCCCCTAATCGAGTTCCACACTCAACAAAAATCACTTGAACTTCCTAGAGCCAGAGACTACCTGGGAGCCTATTCGGCGAAGAGAAATCTGAAAGAAAGACGGAATCAAATCAGATAGCGTCTCATAAAGGCACTGGCGGGGCACCTCATTCTTCATTTCGCACCGCTGTGGTAATGGACTGGAGGAAAGGGAAAGATGGCGAAGGTGTGAAAGGCATTCACTTCCAGAAATCAATAAATCAACCAAGCAATTTGAAAGGCAGACGGGATACTCAAGTCGTTCACAGCCTAGTCAAGTTGTCAATGAGAGAGCCAGTAGAGCGCGTTCCACCACTCACTTCGCAGCAAAGGTGCTACAGCAAGCAAACCAGTTCCATTAAAGACGTTAGGAGGCGTTGGCGATACGTTGGAGGTTTTTTTTCCGCTCGGATGTCTTGATACGCTCCATGAACAGCGCGATTCATTTAGAAACGGACACTTCATTAGTCAAACCAAGCTAAAGCTTGCGATATTAAAATTAAATGCCGACAGAACAATCTTGATGGATAGATCCCATCCGTCTAGACCGTGCACGAGAAAATTAGCTGCGGGTAAAGGAGCGGCTCCACTTGTGAGGGTAAAAAGGATCCAGCTAGCACTGCTTTCTGCCGACGGTCAAGATAGCGGAATCAGCGACAGTGGAGTTCTACCTAGCTTTGCTGGCGAGATAATCATCATTCATAACTAATCAAATAACTTTGAAAGGGGCATAAAAGCTCTAGGCGGCCTGCAAATTTAGCTAGCGATCCCGGTTGAAGTTCAGAAGTGGTAGATCGTATTCTGTGAGGCTGTTCAAAGGTGCTGTTCAGTGAGGAGACCTTCGCTGTTGCCCGCCTCTAAAAAACAATAGCAGCTTCTCCGCGAGTTTCATACTTCAGCTGTACCATAGGGGATTTTTGGCAACTACTCCGTAAGGCTTACATTTGGGGTCTACGCCTTCTATGGAACCTCGAATATGGAAGGCATCTAGGAAACTGACCATTCAGACACCATTTCAACCTAGAGAAGAACTCGACCGGCGGCAAGTCACGGTAGAAGCCCCGGGGAAGACGGGCGTTAGGAACGATTTTGGGTAATCGATTCGCCGCACGCGGCTGTCGCGGACCACTCATTCGCTGTTATTACAGCTCTAGCGTTCATCATACAGCTCAATCGATATGCGATCATAGTTTTATGCATAATTCTACTATTAGTACTTTTGTTCTTGTATTTCTTACCTACTGCAGCATCCTGCTACATTCCTTCGCGCGCGACGCCCCTCTCACACCGACGCAACCATTTCGTTCCTAACGCCACACCTGAAGCCCCGGCTGTGGAAAGACATAGAGAGCAATCGATGGGAAAATCCTCATTGTTCAACTCAACCCCCATGTTGTCGGGGATATTTTTGTAGTAACTACCCCTATATAGGTTGAAGAAAAATCCTGGGGACACGCTACTCTTGTAAGTTACTGTGTAGAGCAGGGAAACGGCCAACTGGGTCACCGAACCGGAATGGAAACCGAGTTCGAGGACCATTCAAGGAGTCTCTTCATTCTGTGGACAACAGCAGTCAAGCTTGTGTCGATGGCTTGTATCAGAGTTTTGTTTCTGGTGGGAAAAACCTCACTTTGCTTGAATTGCTCCTCATGGGTTGGGCTTGGCCTGAGGGCAAACTACTCAATTCGCAAACTTAGAAATCACTTCACATTTCTTATTTACAGCAGTAGAGTTCGTCTTCGAGCGGTTGCTCTGATTTCGAGACCCCAATCAATCTTCCAATCATATTATCAAATGCAAGAATGATTCATCGGTCATGCGCGCGCGATCAGCACGAAGACATGGTCGTGCGCGCAGCAATGCAGTCCTCACGTTCTCCCCTTCAGCCTATCATCACTCGAACAATCCCACTCGAAGACAGGTACAGATGCTGATGACGTGACGAATGTCTTGTACTTTCTTTATTATCATGGGCAAAAAAAGAGATTGCGACCGATAACGTTAGAAAATTCAAGGAAAACAAAGCTTCGATAAAGCAGGATTTGGAAAAGTGAGAGGAGCAATCTCAGGGCTTCGGACGCAGTCACCTCAGGCTACCTCATGCTGAAGCCCCAGTTTTCTAGGTTTTTGGGAGGCCTTTTGAAACAGTCCCATCAACGATTTCAGACCTCTCAAGACCATTTATAGTTTTGAGTTTAAGAAACAGAGACAGAGGGAAGCGGAATACTAAATAGGTAGTAAATGTAAAGAGGGTGTGCTCTAAGGGGCTCAAAAAATGATATGGGCTGTTTCCATGGCTGCTGAACGGAGGAGTATAGTAGGAATGGATGATTCGGAGTGCTAGGAGACGAGTTTGACGGGTGAGGTGGTGAGGAATGATGAATTCTCTGTCAACTTTATGAGGATGCAAGAGCTGTTCGACAAATTCACACTACGGTCTACTTCACTTTTTAGGCAACCTTACCTTTTCCTCAATCAATTTCTGATTCTTCCCGGTCTCTTCAACTAATCAACACCCATGCATACGGATTAAGAACAGTCGAACCGCTTCGCTAACGAAGTAGAGTTGTTCTTCAACAAATGAGTAACTGGGAACGAGGTCCGATGGGACGATCCCATTATGTTCGCCCAATTTCCCGATGGTCGTTGAACATGTGGATTAGAAGCAGAAAAAAATGCGCCGGGGACTCAAAACAGGATCGTAGTTTGCTCAGCTGCGGAGGAGGAAAACGCAACTATTGTGAACTGTTTCAGGGTCGTGGGGTAAGAATGAGGTACAGGGCGGATGATCGGGTTGCACCATGGGTGATGGTGACGAAGGAAAGGGTTCAAAAACAGGAAACGGCCTATAACGATTCACTATTACAGATGTACTACAAACACCGTACTCACAAATATCGATCCTCCATAGTAGATGGACCACCAGGTCCATTCAAAGGAATACGTTACCATATATAGAAGAATCAAGTTTCCAAGGCCTAGACGGATAATGTGGCTACCCAAAGACTGTCCAGGAAGGCCCGAGTAAACGCGATGTTTGCGTTAGGCAGAGGAACCATGCCTTCGGTTACGGGTTACATCCTGGGATACAGTTGACCTCTTCAAAAAGATTTTGGGGCTTTTTCATAAAAATTTACTGCCCGGAACACAGGGAACACGCATCTCCCACCTGAATCAGAAAGTGCGCATACCGTAGCGTGTGATGGGAGCTTTAGGAATCATGGATTCAAGCAAAACGTTGAACGAACTTCGACAAAGTCAAGAAGCTTTTTATAGCCAAAGTAACGAATAGTTACCGTAATGTCTTGGGTGAAAGACTACGGTATTGAGACACTTAGGTGGGGCCTTTCCCAGACTACAGGACAGGGCGTCAGAAGGGCAGTAAGACATCGACTGGTTGATGTTGGACTGTGATTGCCAGGAAGATGCAAGGGTGACAAAGTCATGAAGGGATGAAGATGAGTCGATTGGCCTTAGAGAAGTTCCCAAAAAAAAATTCTTGTATTGGAGGAAACGCCAAAATCGGGCCAGTCGCAGCACTTCACATCCACCAATTATCCTCCTTGAATAGTCTGCTGTTCAATAGACACACCCACACTACTAGACATAATTTGGTCTGCGCTACGAGGAAAAAGTGGAAACTATTAGAGCCGAATCGCGGCGGAAAGTGGGTTGAGGCACATGAACTTCTCAGTCGATCGGCCTACGAAAAGTGGTAGCAAGAGAACCTTACAAATCGAGAAGAACGAAGGAATGAGATGTCATAAATAACTGACTGCATCGGAGAAAGATTCAAATGTCACTAAATGAGCCTATTGAAGATAGGACGTGGAAGAAATCGTCCATCCTGCAATGTTCAGTATTCAAATATCAGATCGACCGGAAAGTTTATGTCGGGAATTTCGCAACAGTCCGGTTTCGTCTGGGAAGTTCTTAATGTACCCATGGAATTGCCAGGAAAGGACACTGCACCCTTGTGTGGGCATGGGCATGACAATCCGGCCTCCCTCTCTATTTCTTGTTTGACCCTACAACGGCCGAACCCTCTCTACTCATCAGATAGTCCAAAACGAATTCGAATCTAGCCGCTCCAATGCTAAATCTCATCGAAACCTGTGTCAAGTAATTGGCCTTGAAACCCCTTCTAAGCAATTCTGTGCACATCTGATTTCGACGGTTCAAAGCCGGCAGCAGAAGGGCCAAAGATGAACCTCGATCTTGTCAATCGACAGGGACATCCCAAAATTTCCGGATATGCTATGCTTATGAAAGTGAGTGGTATTTTTTCATGATAGTATTATAGAAACTTCCAGAACACTTCAGAAAGAACCTGGACAATCGAGAACTTTTCGGCAAATGCGGCAACCTTTAGTCCTGTCAGTCCATGGTGAATGATTCGTCGGCCTGGGTAAATCTGGCACTGGCCAACGGACAGATGGAAGGTGGAAGGATTCAATAGCTCGGATTCAAAAGTAGTGACAACACTACCCTTACCCGAGTTCTAGCTAACTGATCATAAATTCACTTAATGAATTTAAAGCTGCTTGTATAAATAGGAGTTCACCACCAAGATGAAAAATTTCTGAAACATGAACAAAGGCCTTCGAGGGAGGAAGAACGGGCGAATTTATCGTTCGTGATCCTTCCTCATCCTTTACTGATAACAGACACTAATCCTACAAGTGTTTACTGGTTCTCTAGATCACCTTCGGTTCCCTCCGAACACTGCGGAATTCCGAAAAAAAGGGTGGTGTGGTTGAGAACTTTTGTGACTGCTTCCCCAGAAACCAGCCCATTCTACATATCTACTGGTCGATCACCTGAAATGGTTTGGATGAGCCCGTGCGTCACACTGAGTTTAATCACTCCTGTCTGAGCAACATAGGTTGATCTAAGCATTGAAATGAAGTGTTCGAGGAGAAGTGAGGAATTTCCTTGGGGAAAATCTGCCGGGTGGTAAGAGTATTGAAAGATTCAGTACGATCCAATGGATTTTACTGTTGGAGGGACCTCTACAGTTTTGCCATCACCTAAGCACTGTAACGAATTTCGAGAATTCGCTACAGTGAGTGAAAAAAAAACTTACACGAGTAGAAGTATAATTATTGATAAAAGAAAGAGGTAGAAAGCTGTAGATACATGGAAGAGAAAAGAGGGACACGGTCTACAATAGTGAACTCCTACGCAACACCTATCTACTTCCATAGGAACCACGGCGACAACTGCTCGTGGAACACACTGACTCTGAACGGGGGTTTCGAAGCGATCCCTGCAATCACTTGACAGTAACGGCAGTACCACGCAGACCGAATCTGTAGGAGCTCGAGACAGCCAGTCTACGCCGCTCACGAGGGTCGGTTCTGCTCATCAGGACTCCGACGAAGGTGGTTTCACCGAAACGTTGGCCGTTAAGGTTGTGTAAACCTCGTGTGGAGTTGTACAGATAAAGTTTTTTTCGAAAATATGCCGAGGTTTATCGAGAGCCGCACGTGGAGACGAATCTGTAGGTCTGGCCAGCGAACAGAAGTTCATTGGAATTCCAATCCTTACATAATAGACTCGACTTAATTTGACCTGTTCCAGCGCAAATCCTCCGTATCGCTGGTTCTGTGTACATTTCCCTGTGAAGAGCTGTGTGACCGTGACAGGCATGAAGTTAGAACTAGGGTTTTCAAAGGATTTTTCAGAGTTCCGGCTGGGACCATTCGCTGTCCGAAGCTCATTAGATATGTGCGAAAATGCTGTCATGGACCAGAGTCTAAGTATGTGGAGCACAACTCTGAATTTCAACGAGTTTGAAGTATTTCCCGTGGGCTATCTAATCATCGGTTTTATTGCTGTTTAACTGGACCATTAACCCGCTATATGTGGGTGGCCCATATGCATTTGCATGGTTCAATTACTCAACAGGATTGCACTACGCCCCATCCGGATCGGATGAACCGGATGGGAACCAATTCAATCCCACGGGGAATTCCGAACAAAAAGGCATACGATTCGTTGATACACGCAAGTCCGCTCAGCAGATGATCAATGAAATGAAGGGCTTGTTCTTACCTAGACTGGAAGGTCACCAGCATTCCAACTGAAAGCATTGAAGACCTACGAAGTAAAAGAAAAGAGGATCAACTATGAAAGCCTCGGATACAAAAGAGCACCTGGGAGTACCACCAGCCCGTTTTCTTTTCAATAAGACGATCAGTTCGTAAGAAAAGTTAGACGATCAGCTCATAAGGGAGTTTGAGGAAATTCAAATAGACTCCCTGCTAACCCTGATACTACATACCCCTGGACTGCGTACTTCAGCAATCAATTCAATGAGGTCACGCATCCAATCGCATGCCCCCTTTGTTGTCCTTTCAGGGGCTATAATTTGATCGGTCGGTCAGTAAGAGACAGTTCCATTGATGGCCATGAGAGAGGAGACCAAACTTGCGATGATGCACAGGCAGCATGGCCCTGGGCCGACTGTAAGCCACTGCACTGAAGGTTGGATTAATTGGAGTCATGAAAAAGTCTTGGGTTAAATCAAAATCCCCAGGAAGGGTTTGGACAGATTCGGCATCCCACTCACAGGCCTAAAAACAACCTCTGAGAATTCGTTAGACGTAAAGAAGGAAGCGGCGAAGGTTGAGGCGTTTGAAGGCAACAGAAGACAAAAACAAGTGAGAAGGGGGTGTCTACCGAATGATGGCCTGAATTGGATGAATTCAAGGTGACTCCTGGCGAACTGTATAGCGCCTAAACACATTAGCGGGTTCCTGGCGGTGCGGTAACTGTTACCAACAATGTCGTTTGCATTGATTACTACGTCACTGATGTAACCGCGTCCTCCACCCATCAATGGATCGCTCTGAGAAGGCTACATCAGAGGAATTCAAAGTATGGCGTCCCTGGGCCAGAACAACTCGCCTTCCAGTCCTCATAACTGCCTTACTCCCCCGGCTGCGGCACATTCCCTGGAGCTACCGTAATCTTGTGGTAGATGCCAGAAAATACTTTGCTTTTCCATCTTTTACAGCACTACTATGTACATATAGACAAGACGCGACTATGGCGATTTTAGCTGAAGTGAGGCAAGATTCTCTCAGCATTTTCTTTTTCAATCCTCGTTCGTTCCCCAGCACCAGTAATCAATAGCCAAGAGTACCGGATATACTAGTTGTGGAGAGGATTCGCGTCAGAAAACAAGATATCTGGCTTCTGTAATTCTCTACAAGAACCAGCATCAAGTGGGTGTACATTGCATGAACCAGAGCTTAACCAGGATATAGCCAACCAGCAGCAGCCACACTTTCTTGTTTGTGTACTTGAGCCCCTCTTTCCTTCCTGCCTCTCAAATGGCCCCTTGCCACGAGGGATAATGTTAAGGATGGACGTTCCCAGTTGGCCCTGCCTGATCGCTACACTAGTAGTGCAATACAGCCTGCAGGTAGAGAACAACAGTAAAGATCAGCAATAAGTTTGGGTTGTGATGTGAGGAAATCCTTAAAAATACGAATACAGCCAGGATCCAAAGCCCCGTTCTGATGTCCAAAAGGAAAACCTCATGGCATCTTTGGGACTTGGCATAGTGATTATCCATAAAAAAGAAAGCTGCACATCTACCATGTACGGACCACCTGATTAGAGATAACTACCTTAACTACTTGTATGGATTAAATTGTTCCGAGCTGACAAAAGACGCCAGAAGCATGGGTTGATCCGAGTAGCAGCTGGAGGAACAAAGGAGTACTGAACTCAGCTCTGGACTGAGCGTGCTTGTTACAAGGTCACAGTATGTTCCAGGATTATGCTCAGTATTAGCTGGTGGAATGGGACAGAATAGAATGGAAAAGTGTTATGTAGGAAATCCCGAAGTCAGATCACCGGCAGTGTGACCTACAAGCACCTAAAAAGCAGGTGCTTCCAAGAGGCACTCACCAAACTGAGAGAGTTCTCTGTGAGGAGTCTATGATCCGGCAAGAGAAAGGATTCGTGAAAGGAGATGCTAACGAAAATGAGAAAAGCAGTCATATGCCTTCAAACGGGAAATAATATATGGGCTTACAATGGGCGGGGCGTGCGCTAAAGATTCTGATGTACTCCAAAACCGAAAATAATGACTACAGTGAAATACTCTTTTATATATACCGAATGGGCCTAAATGGTCACGGTAGGAAGAGCACGTCCGAGATAAACTGCATTTTTGGAATGAATTTTTTTCTGTAAAACCTGTTTGGAATTGGCCTTGACATCGAGAATGATTCAATGGAGATGGCCAGTGTCTTAGGTAATCAAAAATCTAGGCCTAGGATGGCTAGAGGGACGCAACAGAAGATGAAAAAAAAGCAAGAATCCTCGGTATGTGATATAGTGAGTAGCTAGGGAATTACACAGAGGATACGAGAGAACTTTCCCCATTTGGGAGGAAATTCTGAAATTCAACATCTTACCAAGGATATGATGAAATCAAGTGCCCAGGATAACGATTACTGGGTCGAACTGAGAAAGTTGGAGAGAGATTGTCGCACCAAACATTCTCCCACGATAGAGATATGTACATACATAACAGCGTAATGCGAGCGGTAATGTACGGTAGGTAAACTGGTACTGTGTAGGAGCAAAAAAAAATGCTGAAGTGCTTGGTTGTAACAACAATACCAGTAACGATTAGGAGAAGGGAGAAACTGCTGGGAGGAAGCGATACTGCGAACAACGGCTTACTCAAACACCCTGAACAAGCCCCTATACGAGACAGGTTCCTAAGTCAACAACAGGGTCACGATTACGTCATGAATTAGTCAGCGCCACAGACTAACAAACAAAAAGTGTTTAATTATTGATTGCTATCGATTTTTATCAATTACCTTGTTTACTCGCAGAAATGGATTTTCTGATAAATTTCCAAAAATCCACTGAGGATCAATTAGGTGGAGGCTCAACGCGTTAAGATTAACGATTAACTGCCCCTCGGGCTAATCAAGCTTTTTCTTCTCCCATGATCGACTACAGCATCTACCCAGACTGCTCGAAAAAAAGGAGATGGAACGAAATAGCGTCCATCCCCTCTTCACCATAAACCAAATTAATTTTTCCTTTTCATTTCTATATATTTACAAAGCGGTGCTTTAAAGAGCAAGGGGATCTTATTTTGACTCTTAGCCGACTTGGTCGCGAAGTCCAAAGTCTAAAATATCTTATTTCAAGAAAAACCAGAAGCAGTCTATAGACATGCTCCTCAGATTGTGTTGCCATTCTGGCGATTGCCGACTGTCAAGTTTCCCCACTACCAAAGTTAGATCGATGAAATATCCCCCACAGAGATCCTTACAATTCGAACTCAAATTAATTACATGGCGCAGTATTTTGCTAAGAAGTCCAGTTATCACGCTGATGGAGACAAATATCCATTGAAGTAGACATAAATGGTCTCCCGGGTGACAGGTAATTACAGTAAGGCGACAAGAGTTAAAGGATACATCTTCGGCGAAAATGTCTTTGTTCAATAGACACTTCAGTGGGCCCAAGGTCGCGCCATTCACCTTAGAGGCAATCAATCGCACTCGGCTAGATACTTGCTCAAAAAAGAACTTTTTTGTTCAACTTCCGAATTTCTGGAAGGCAATCGTTGGAATAGGGGGTGGGCATAGAAAACGCCGTTCAGGGTGAATACACAAGGCACAGTTCTAAAAAATACTAAAATAAGACCAGGAGGGGAGGAATCCTTAGTCAGTGTCAAAAAAGAGAGGCAACCCGCGTAGCTAAGTAACCAAAACTGTCCGAATCAGTTTCCTTAGCTACTGAGCTGAACGAATGCAATGTAAGAATACGTTATGATACAGAAGTGACAACGGTGCTACTCCATAAGCCTGAAGAGCGGTGAGGGTGAAGAGTCTTGACCTCCACTAAGACTAGAGGGAGCCCGACTGCACAGTGACAGAAGGCATTCTGGTAGAAGTGGAAAGTTCAGGAAGTAAAGTCGATGAGGAAACTCGTTGCCATGGACTTACACAGATCAACTGACTGTGGAAGTCTGGGGATCGGAAGTACGAAGAAAAAGGAAAGAGTCTGGTCAGAAACAGCCAAGCCTTGATAGATGCCAAGAGCCGATTCGCCGAAGTGCGATTCGGCAGTGGGAATAGCATGAAATGAAAATGCCGAACTTAAAAATAGGGAGGAGCGTAGAGGGTGTTGGCGGCGACTGTCACCTCTAAGCCGCCGATGATTGCTCTTTCCGATCCGGCCAGACCGGCTAGAAAAACCGGAAACATCACACTGAAACACGAATGAAAACGCGCCGTGTCATCGGAGATGTCAAGCAGAATCAGCACAACGATTAAAATAGCTCCTACCGCAACACACCTACATTTCCTGTTCCAGAAGTCTAATTGTAAGTGATATGCTGACTTTACAGCTTATAAGGTTTGAAGTAAAGAAAACAAATCGCTGAATATAACGAATTCAAAACATGCAGAGGTTAAAACTTTGAGCTTCAGGGACGAAAACAAACACGAAGCAGCGATGGCGATTCCGAAAAAGCATGATGAACTCCTATGGAAATGTTGTACATGAAGAAGATAATAAATAAGACCACAGTGGGCAAAAGAAATCCGTTTGGTTCCATGATTTCAAAACCTGTTTTTCAAAGGTTATGCTGAAATAACAGTGAGTTTCCATTCAGTTCCCATGACTAATAGATACTGGCAGGTGTGAGATACGGACACGACTATGGAGAGCAGGACGCCGTGATGTTCTCAGGAATTCTCAATTTGATCGAAAACCATAAGTAAAGCTTCAAAGTCCTATCTACGGGCTTCTACCAAAGTACGATCTCTGAAAATGTCATTAAGAAGAGAAACCCAGGGTGCTAACTACTAAAGCGTTACTGTCTCAATACTGAAGACCTAGTATTTGGTTTTCACACTTTTCAGAGAATTGAGCAAGTCGTAAAAAGGATAAAGACAAGAATTAGATCCTCTTAAATGAGCTCATTGAAAGCGTCAAAATGAAGTGAGACCTTTGTATTCAGTATAATCGGCTTTCTCATTGAGTAAGTTCAGGGATGGAAAATTTTCTCGGTCTGAACGACTTGAACCAAGCTTTCGACAAAGTCTTAGAAGAAAATTGAGAGTGAGAAGAAAATGGAAAGGAAGAACCTCATAACCTTACTAATTAATGCGTTGGGTAAATCTGATATCTCACGTGTTCTCAAGATCACAATAGTCTTCGCTTCAACTTCGAAAAGGACATCAGGGATATCTCCAGACACGTGAGGTTGACCAAGAATCGTTTGGTTTTCATTTAAGTCAATGCAAGAAGAGAAAACGACAATAAAAGACCGGAATTTCCAAAGAAACCGGGGGAAAAATTTTCTAACACAAAGATATTGAAGCAGAACCATGGAAAATAAACAAGTAAACATTTAGAAGTGAGTATCGCCAATCAGTAGGTTCCCTGACACCCTCAAGAGGACCAGGTCAGACGACATTTTTGGAAACAAAAAGGAATTGTCTCAAAAAACTGATCGCTAGTTTCGATTGTGCAAGCAACTTCTTTAAAAAGCAGTCACAAATATATTCTCCTTTATCTCTGGCTAATGCCAGATTTTTGTAATAAAAAATAATAGCATTGATGGTAGCAGATAGAAAAAACTCACATCAGAGCCGATCGACTCAAAAATATCGCTCATTGTTTGTGTCGAAAGAATCTTTGCCAATATGTATTCCACACGGTTCGCGAGGAGAAATACCTACGACGGGACGACGCGGACACCTTCACGAACACATCGTCATCAAGTATTACACGTATAGAAATCTGCAATTCGATTGTGTGAATGAAAAACGAACGACTAAAAGCAAAGCGACGGACGAGAAGAAACCATTTCGAGTGAAAACGACCAAGAACACAAAAGCAATGGAAAGCACGGTTGTCCTTTGATCCTTTGACAGCATTACATCATACAGAACCCAAATTCCCCTTGGTTATGGGTTGGGTAAGGGGTTACAGTCGGGGAGGGGGGACGGCGAAGAAGGAGAATGATGAAATCAGAACATGGACTTGGCAACTGTGTGACTAATATAACCGGCTTCACTTGAACGTGTAGGGAAGAAGAAAAATGAACGGCATGCAAGAAGACTTGTCGTAAAAGAAAATTAATGAATGAAAAAAGGACCATCGTACTGAGGACAATGTGGGAGGAGGCTGACAAAATGATGGAACACCCACGTAGGGCAACTAATTAGAAGAACAAGGACGAGTAGAGGGAAACAAGAGAAAGAACTGTCTGAGAAAAACTGTGGAATAGCGGAGTTTAAGGAAAAAGTTATCATACTCAGAATATTCGAAGCTCAATTGATAATATTTTATTACAGTAACCAGTATGGAATCATGTACGGTATAGGGCATGATAAAGTGAAACAAAGAAAAGAAACGACAAGAAAAATGAAAAAACGTCAAAGGAAAAACCGAAGCGAAGAATTTAAAAGCAAATCGTTACATTTAACGACACGGAACGGTGTATGTGGCAGTATATGAGCCCCTGGGTTAAAATTTCTGGAGACATGGGATTCTGGAAAAACAAAAAAATGGAGAAGCCAAAAACCCATTCAGGAAAGATAGAAGCCTGAGCGAAGAAAATGCTTTTATCTATTTCCCATGTGGGTGACTGAAGTGGGAATGCCCCACCTCAGAAAAACTCTGCTTTGCTCTTTACCCCTGATCAGATAGATTTTGAAGAATGTGTGATTCTGAAGTACAGTATTCGGATTGTCGTCAGAATGACTATGGGCGGGCACCAAATTTATCCCACCTTCGCTTCCAGTTTCCTTCACCCACAGATTCCCTTACTGCATCATATATGGGACGAGTTTTCCTTGTGCCAATTCTAATTTACATTGATGAGTACTGTATCACAAAAGCTCATGGACTGCAAAACTTGTTTGGTATGCCCACAAAACCTCCCAAAAGAGGTTTTCTCTTTCAAAAAATTCATCACTTTTTTGATGGGACCAATCTTGGAACCACCCCTTGGCCCTTTCGGAACTACCTCTGATTGTTCGATTACGCTTTCTACTTCGATTCATTTTTACTTCCACTCCCATCTGCTTCCCTCCGTAATCCCTAACCTCAAACAAATAGCCCCAAATCAAAATAAGAGGAAAATAGCATGAAACGAAAAGAGAGCGAAGCAAAAGAATTTTTAAGAGAGTGAAAACGATCAGAAACGTTGCACTGAGAGAACCCACTCGCTATCTGCTTTGTGAGTCTGTAAAAATCAAAATTATGATCGGGATTCAAACTCGTGGCCATGCATTTTTGAGAGTGCGCTACCTGGCACTAACCATCGTCTAATTCCCAAAGACCACTAGAGATATTTTAGAGCCCAAGAAAGTTTAGCATCCAGAATAATCAGAAAACTGAGAGTTCTTTCGAAACAGTTGCTCCCAAAAGACTCATAACTCAAGTGAAAGCTGAAAAACTTCATCGCGATGTCCGCAAGGCCATTTTTTTTTAGAAAAAAGGCTTTTTTCTTCAGAAAAAGGTTGAAATGCTCTAAAAAACCCAAAGAAGAAGTGGCCACAGGTTTGATCCTTGGAATGGCCGGAATTAAAGTAGCACTTTCTTTTAGAGCGCTTGTTGATCAGAGAAAACACTACTGTTTTCTGAATAACGGATAAGTGGATTTCATGTTTGCCGGGCAACTGCTTCAGGATGAGCCATGCTTTTGAATCCCGTTATGAGAAAAAGAAGTTTGGAACTTAAAGCATACATAGAGCTTATGTACTGTACCATACTGGCATCACCCTACTTGAGCAAACTTTTGGTTTCCATGGGAACTCCTACAACAACTAGGCAACTCCAGAGCTGTGGAATGGCTAGTTGATTCCAATGGATCATGACCCATCAGAATACGCTTATGGTAGCTGATCATTGAATCTACGCTTCCCTCCCGACTAACGACTCGACAAAACGATCCCTCCTCTCGAGTCGTGAAAATGTCGAGGAAACAGTATAAGCCATGCCTCTAAAAAATGGGTGAATTGGTAACGAGGTTAATCCCTACTAGTGTTCTCAACCGGTGCTTTAAATGTTGAAAGCTTTATTCTCTGAACTTAGCCACTTTTTAAAGGAAAAATTTATGAGAACAAGACGAACATTGCCGATCTTTCAATTCGAAAAGCTCGAAAAGTATTTTATAGAATTTAAGGAAAGGAAATTGTCAAAGGAAAGGAAATTTTGTCAAAGGAAATTTCTTTCCCAAACCCAAATCTAGCAGATGGATGAAATCAACAAAAACATCGAAAAGTGAGGAGCAGAAGCAGCCTCTGAACACGCCATAAAAACCATGTATGCCACATTCACTACCAACTACTCTGCTACGCAATAAATGAACAGTTAAATGTCAGACTGAGCGAATAGCGATTCGACGATTTCCCAAAACGAACAAGTGACACTTCGAAAGGCTTTCATGCTTAGAAAGCGGTATACAAAGCTACTCCATGAAACCCATGCATATGAAAAGACCAGGCAATCAAACCTCCAATCAGTAAGCGGGAATGCCAGTCTTCGAAAACAACCTGTTCAGCCCCTTCTAGGTATATACATACACATACTTATGTTCAAATGGTTTTGTAATCAGATAGAGGCCCTCATTTCAATAGGAAATGCTTTTCCGGGTTCACAAGCCCACGTTTTGGCCGATGTCACTAACCACTCCACAAAAAAGGCGACTGAATTGGGAAATGACTGAAATGAGTCTCAAAGGATAAGCACAAGACATCACTGAAGCAAGCGGTCAATATGGGAAGGACTGGAAGAAGAGTAGAAGTAGCCCAGTGACTCAAGAGTCGAGAAAATGGAAGAATGACAAAGGTAACAAAGAATGATGGGCCATTCAGGGTTGTAGGGCTCTACTCGTTACAATTGTGCCTCTTCTTCTTGGCAGTGAATGAGTACTGTATCACAAAGTCCCATGAACTGCGAAATCTGCTCTGCACATTCACATAGCCTCCCAGGGAGGTTTATTCTCCGTTGAAGGCTCAGCTCACAGTAGTTTCGGTGCATCGGTGGCCAAAGAGGGCGAAAAAATCTGCCGACCATGCGAAAAACAAGGCTTCGGACGAGATTTCACCTGTTGCAGTTGCATAGACAGCTAGCAGCATTAAGCCACGAATGTTCAAACTGCCTTCCACTGTCGCCATGGGTCACGACTTATTTAAACTTTCAACAGAGGTATCCCGTGAATGGTGCCGTCTCCACGACGCCGTTAAACTCGTCCGCTTTCTTTGTGGCATACAGCTGATGCAATCTTTGAGCCATTACAACGCCCTATCTAGGCCGTTTTCCTATCTGACAGCGCCCCATATAGTATAGGAGATCCGATTGAATCGTGGACTGGTGCCTTTCAATCCATGTTTTTTGGAGTAAGCTAACTCTGAAATCGCTCTTTTGCCTTCTTGAAACTGCCTCCATTTGCTTCGCTACGCTTCCTACTCCGATTTATTTTTGCCCCCTATTCCCATTTATTTTCCTTCGTAATCCATAACCTTAAACGAATAGCGCCAAACAGAAAAAAGAAGAACATAGCGTGAAACGAAAAGAGAGCAGAACAAAAGGAGAATCGTAAAAACTGGAAGCGATTAGAAACATTGCACTGAGAGAATCTGCTAAGAACGAAACGAATAAAAGATAGGAACACTGCGAGCGAGAAGCGGGGGATGGGTCTTTTATGGCGATAAGGGGGGTTGTGAAGCGGACTGACTAAGGGGGAGTCATGTGAATAAGCGGAGAAACATGTCATGCAGTGGGTGGTGCCCCATGAGTGATGAAAGATAACCGGGTGAAAAAGTGCTGGCTGAAATATCCCAGGTGTGTCACCTCCTTCATTTCCCATTTGGAATCACTTAGGGAATAATTAAAAGGAAACGACGTCAACAGAACCCCTTTCAGAGGTAAGCATTCACCCTTCCCACTTTCTAGGGTTCTGAGGAGGTTCTGATGAAGAACGTCTGTCTTGCTGCCTGACGGAAGGTAATTCGTGTGGCAGACAGGCCGTTACTCGGGTAATGCTACAGTACTGTCAAAAACTTCCTCCCACTGGGCTTTACGACCGTTGGCTTGACAGGGGCAGCTGCCCAAAGCACTGAAGGAGATTATAATCTATCCTCTACCGATTCCTACAGGGACAATCCTATTAACTGTTAATCGACTTTTCTGATATGGTGATATCAGCGGGATTAGTAGAAAGGACTGCAGCAGAGGGACAAGGGTAAGGCAAACGGATTTCCCGTTGGAAGCAAACCGATATGTCAAGGTTATTGTAGGAAGTGACATGTCGTGCCGAGAAAAAAAGCAAGATCTAAACTGTTCATCGCCAATCGACCCATGTGGGATGATGATGCCACGAATTGACTGCCGATCAGACGAGCTGACAATCGAGACCTATGGGGGTTATGAGTTGTTGGGGCCTGTTGATGGCATTGTTAACCGGCTAAGGAAGCACGGCACGGTCGGTCCCAAGCAAAAATCATTTACTCTCAAAAACTCATTCCCCGCATACCCGGAGGTATTTAGGATAACCACGAACAAGGCTCTGGAATCACCGGGCGTTCGAAAGAATCCGAGCTGATTGTGAGAGGCAACGCACCGATCTGCTTGTACAAGCGGACATGGTGCTAAGCCTCTAGCAAGTACTCTTCCCTCCAGATGAGAAAGAAGATGAAGTTCGCGAATGTTGAACCGATTCTCGTTAGGAATAGAGACGAAAGCGAAGAAGTGTCCAAAACAGACGATTTTACGAAAGCCAAAATAGGCGAAGTACCTCTCACTGGACCGCATTCAAAGGATAACATTGCTTTTTGTTAGTTTGACCACTCCTATACCTTCATTCACGTATGGGAGGAGTAGGCAGGGTGGTGGCAAAAGGTGCATTATACAAATACGGTAAGAGACTTGAAACTCGGATCGATACTCGCCCAGACCAACCCACCTGGTTAAAGGATTCCAGACTCATTGGGGATAATAAAGGCTCCGACTTGCACATCGGTCGGTCACCGCAATTTACCCCTTAAATTTGAATCGAGTGCGAAACGGACCAAAAAAAAATGGGATTGAGCAACTGCGAGGACAAAAGTATAGGAAATATTTTCCTTGAAGGCAGAGTTTACGATAATTCTGAGGTACCCATTCTCCGTCGAGAAGCGGAAGAATAGGTTGAGAATAGATCATTGGTAGTGAAGAAAGCAAGAAAAATTGCCGATTCGAGCAAAATAAGTCTCCTTAAATGTAGGAAAATAGAGGTTGGACGAAATTGCCATGACGGAAATAACATGGAAGGGGTATTCGGACGAGATTTCAGTTATTGCAATTGCCCAAAGAACTGACTACATTAAGCCAGAACTGTACAGAACTGTCTTTCACGTCGCTATGGACCAAGACAAGTTGTGGGAACTTCCTGCATGGGTTCTCTTGTGATCGGTGCAGCCTCTACAATGCCGGTGAAACTCGTCCGAGGATACACACGCGCCAATTTTTGAGCCTTTATAGCTCCCTAAGTAGGCCGTTTTTCGACCTAAAAGCACCAGACAGGGTATACCAGGGTGCCTCAAATTCATCTTATGGGAGAATTTCACGAACCATTTTTATCGTGAATTGTGCCTTCAACCACATTCGGGCAACGTGTGCTCTACAACTGAATGGGTGCATTACAGCGACATACACCTCTTCGACAGCACTATTATCCCTTGAAGCAGATACGAAGGGCCTTTAAAAAGACGATTTCTATGTCATGTTCGAGCAAGAGTAACTATAATACAAAATTTCGCAAGTATCTCGCTGTGCTAAACAGAAACGCTGAAATGATAGCTTCTAAGACGATTTCTAATTTCTATCCTCAAAGCGGTTTAACAAATAACGTACCTTTCCAAAAAAAGTTTTGAAAACTCGACCTGCACTACATATTCAGCGTCCAGGGAATTTTCTTAGTTTTTGACATTATCGCGAATGAATGTGAAGGTTATGAAATTCTGTAAAAATTCGTAATATTCGTCAATCGAAGAGAACTAGGCTAGCAAGCTGAGAACTCAGAACCAGTTGAGATCTTGCCGAAAATCTATGCCGCCATTGTCGTTGTCGCCAGCTATTGCTTCGAATATTCCGCAATAAAACAAGAAAAAACTTTGGTCCGTAGAGAGGTTGGCAGTCAGACAGAGAGAGGGAAGGAGGTGGAGAGGGAGATTGAAAGGCTGTGTTGTGAAAGAGGTGGAATTTCAGAACATATAGCAATGCTAACACGACACATGGCAGCCAACAAACCTCTGGAATTGATGTCTTCTTGTAAATTACCGCAGAAATATGGATGGGTTGCGATTTTGCAATTTTTCTTGACTGAAGACGCAGCCAAGAACGTCTCCATTCATTCCGACCGAAACCCCTACTTATGAAAACGATGGGCTTGAGAGAAATGGGTCGCTCCAGTCAAGCCAGTGCCGAGGCCATCATGGCCAGCGTGGGAGCTACGTTTTCGCTCAAAAGCAGGTGGAACCCAACCACCTGGCCACCTCTATTTCCTAGGTGAGACTGATAACCATAATGCGTACCAATCGGAACGCCGTTATGTATTCCCATACGCTATTCCAATAACTGGGTGGTCTTTGCAAACTCAATCGGATCATTTCCTCCCAACCAGTTGTCGGACGACATGAGTCAGTCTTTTCCTCTTGACTTGCAATCATTGAAATGATCGATTGCTATTGGAATCTATGCATAAGTACAGCGAGCTACACCGCCGTCCGATGTTTCATTCAGTGAACTTGTCCTTCAAACTGAAGAACAGCCCACAAAGACTTTCGAACAGAGCTTATCGATCATTTATGAAATTGAAGGATATGTCGTGCACTATGAGTTGTAGACAAGAGTTGAACGGGGGCTCGGGTTCACGGAAAGTGCTGCCCTTGGCCACTTCACTCGTCTAGGGACCTTCTCGGTGTCGCAAGACACAAAATCATTCCTTTAGGTGGAAATGGACAAGCTGGTGACATCGGTAATAGTTAGGCATAACTCGGGGCGCATTCCGAAGCATTTGAAATGGTAGTGTCATCGCAATAGCCTGTGAAAGGTTTTGAGGGGCAGCAGGTGCTTTGGGGTGAAGGGTGGGAAGGAGGAGTGAGAGGAGAAGAGCAAGTGAGGAACCGCTTTTTATACTCTGACACTAGTAGGAGCAGAAGTAGCCCATGTTATAGTAGCCCATGTTGTTAGCATAGTGATATTTGATCCGAGATCAAACCCAGGGGTTAACCCGCGGTAGCAGTGTACCGTGGTATTACAACATCTTCCAACACAGACGTATCTCACAGCCTGCGGATTTTGTGTTACAGTAGTCATACGAAGAAAAATAGAGCAGTCATTTGACGATCAGGAAAAACCCGTCACACATATGGCGCGTAGAAAAAAAAGGTATTAAGGAATACACACGGATTAAATAGCGTAGTACAGTAATCCGGACCTTTAGTCCTTGGTTGAATTGTCCAGCAGCCTAGGAACGCAGCCTAACCGTGGTTCAGAGACTTCGATACACAAAGAATCAACACAAACAGAATCAATACAAATCCAAAAGCGATAGAAGAAAGGAAGAGAAGTCTATGCGCCATGCACTTCCAGACAGTTTTCAAAGGTTGTTACACAGTCCGCATGAATTTCCAGCAATCACATAGAGTGAGAAGCAGTAGAGGAAACATCAGACAATCAAAGTAGACCCGTCAAGTGTAAGGTTGATTAGGGCAAGGGCAAGAGGGGATAGGGTAGGTGAGGAACATCCCACAGAGCATTACGCAGAATATGCCACAAAGTCAGCGGACGGGAGCCTCGGAACCTGTTTAGAACCTTCAACAGGTTGTGTTATTGCTAAAATAATTGCATTGAACCCTGCACCACGAACTCACCAAAAATCCCAAACAGGCCGAAGCGGATCAAACAAAATGTATGTGATGGTCACCCCAATTTTGGAGGCTTTCCACGGACTGAAAGATAGTGAGTGAGTGCAGATGTCATGGGAAGCTTTCTATGGCCATTTATCAGTTCTTTAAAGCTGAATTGAATGATAATTCAGTGAATAAAGGGTTTTTTCTGCCGACTGGGGGAACAGAAAGGGTGGAGTAGGGCTGAATCATTGCTTGATTCTAGCGGTTCCCGCACGAAGGTATAAAGTGATAAGGCAGTCACAAAATATGCACTATGACGATAACAGAACTGCGACAGAGCGGAGCGGGGCAAGAGAACAATCACCTTTCAATTGGAACGAGGCCGAGAATCGATGCGTCCTCTTCTATTAAAAGGATCTGCGTCCTTGGAGAAGACCAATATTTGCGTTCGAGATCAGCTTGCGACTCAGCCGCAGAACCCTCGCAATGCCTCGGAGGTGTGAAAAAGGAGATCAATAACTATCGATTATCGATTACTGGAAGCTATAAAGCTTGTCTATAAATCGCAAACTATGAACTGGAGAGGAGCCCTTCGATAGCCATATGTCCTGTTTCCAGATAGGAGGACACCTAAGCCTAAGAAGAAGGAACGAGATAGATATCAAGGTCGGATGAAGGCGCGAACAGAGCGTACAGTGATACCTATTACAAGAAAAAAGGAGGAATAACTAGCAAGATCTCCTAGAAATACCGGAAAGACTGGCCCAGAAACCCGTGTTGGGCTGTGGAATACTAGAGGCCGTCAAAGCCATCCCGGCGGGCCAATTCCGCGGATCATGAAGAGCAGTTAAGGCGCGCACAAGTGAGGGCAGTAATGGCCTGAATAGAATAGCAGTAGCCCTAGTATAAAGCTCAAAAGCTTCGAAAGATTCGCAAAGCTTGAGGAGGATGGAACAGCGATGAGGCATAGGAAAACAGTCAAAATTTAGTTTGTAATTAAGTATATAATAAGTATATGTAGCACATAACATAACACCTATACCCAATTTTGTTACATAATTAACCACACAAAAGTTTCTTTTCCTATCTTTCCCGGATTTGGAGCAAAATTGGCAGCGAACTCCTTTAACCGACACTTAAGCAGTCCTGGGTAACCCAGTATCTTCATGCTTTCAATCGAATTTATAGGCGTTACACCTGTTTCCTTCGATATCACAGTTGCCAGTGAAGTAGTTGATATCCTCGATTATTTCCTTAACACCCGGCCAATCTCCTTGAGACGATCTTCCGTAGGGTAACTTGGCAGGTGTTGCGACAGGCTGCAATCAGGTATGGTTCGGGGAGCGAATCCCGCTTTGATACATGTCCATCGAGGTATTTCATTCCACTGGGGTCGGTAAATTGGTACCGGATTCGGCTGCGAACATATAGGGATTGGGTTGGACTTGGTCTCATCAATGGAAGTCACTGTACAAGTCACATACGCATTCAAAAACGGCATCACAATTCTGAATAGAGGTAGAATCCGCAGTGCATCCCAGATATGGGAAGGTTCGAAGCCAGAAGGCATTAACTATCCATCTTTAAACCCTGACATAAGTAATGGATTAGTATCTTGTCGAAGCTCCGGATGTTTTAGGTGAAGAAGGCAGAGATGATAGTGAACAAGTAGTGACCAATGATCCATGACCATAGTATGCAATGGGTAAATTGAATGCTAAGCCTCAACGTTAAGCTCGTGTCGGTCCTGCCCAGTCGGCCTCGTGTCTATTACGTAATTCAGGTGATTTGCTTTCCCGCAGAGGAAAAATCAAGACATAGCCCGACATTTATTTATTTATTTATTTATCTATACGTCCCTATAGACGCGCCGGCCAGCTCTACTGAAGAACCGAGCCTAAACGTTATGTACAATATGCAGGTAACCGTTCACTGCTCATGTCATATTCGTCATTGTTCTTTACCCTTACCCTAAATTCATTAAGAGTATCCTACGGAATACTATATCGGGCACATTTACTGAAGAACGCGGGCTAGGTAACCTTGAAACAATTTTTTCCGTAGTTTAATAAAATTGAATTCTACTACATATAATAAAGGAAATGACACCCGAAAGGTAAACTTCCAAAAATAGAACCTCACACTAAAAAAGCAATAAAATTATTTTGGATAAAGTACAACAGTTAACAAGTAGAGATTGCCCAATCACTAAATAGAAATAAATTTTCTAGAGTAAAATCGATGAGTGCATGAGAAGAAGGGCAAGAGGATGAGGTGCAAGGTGGGGTTGTGGGTGGTGCGTGACATCGCAGAGCAAATACCAAATAGGTGCACTTCAATGGTTTCAGAAAAGATAAATAAAACCAAAAAACAATTCGAAAGTGCACTAACAAAGCTAGTTTTGGTTTTTATGGAAATCAAAGCGAACCGTGCACAATACATTCCAAGATTATTAGTTATTAGCAAGCGGTTCCACTGCTTTCGAAACAACCAGAACCAATTCTCGTTAAGAAACCAAAAAAAATGAAACAAGAAGAATTTGAGTTGCTAGCCCTTTCCAGAATGAGTCTTTCGAAGTCTCCCTTAAGCGCATGCATAACTCAGCCCACTCAAATTGCATACATGTAGAGCTGGATCAGTCCAGAGACAGAGACGGGAGATCTGCGGGTTGGAGTCTTGGTCTGTATCATAGCACCTGATGTCTGACGATACCGCCATTGCCTCTAACAGGATCCTTCTATTGCATATCCATTCAGGGGAGGAACCACCCTCTTTATGAGCTACTTTGGGTCTTGAGCGCTTCTAAGACACCCTCAACATATTACCAATTATTATAAAACTCGTCCTTATCGTTCACCAGCCTATTGCGCAAAGAGGAACTGCTGCGGTCTCAACGTCAACTAAGCTGGGTTTCTGAGTTTGAGGAAAGAGGGGTCCGTTTATCCTAAATCGCATTACGTCCTCTCTTCTTGGACACTGTGGGGGGGGGGGGGGTTCAAGACGTAGGAGAACGTTCAGAAACATTGGAAATAGTGAAATTAACTCACAACATCCCCACATCAAATATAATGAAGACCACTAAATGAGCTTAGAAAGCTTTGGTAGTTGAATTGCAAGCCATTTAAACAGAGAAATCTTGAAGTCACAGAATTATTGCGGCACTATGTAAAGGCCAACTCTCCTCGCACTTCCCCTCGTCCTTTCCAATAGGAATTCCAAAGTATTCACGTCTCTATGTCAATATTTTGTGCAGCTTTTGTTTTGACACGGACACCAGCCGCCAGCTGATAAGCGGAGTTCGCACACCAACATCCCAATGGCTATTCATTTATGTTCGGCAGAAATCTGGCAAAGTTACGCCAAGCAGTTGGTATTCAAACAAAAACATATCATCGCATTCGTTTGCTGCAGTGTAGCAAATTTGCGACTTGTTGAACCTGCTTAAAAACAGCTAAAAAACAAATAGGAAAAAAGAGAAAAACCAAACTGAAAGCTATCAATTCTGCAGCCGGCATTCACTCTTTCCGTCATCGAATAGAGTCAAATGCAAAGAGCCAATCAGCTGATCAAGTTTATAAATAAATAAATAGAAGATAAATAAAGAAGTAAATAAAGAGCCGCAATAAATTATGGGGATTCGGGTAGAAAAAGATTTTCATGAAATGTCAGGATTCTTGCGAGGAAAAGAGAGAACGAAAAGGGAAAAGATACAAAATAGATGTCAAGGTGAACTTTGAAGATCCCTTAGCTAAATCAGGCAAAAAAATCAGTTCCGAAGACTTCAGTGCAGCGTCGATATGGAACGGGCGCAATGTCATTTACGAAGACCAGAAAATCAGCCAAATGCGACGAGATCAAAAAAATAATGGATTGAAAACTCGAACAGTTGCCTAGGCATTGATCACAGGCAATAGATTTATGGTACTTTTAGACAGCAACTGGTAATAAACAAAAAGTTTAAGGACATCTAAATAAACGGAAGCATCATACGCATAAATCACTTGCAGCACCGGAAATCGGAACGGAAAGTTGGTTTTATTTGAAAAGGAAGTAGGAAAGGAGACCTATAATTAGGTTGAATTCGAATAATATCTGCGTAAAGCACTTAAAGGCAGTTGTCTTGATAACTTGAATGTATGAAACCCTAGTTGATTGGTACAGGTCTGCCAGTAACAGACACGTACTGATTTCGCTACGCAAAGGAAAGGAAAAAGACCCTAGAGGGCATGTTCTGCTCCACAAGCTTTGCCCTAACAAGGAATCACCCTGAACGACTGATAATCATTTTTATGGCCTCAGAAGCTGTGATCAATCACCAAATGTAAGAAGTAGCAAAAACTTCAGAGGTGAAAGTGAACGTGATAGGTGGGGGAACAGGTGATATCGGGGAATTTGATCCTATGTACACAAACTCTTTCAAACACCCCGTTCCCTCACACTATTCCCACTTGTACCCTTGGACCAACTGCAAAAAACCGAACACTGGCGCTCCAATTAGGCTCTGCCAGTTTTTTACAAAGCCTGGAGGGCAGCAAGGAGAAGCACTCCGTTTTACGATGAGGGACTGCCATAAAACTTGAGCATCTTCTATCTCGCTTGATTACTTTCGAAGCCAAATGCTCCATTCCCATGCCTTCGCCCATTCTGTACCCACTTTTTTTCTCCCATAGCAATACGACATCACACGGGCAATCTCATTCATTCATTTCGCATATTCACTAAGATTGACAGACAACCGATACGAAATGAGAAATACGTGCACTAACAGACAAATAGCCTCCTCGGCTACCAATGTTACGGTAACTATGGCCCTGAAGGTTAAGTTAAAGGGTCAAGAAAAGCAAACTATGGCCCGGATTTTATCTCATTGCGACTGGTCGTGGAAAACAAACACACACAGGCGGATAGACGTATGCGAAAAAGTGATCGTGACGGGGGATTAAAGCCGTGAAAAGCGGGTAAGAAGAAAAGTCACTAAAGAGGAATTCGTGGCAGCTTCCAAAGCATCTGGAGTAATTCGGGAAGATGGCTCCAGGGTGTAGTCCTAAGTAGAACATCAGTTTGAGCCGAGAAAGGAAGAATTCAGAGTAGGTGGTGGTCCTATCGCCACACGACAAGTCAACCTGTTGACCCCAACCCAGTCGAATACCTTGTTGCTCTGGAAATCGTTGTCAGATCAGGCTGTGGATAAAAACATTGACTGGTATCTCAAGTTGCCTTTCGCAGTTCATTGAATGGGGCCGATTGACTCAGAGGGATCTGAGCAGTCTGTGGTAGACGCCTGCGTACTTGCTACCGGGAATAAAAGCAAAAGAGCTTGCAAGATCGGAAACCTCGCCTTTCCATCGGTCCATCTTCTCATTTTTGTCATTGATAGTACCAGGTTTACGGGAAATGGCCACTGAAGTGTAAAACAAATATGCAGCGGAACTCTGAGCTACGTGAAACAATGTAATTGGGCGATTATTAGACCTAAACATCGTAATGACCATTGCCATCATACTTAGCAGTACATGTAGGATTGTAGGATTGGATATTTTACCTCGTTTATGGGAAATCGCCAAATTTCATGTAGAAACTGTAGAATTTCCAAAGAATGCAGTGTCTGAAGAAGGACTGGCTAGTGAAGGCTTCGGGGAAAGTTCAGACAATTTTATGACGGTCATGAATGTTTCTACTGACGGCCGTAATGGTTTGATTACGGTTGTAGGGCAAATGGGAAAGTAGTGATGACGTGTGAAGACTAATTTAGTTCATCGATAAACGAGTTCAAAAGAAAATTCAGCTCTAGAGGAACAAATTTCACTATGGGTGAACATGGAGTTGAAAAGCGCTTTGGCCAATAGATTTATATTTCCAGAACCAATTAACCAGAAAAAAGCTTGTGAAGGAATGCATTTGACAGTATTGTTGGTTATCGGCTTATCAAGTCATTCGCAATCCAACACCTCAGTGATTTTTAGTGGATTGCGAATGCACGGCGCATTTCGAAAAAGTCGTACATCACCCAGAACTCTCCCTTTACTCTCTCTCTCTCCAGTAAGAATTGAGAAGCGAGTTTTCAAAGACAATTAAACGACCACACCACTGAAGAAGAAGTTTCAAAAGAAGATCACAAAGAAAAGCGACAGCCGAAGGAAGTGGAACCTTGAGAAGGTGTAAAGTAGATTTTACTCCAAAAAAGATACTCTCAACGTTATCTCAGCGTATGAGCTCATCACAGAAAGGCTAAATGAAAAGGTGAATGAATAGCGACGTGATTAAGTGCCGCTGCGTCGAGCTCAAGGTTAAGAATCCTCTTGGTCAGAAAAAACTACCCACTGGAGCCCCATTGTTTCATTTCCCATTTCGAAACTTGTTTGAGGCTAACATATTCTGAGATACTTATTTTTCGGCCCCACATACCCATCATACAGGCGGAATGTTGGTTCGAAAACCCTCGAATTCCCAGGTGGCAATCGAATGCGTGGCGCATTCAAAAAGGAATTATCAGCCCAATCGTTTAATCCATTCCTCTCAAATTTAAACTTATTACGTCGATCATTTTTGTTTTTTTCGAGTTTTTTTTTTTTGCGAATTTCCCCTAGCTCTGATGCATTAGACATGTAATGTGTGATAAATACCAGTAGGATCTGATAATAATACTTGATAATAATGGTATGGTAGTAATATTATGCTGGAATAAGAGGACAAATTAATAATATAATATGTAGTACAACGAGTAAATGACCGAAAAGTGGAATACTGTATTGATTTTTCGCCTTGAAAAAATAATATACTAGTCCGGTAATATAATAAATATATCATATTATTCGAATTATATGACAATATAATTATAATATAATTATAATTTAAGCAGTACAACGAGTAAATGACCGATAAATGGAGTACTGTATTGATTTTTCGCTATGTAAAAAAATCCTGACCACTTCCAAGAAAGGTGTGGGTACTTCCAAGAATGCAACAGATGAGGTGAATCGGAAAATAGCCGTGATCGTTGCAATTTCGCCATAAAGAAAGCAACAAAACGGCGATGGAAATGAAACAATGGGAAAGATGCCATCTGAATAGTTCAGCGATCAACAGCTGATTTCTACCGTCGACTGTTATCAGTAGAAGGAAAAGTAAGTGGAGTCGATCGATCGATCGATGTTTGGAGAATGGAAACTGCAGTGCATGCATGCAGGCATGCACTGCACCGAAACTGCGTGGTTCTGCTGTGGCGACACACAGCAAGGGGCAGGTAGGTAGGCAGGTGGCGGCGGTTGGCTGGTTGGTTTGGTGGCTGGCTGGCTAGACGGTCGGCGAGCTGGCTGGCGGCAGCCAGCGTTCAGTTGCCAAGCGACCGACCATAGTGAACGCGTGAAGGTGGAGTTTTGCTTACCTCATTGGGGCGTCGCGGATGACACGACTTTGGATGAAAAACAGCTATCCAGCGAATTAGGCGGAGTGAAATCAGGAACCGGAAAAGTCGCATGAAAACTGGTTCCAATGAGGGTGCATGCACCAGAAATCATCAAAAAGATTCTTCAAGTAGCAGTCCTAGGTGTTACATGTAAACCCAACTAGACCTCGTAGGCTTTCAGGCGCTAGACAGGAACATTGAAGCCCCTTTTTCATTCCCTCGAACCCTAGTACGCTTTTTACTTCCTTTTGCTATCATTCCTGTCGTTTACAAGAGGTTTATTTAGTGGCAATAGTATATTTCAAATAATAAGGAGGTTAGGAGGCGAACAAAAATATGAGTACTGTTCACAATAAAGTAGTTCCTGAGTAAGGAGAAAGTAGGGAGAAATATGCGGCCCGCTCTAACACCATATGTGGCACTTTCAAGTTAGAAAACCTCCTAGATAGGGTATTATATGGTCTCGAAGATTGTCCCAGCTGTATGCCACACCCAAAGACGGACGAGTTTCAACGGCGTCTTAGAGACTGCAAAGTTCACAAGGAGACACCCATGTTGGAAATCAAACAACTAGTCGTGACCCATGGCAGTTAGTAGATGCAGGCAGTCTTGCACATTTTTGGCTTCATGTGGCCAGCTCTTAAGCAACTGCAACAACTGAAATCTCGTCCGAGAACCCCTTCCTTGCCATCGCTGTCACGGTAATCTTGTCCAACCTCCATCTTCATCACTTCCAAAAAGCATTTTTTTTTTGCAAAGTGACAAATTTTCTCGCTTTCTGCCATCGGTGCACTATTTCCCTCAACACTTCCGCTCATCAACCCTAAAAACCTCAAAATTACGTGAACTGTCCCTTCAACCTAAAAACATTGAGTCAGATTTCCTTTTCATTTGATCACTTGGTTCATGCGGAGCAATGTGGGTCGAAGTGCAAACGGAACTGAGTCATCACTGCCAGCTGATTGCTGAGCTGTGTCACTCTTTGAAGGGGCCAATCATTCAACTCCACCACCTGTTAGAGGTGCGGCAGACCTAAGCAACCACACCGAATCAGCTCAGAAACAAATTCTGCCCCGATCCTCAGCTGATCCACTGATTCCGCTCAGAAATAGAAATATCCCGCATGAGTCATGATGATTTTTGGGATAAACTATGAAAATATGTCAGTTACAACAGTTTCGATGATAAGCCATGCATTTCGCCAACACTACAGAGGCAGAAACATTCCAACGAGTCGTATTTCTATAAGACGGCCTGATCGAAAGGCCTGTTCAATTTTCAGATTGTTTCCTGTACCCTCCTTTACGGAGTCCGATGCCGGAGCTGGAGGGCAAGGGGAAAAGAACGGAGAGGAGCGTGGCTCGGGAGGTTTGGATGATCATAGTGATGCTTCGAGAAGCAGACAAAAGTTGGTACTTTCACAGCTTGGACTTAGTTCTATAATTTTTTGAGGTCATGTGAATTGTTCAAGAACTCTTCCAAAACTTCCCCAGACCTATCCTTACTTTCCCTAGGTCGTTGACGGTCACAATTAGGAGAAGGGCAGTAGGAGAAGCTGGGTCGTCGACCTCTTCAGTCTTTCTCACAATCTCGCTACGCTACAATCTTTTTTGAATGAATGAAAATGGAAAAAATGAGGAAGAAACCGAACAAATAAGAAATAAAAATAAATAAATAAAAAATAAAATAATAAGCAAAAAGTGGAAATGCTGCTGACTAGGCATTGGCCGATGCGTTACCTTTGCGGTTATAATTCATAGAATGATGGAGAAATAGAAGCAAAGGCTGAATAGGTGGAGCGGAATAAATAGCTCCAAGATAGGAGAAACTAATAAAGTTAGTAATTGGGAATTTAAATTGAAAAACAGGGCAACAGTTCTTTTGAGAATCGCTTCCTGAATGCAATGGGAAGGTTTCTTCAGGCCTTTGTTATACGCCTATTCAAGTGGGAGTTCCCGTCGAAAAGGTCGACCTCGACCAATCCCACTGCACCACACCCGTCAGTCAATATCTGGTTGAACTGATAGCAGTTTCAATACGCGATAACCGGGCCGTAAAAAAAGATTCACAAGCGCTCCCATCCATCGAAATGAAAAGGGAAGAGAGATGAAACAAGATCGAGAGAAAATTATTTTTGAAGTTATGATTGAAAATAAAAATGTTAAGATGAGGGTTAGCTGGATGACAGGGACCAATAGCAATTACCGCACTGCGAAAATTTTGGGCAAATACTAAATCGCCATGCGACGCTGTTGGAAACCAGAGTCGTTACAAAATACAAAAAAAAAACTGGGAAAAAAGGATTCCATGGAATTGCTGAAGCAGAGTGGGTGGGGTGCAGTAGGAACGAAATTGTCGCGCCGCGGCGAGAGAGAAATCGCGCGCCAAGGAATGTAGCAGGATGCAGCAGCAAGTAAGGAATTCAGTAACCAAAGAAGTAAGAGTAGAATCATGCCATAAGCAGTAGTCGCATGGCGATTGAGCTGTATGAAGAACGCTAGAACTGTTATAATGAGGCAAATGGTCCGCGACAGCCGCGTGCGGCGGATCGATTATACAAAACCGTTCCTACTGCTCGTCTCCCAAGCACAGTGACCCTTCAAGTAGAGAAAAGATGACTATGGAAGTTATAAAGCGTTGATACTGATACTTGACCTGGCTCGACTGCCTTCTGCCCTCTCCCGGTAGCGCCTCCCCTAAGCTCCATTCCATTACCCCTACCCAATGTGAGATCTCGTAAAGAGAGCCACCCGTGAAGAACACAATCGACCAATAAGACCAGCCGCCTGAACCATATGCCCAATGACAGGCCTAGAATCAAGAGGATCGTACTTCGTGCGAACTCATGGCCTGATTGGCCAAGCTACAAGCTAATAAACATATTCATTTCGGGCCACATGGCTGGCCGAGGTGATGGATAAGAGCTTCAGTTAATCCACAATTAGAAATCGCACTTACCTATGGATCTACGTGGGTGGTAGGCATATATAAAAGGCACCGAGCAGCAAAGGGCTGTGAAATCGATCATCCGTAAGCAGGAAAATGGTCATCTCATCGGTAATTCATGGTGCTATGCATGAATTTTCCCCAGTTGAAAAATATACGTATAAGTGCAGGCAAGGCAGGTACGGAGTACCCCTGAAGCTACGCAGGAATGGTGCTTATTGATTGGGGTCACTGCACATGTAGTGACTTTTGACGAGGTCTCAGGTCTGAGTGGGCACACACGTACGCGCGAAGCTCTGAAAACAATCCTCACCTCAGCGAAACCCGACGGGATGATCAATTATGCAATGAAAATGCGCAGCTCACTCCCCAGGGAGAATGAAGGGCGTGGAGCTTAGGCTTCGAGGGCGTTTCGCTGGCAAATCGCTGTCGCGTTAACGTCGAAAAACGTGTCGCAGAGAAATATGAGGGATGGGACGGATTTCTGGGAGGACGGTTCGACTGCTCCAGGCGAAACCGCTCGGCGGTGATGCGAGTCGACGAAAGGGCGATGCAAATTCGCCCATAACTTATCGGAATACCCAAAAATCGGGACTGTAGTTCGATGCGAATGGATAGACGAAAAACCAGAACCCTATGGACCATTTGGACCCATGCTCAAAGTAGCTATTAACATTAATAGTGAAAAATGATAGTGAACAAAGACTTTCGTCGTTAATCACTCTCTTTTTTGGGATGCGCCCCGTATTTGACTTCCTTCCAGAACCTTCCAGAACGGATGAAAGGATAAAAAGATAAGGTCTCCAGGCGCTGATTTCGTCCAGAGGATGCGCCCCCGACTTCGACTTCCGTAAGCTTGGCTTGGACGCACATCGATACGGGATCCGATCCCGAACCACAGTGCACGTCACACCCTTCCGCTCCATCATGTCCGCCCTATTAGAAATCGTTGGCAAAATATCAAATGGTTTTCCCATTCTAGAGCTTCCTGCATGGGAAGAGAACGTTCCCCTAGTCCACGTCTCGAAAAGAGGGTGATCCGGTCTCAATGCATCAATGACTACATCGATCCATCTGATACGTATTCTCCATCGACCATACACCATCGGCCTTCGTGGGTGAGGGGTAAAGACCACGGTGCCCGAATCGCACAGGTACGGGTTCAAGTCTTGCCTAGGCAACGAAATTTTGTCTATAATTCGCCAACCTTGACAGGCATACGCCAGTAGTATCGAGCTATTGGAAATCTCAATTTTACAGAAATACAAGTCGAGAACCGTGGCCAAATAATCTCCTCAAAGTCATGAAATAAATCATGTGCAAAATCTAGAACGACGCAATTTCACGACCCATTAGATCGCACTAAATTCCACGGGGAATCCTCCAACGGTTTTGCTCAGTATAGTCGACGCAAATCGTGATGCAGCGATCGGATGGGTTCATTGAAAGGTTCGTTCCGGGCCGGTGCAAATGCGCGATGGACGGACGCCACGACGATTAATCGAGTCGATTGCCGCCGCTTATCACACATTCCATTATGGTGACGTCATGACGGCAAAGTTTGCTTTTTTTGTTGAAAATAAATAGCCGATTCAAAAGGTAAGCGACTCCTATTCGAATTTCTTCACCAACGAACGAAACGCTGAAGGGATCACATCAGAGGGTAGGACATACTTCAAAAATAGGAAAGGGAAGAAAAGGAAGAAAAGGGAAGTATTAGAATAATCCAATGAATGAATTGATTTGGTATCCTAGAGGGAACAAAATGGTGAACTAGCTATATGACGAAGGAGATTTTGAAAAAAGTGACTTCATCACTCGCCCTAGAATGCGCCACGTATTTGTTTACCATCGCTATTTTTAACGTAGAGGTGGATGATCAAGAGCTATGCCTACCCAATGAAAGGAGAGCACGAGCTGCTCGAGTCCCAGGTCTGCTCCCAAGATGATTCAACATCATTTGACCACACCGGAAGCATAACCCAACCCTCGAAGTATAACCCAGCCCTGGTACCATGTGCAAGTTTCGGACCAAGATCTTGTCTGCGATAGGATCGGTACACCAACCTCTGGAAAGGTAAGCACATGTAGATTTTGTGACATTGCCGCTGCTGTATTGGTGTAATGAAGAAGCAGGTTCGGTTCCCTCTCTCAACCAGCGCTATCCGAACTTTTCTTCACGGTAAGCTTTACAATGTCGATTTATGGCTTATCTTTCAAACATAATCCTCAATCTGAGAAACGAAGGGAAGCATTTCATCATCGAAGGTGGGCGATCATGTGTAATAATCAATCTGGTGACGAAGACGACAATTTCATATGATAACAGCAATCGAACCGAAACGAGGACGACGCAATCGAAAACCACTTTTAATGCGATCTTGAAAGTAAACCAGTTCCTCAACTACACTTTGCAATCAGTATAGTAATAATATATGCAACCTTCAAGCGCTTATACGATGCGGACAGGCCAGGCTTTTATGGTTAGGTATAACAGTTAAAGTATTGGATGGTATACCAGTTAGGCGACTAAAACAACTGGTCGCCGGATAGATGCGTCGAACCTGTCCCGGTGTAGCTACACACACAAGCTCGTCTCACCTTACTCAGAGCTGGTTCTGGGCTCTGTTTCCGAGCGTTAATTACGAAACTTACTACTCACAGACGGATGTAGTGTGGTTTCAAGTAGCGCACTATCGCATGCATACATAGTCTGGGGATCGGATCGGGGATCGATACTTGCCCGGGCTGACTTAGCCTTCCAACCCACCTGGATCTATTGGTAGTAGACTTGTTTGGGAGGATAGAACTAAATTGTCGGCTAGACAACACAAGTCATTATAGGCAACATACTCATCCAAATCGTAACGATGCTGAATGGAAGTCGGATGAGAGGCGCATTCCGAAAACAAAGGAGATTGATAAAGCCAAAACTTTGACGTTTATCTTCCTATTATGCCTTCATAGAAGGAGACAAGCAGGTATAAGTAGCGTGTCTGCGTGCTTACAACACAAGATGTCCGTTCAGATGATCAGATATAGACCCGAAAGATATGTCCCATGACTAGATGGTATAATTAATCTACCCAGTTGGCATGCCGCGCTTGGATCGACGTTGATGCTTAAAGTCAAGCATAGAGAAAAGTCCAGAAAACGTATACTGCCTAATATGTAGTGGCCAATAACTGAAAAAATCTGCTCTGATACCAAAGACGACCGCAACACGGAGCCTCTATATAAGGAATAGAACTACGAAAAGGAGCCGTTGTAAAGAGCGTAAAACTAGGTGATACCGCCGATAACAAACGGTATCAACCTGCGAAACTTAGTCGCTCACGTTTCTTGTCACAAACCTAGCAGCATTCGAAACAGCCACGCGCAATGGGACTTGAAATGTTCACAGTTTCTTGGGCCCTTCCTTCTTGAAGGATTGGTACCAGTTTCAAACATTCTAGCAGGACTGGGACCTCGGAAAGAGTCCATCCGGGGTTATCGATTGGGGAAAGCGAATGAGAGCTGGCAAGAAAACAGAAAATCCAGTTTTCCTTCCCAAAGTATCAGAGTAAAGAGGTGAACTGAGCCTTGTTAAGTGTAGGGAGCTATAGAGCCAAAATGGCGGCTCATACTGAAGGCGAACTGGGGAGCCAACGAAACATTTGGCCTCCCAGTAAGAATCGACACAAACACAACACGGAATCCAATATGGTTGACACTAGTTTTTATGGCGTAAAACTGCCAGCAAAATGATGACAAAACTGAATTTAGCTAATGAATTCGTAATGCTTTCACCCCACTTCCTTTCACCCTTTCACGCATTCGCTGGGCACGAGTTGTTTCGGGAGGTAGAGGTCATACCCCCCCCTCCCCCCACCTTGATTCCTCTTTCCATGGGTAATTCATATTACCGTTAGCTGTAGGCACAAATGAAGTTCTGAAACGGTCCCAGTTACACACCATCCATAGCAATCTGTGTATCATGAGCCAGAGACCTTTCTGGCTCCTTTTGTAAAGTACAACAACAAATAGAACGACAAAAGCGTATGACGCGACCAATCATAGGGTTTCCCTACTAAAATGCACGTATGAGTCCAGGGTTATGCAGGGTGTGATGCAGTAGGAACGATATTGTCGCGTCGCGGCGAGAGAGACACGGCGCGCGACGGACTGTGTATGAAGGACGATAGAATTGTTTTACCGAGGCAAATGGTCCGCAACAGCCGCGTGCGGCGAATCGATTACACAAGACCGTTCCTACTGCCCGTCTCCCCAGGGTAGCGACTTGGAAGCGAATACAAGTCGAGAACCGAAATGGTCAGCGGGTTCATTCTTTAAGACCAATCAGCAATTAAGGTCAGGTAAGGGCAAAGAAAGTGTAAGTGATCCAGAAAGGACCGCTTTTACGGGATGTCCAGAGGATAGCGGCAGATCTCCGCTTCCTGGCACCCTTGCCCAGTGGGTTTCTTGAAATAAAATTGAAATTTGTTTGCCATATAAGAGATTGGATATACCCAAAGCATCACATTTTTTCGATTGAAACGGAAGGTCAACATGATTCACATGCAATTTCAAGCCATTTCCACCACTACGATTCTTCAGTTGTGCGATGAAGATGAATTAAGGTCTTTGCATTTTGCGGAACAGGTTTTACATTGGAAAAACTCCGCTGGAAATTTGGTTCGAAGGACGATTTGCATTCAATTCGCTACAGGAAGCGTCCAATTCACCACTCTGTGACAATGGTGATGAAGGCCACTGAGACGTTCCGCCCAGCAAGCCACCCATCTAATGGCTTCGAGCCCATTGCAACACAGAACCATTGTTATGCGAAAACCGAACTCCATAGGGAGTCGACCAGTTTTATTCGATGTGATAAGGAATGAGTCGGAACCGTTGATGGCTACTTTTAGGAGAATGATGCTCCCTTCAAATTGCCATCACGAATCTCTTGGATCCGAGGGTTATTTGCCTTCCATTCGGATAAATTTCAGAACCACGTTCTATACTCTCAAGATAAGACCATTAACCAATTTTTTGAGAAAAAAAAATGAAGTGAGTGTGGTTCAAGCACCAACAATGTCCCCAGACGCTGCGTAAATAGGTCATCTGACCTTTACCAATGGCCTCTACAGAATCACGCTCGAATTCGAATGCGTGGCGTATTCTTCACATGGTAAGAGAAGTTGTCGTGTTATGGTTACCTCATTCTGGGATCGAATAAATGAATAAAAACCAAATAAGCACTTGTATAGTAAAACAAAAACAAAAGCTCATACAAAGAGCGCCTAAGTGCCAGACGACTGACAACTTTTTAAGTTGAGCCAAGCATTTTGGTTCTATCCAGAATCTAGGTTTTATTAGGCGTTTGATGGGCTATTCGGCACCCACAATGATTTGCAGCAGCCTATTTACACTGGAATGGAGGGTTTTTATAGCCTAACATAAAAAGGTTACTGATCAGTCGGCACCAGAACATGAATGCGTGGGCCTTTATGGACGGGGTCCGACCCTGTTGTGAGCTGCCCAACAACTCCACCCAAGAACTTAATAACCAACGGATCTTCTAGCCCTTAGACCTCCTTCTACCTCACAAGGAGACATTTCCCAGATACTTTCAACTATTCTCAAACTTGGGTTTTCAGTCAAACTTGAGAAATTGGGGCTAAAAAGATAAAAAATGAAATTCTCCCGGAGAAGAAATCAGCCAAGAAGAAAGGAATACTTTTCCTAAGGAATCTATGAGTCAGAAATATAATCGGTTGCGAAATTCCGAGCGAGACGTCAGTATTACAACCAAAACCGATTCGTCAATGTTTTCACAGACATGCTAGTCAAACAAATATATTTATCATATGAACTCATGTAAAAATCAACAAATATGGAAAGGCAGAAGCCGTTTGTGAAAGATCAGGCGACGAAATTTGACGAAGCAAGCTGAGATGGAACGGAAACTGACAGAAAAACCTCTATCAAACTCGTTTGTTTGGGTAGGAAAGTGAGCGTTTCCCAAAAGGGGAAAGAAAGTCGAATCGAAAATTTTAGTTCAGTATAAATAAATATTTCAATTACTAGGGTCATGTATATGGCCCGAACAACCCAATGGGAGCCTCTTCAACTTTTTGGGAAGAAATCACTCGATTACTCACTTGGCTTCTTTACGGATAGGGTAGGCTGTTACTGTAATCCAGCCACCGTAGCATCGACTACCGTACCACCCGGAATGTCCTAAAATTTGAAGGATAGCCAGAAATGCCTCCAATCTTGCTGGAGCGGAAAGGAAAGATGTCACGATGTTCCAACTAGAATTCTTTGGTGAAAAATGGGGACAAACCCACTCATCTGTTCTCCCACGCTTCCCCTGCACTTATGTAGAGACAGTGAATCTGAAGGGTGCCACCTTCTGAGCCATACCTTTGCTTCCACCCTTCCAGGAGCGAAAGTAGTCCGACCGTAGTAAACCTAGCAGTAGTGCAATTGCTTTGAGCATATGGGACAAATAAAACACGCGTTCGAAGCATCGCCAAAGGCAATTAACAGCGACTATGTGGAATACGCTGGAGTATCGCAGCAAAGATTTATGATCTGACAGCCGTCGAATGAAACGCTTTGCCCCACACTGAGGAACAACGGGGGTGAAAAGCGTGGGAGAGAAGCACGTATGGGTCACCCGATCTCCGGTGTGCGCCGGGCGATGACGACGCAGGGAAGGATACGATGACATCGCTTTTCACTTAATCCCCGTGAACAATGGTCCAGCGCTAGACAAACTTGGTCACATCACGGTCAGACCGAAATAGGAATCAAAAAGAAATGCAAACAAACGAAAATAATTCGATCTGTTCATTTTGCTATACGGCTAGATCTCAGCCACGTCCTTGGTGAAGACATGGTTGGTGGGAGGGCACCATGGGTAACGGCAGCAGAACAGGGTACTTGAAGTAAGTATGTACGCTATCAAATAGGGTTCCCTTCTTGAATAAAAGTCGACTGTATGGCGCAGGCCACAGAAATAGAACACCACCGATAATTCTTATGTCTTCTTTTACCCTGAAGGGCTATTTGGTCCCTGGGTTGCATGAAGTCATGCGGCCTTACTGGCAGGCTTCATGAGACGTCTGAAATGCCCAGTTCTCCAGAACGCCCTTTGTGTCAGCCTGTTGTCAGCGAAGAGCGAGAAGTTTCCTTCCTACCTACCTATCTGTTCATTCTGTGTTTTGGTCACACTGGAACCATACAGTGAACGTCGGGAACACAACACAGTCTAGCCATGCATTACAACAATATGGGTTTGCTTTGGTCGAGATGTATGGAGAGTGGGAAAAAGAGCTGAAATTTATGTGGAAGGTTCGCTCTGCTGTTCTTAAGGGAAACAAAAAAGGCAAATAAATCAAGGGACTCCGAAATTGAATGGGACACTCCTCCCATTTTTGGCAAGTTAGCCATAGGAGATTGCCTTAGACTAAAAAATCCAAGGTTAACTTTCATATGTAAGAGGAGAGCAAGCCAATAAAACTGAGTTTTCGTAATTCATCCTCCTATTACCCTCCCAACTCGCCCCATAAACTATGAACTCACTAAAAGCCAAAAAAACATTATTGTCTGTGGGAAACGAAATTCCCAAAACAAGTGGGTATGGAGAAAAATATTCAGAACCTCGGGACAGTATATACTTACTACTCTCCTAGGCAGACAGTTAGGAAACTAAAACAACTTGAAATCTGGGGATGATGGAAAAATCGTAGGGAAATATTCATCGGAACAAAAAGCGGCCCCTTCCGCCCCTCAACCATACACACCACTGTCCCCCAAATCATTTGATTTACGAGCATTCTAGTAGAATCACTGGTAAGTTCAGATGCGACAACCGTGACCGAAAGTACCCCGCGACTATTACCCCAGACATTTACCTTTGCTCTCCCACTTTTCACAACTTCGGCTGAACTCGCTTCTCCCACCCGTTTTCTATAGCTTCTTTGCGGTCAACTCTATCACCGAACAAATCGTATCACCGTATTCCTGGCCCCTGAATGACAGGATTTTTGAACGTTTCGCTAATTCGTTACTTCTTTCATACATTCAGACATAAACTGACGCCAAAACAACCATATGATCTAGTGCTTCTGTGTAGGAATGTGATGAAAATGGCCAACTCAGCTTACTGCTGCAAGTATCCCAGTACTTCAAGCAGTAAGCAGATCCAGCGACGCATTTGTCATGTCATTCCCAGCGGAATTCTTTCAGCTGCGATAAGATCATCAAACCTCTTGACCCAATAAATTCATATGCGCAATGTGAATTGCTCCTTTGTGACGCATGGATGAGCTCATAAAGAATGACAGGACCGAAAAACGAACAGCGAGAAGGACAGAGAAAAGGAGAAAAAGAAAAGGAATGGAACTGAACGCTGTGATGTTACAGTGGAAGAAATGTCATTTGTCATCGATTAACGCCAGGAGGACTCCACGAAGAAAGGAAAGGTTCACAGTTCTCCTACGTTGATCGATGCCGTTTTGGGATGAGCCCCCGCTCTCGACGTCAATTTCGAATCGTAGTAGCGTTGGATTGCGGGTGTGCGAACGAATTTTCGATCGCACCTAATCGAGCTCGCCTCGCACCTAGGCGCGAAGTGACCTTAGTTAGGTGCAAAAACTACGCTATAATTATGCTGCCCGCACTCGCTACTAATCGAGTTAAAACTTCTCAACGAAAGAGGATAATTACAGTTCAAAAAATGGGGTTTCTCTTTAAAAAACGAGTTTTTTGATAGGAAAAATTCCAATATCAATTTCGAAGGATTTGAAAGTTTTATTTACACGCGAAATAAATAAGTTGGATAGATTTCATTCCAAGCTCCTGGAAAATGGGTAAAACAGTTTAGTTCACTTCTTTTTTCGGTATTTTCGCTTATTTGCGATATCAAACAACCTTTACAGAAGCGATGTAGTTCTCTAGAGTTGTTCAGTATTGGGACTACTCTTCATTGAGAGGTCATTGAACGCTCTAGGGCTCACCATGCTGGCCATTTCACAGTTTTTACGGGGTTTAGCAAGTCTTCAGGCTAAATTCAACACCTTGAGGAAAGGTCATCGGGGACTACTTAACTAGTTGGGTGAGTGTTTTAACTACCACTGCTTACTTTATAAAACATTGCTATATATTCTGGAGACGCACTGTACTGTTTCGATGAACTTACAGGGTGTTCTCCCGCTCCAAGCTATTCAGGAGTGTGTGATCCATGTGGCCATTTCCTCCACTGTCCGAGCTTTTCACTCTTGTTCCGGAAGCCCTAGCACTACAAAGTAATTTTTTGAAAGATCTGCGTATACAAAGCCTCCTCCAATGCAGCTGGATCCCGCATTACAAGCTATGCGTGAGCTCTCAAAAATAAAGCTCTCAAAACCGCTGAGATTGATACTGGAACTTCTTCTTTGAAAAAAGAACAATGTTTACTAGAATCTCCATTTTTTAAACTGTCATTATCCTCCTTAAATGACAAGTTTTAACTTTATTATTAGCGAGTGCGGGCAGCATAATTACCGCGGAGTCTTCGCACCTAATTAAGGTCACTTCGCGCCTAGGTGCGAGGAGAGCTTGATTAGGTGCGATCGAAAATTCGTTCCCGTACCCTTGGATTGCTTATGTGACCTATACAATAAATTGCAGTGGCCAGTCGATAGACAGTTCTTTTATCCTCCCGGACGACCGACCAAGCGGCCACGGAGGTATGGAATGCTGCTTAGCCTGAGCAGATACCACTCCACGATTTGATTCCAGGGTCACGAGTGAGATAATGGGCCACTTACCAGTACAACAGCTCAGCCCTTACGAAGGAGTATCAGTTGAACATTCAAGAGCATAGCTTCTCTGGAACTTTCAAAAACCCTTCTACTGAATACAGTAGCTTGCTTGAGGCACTGCTGGATCATCCACTCTGGTAAGTACAGAAGATATGACTTCTGTACAGAAGACTTCGCGATCTGCAAAAGCATTTCTTGTGCCACCAAAATACTTTGTTATATCCTAAGTCTTCTGAAAATTCCGACAATGTTCTACACCGATCTGCCCCAGAATCCAAGTAGTACGTGAGCGCTCAACAGATTTCTGAAATGCTGCTGACTGCTGCGCCATGACACGGCACGAAGAAGGGCTTAAGAATCTAGCTATTCAGTTGGTATGGATGTCATTTACAATAGACAAGATGCAGTAGGTACGTTTACCAAAGTTCGCTGGGTAACTCGTACATACTTGCAGTCAAGGACCCTCTTCCAACTCATGGTTCCCAACTCTTCGTTAACCACGTCTCGAGCATTGGATAAGCTCCTCAGGAATGAATCAACAAATTTCTACTGACAAATGCGAACACTAAGCAAAAGCATTTGCTGAGTAATCGTTCTATCAAGAAATTGTGTAAACTCATTGTAAGGTCAGATTATTCCAGAAAGTGCAGTGAACCAGATATATGACGATGGAACTGAGTGAGTCAGAGCTTCGTTAGCCTAGTTTTGGTTGCAAGTTAATACACCCAAGTGAAAAATGGACGAATCTAACCAGCAAGGTCATAGTTCAAGGAAAGAAGGTCGGATTAGATGAGGTATTGAACGAGGATAGAGATTGGACCACGGTCAAATTGCTCACCAGACTTGCCTATCCGCTGCAAATGTTAGCCGAACATCCGAAGAGCTGGTGATGGTCAACAGATGGGTGATAGGATGCTCCATCTATTGGTGAAAAGAGAAATCCGGCCCAGGTTTATTTTAGAGGGGTTTCCAGAAACCAAGTCAATCGTGAATTATGCATTAATGAAGAACGCTTCTTTGAACAGCTCAATAAGGGACGTCTTTCAACACCTAGGCTAATTTTCATAGATGAGTAGTTGTTTGCTTGACGAAGGAATGCATGCAAAGGACCTGGAACCAGGCATTGTTTTTCCGGGGCGGTCTCAAGTATACCAAAAAGCGGAGTGTTCTCAGTAAATAGCCCTTTTCAGCTGCTTCTATACATCATCAAATTCTGGAGTGGTTCAATAGAAAACCCTTAGTTTTCATAGGCCTCGCACGACTGGGATTGAGCGCTCAGCGTTACTTTTGGCGATACAACATCGATACACAGTAAGTGGTTGAAAATAAAAAAAAACTGGAACGCCACATTATCGAAAACCCGCTGCATAACCATACAGCATCATTCAGAACTTACGGAAAACGCAGTTCTTTCCTAAGTTTTCTCCATACTCCCCTCTTCAGCACAAGCTTCCACATTTCAGAATACGCTCCAGATAGCAACACGCTGGACTAACCCATTAGAGAAGCAACGACTTCCTCAGATCCCCACAAAATCAAACTTCTACTTAGTTGATAGCCTTCTTAATTTAGTCCCGGAAATCAAGTATGTGACTGAGCTGAACGCGGGTTCGTTCATTTGACGAGGTCTTCAATACCAGCTCACATCAAACATACCTTTTTAGATAGTTAGCACAGGATTCAATGAAATAAGTGAAATCCAAGTGGGAGTGAAGATAGTGTGTCGACGGATCTGCACGAACATAATGAGGTAAGGAACTTTTTAAAGGATGAATTGGACCAGAAGGTAAGTTACGAAATGAGACAGAAAACGAGGTTGGTAGCAATATGATGTTACCAACAGGTTCTGTGCGATGACACAGCGCCACTCGAAACTTGGTTTTATAGCAGCGAGCTAGTTCATTTCTCAACAGTGTCGTAACTGATACAAGGTCGCTGTCGAATGGCTTCCAGGCATTCGGCTATTGCAGGGCCACCAGAGAAATTGCAGGGCCACCAGTCAAGACTCTCGCCAGTGCTTTCTCACAGAAACAGCCTAATTTGGTAATTGGGAACTAAGAAATATTTGCTACGCACATAACATTGTGTTGTTTTGTTACTTTCTGCAGCAGAAAAAACAACATGAGCACTCGATCATATCGGAGTTCTCAACGTTTTCAATGTAGTGATGGTCAGCAGACACCATCCTGTGGACAGCTCGGATCTATGACGCCGCGAGTTTGGCGACCTTGGTTGGTCTTGTTGCAATTTCCTCTATAAACGTACAAACTATGGGCTCGTGCTCAACAATTGAACTCGTAACGACAGTGTCAATTCATTTCGACCGCGATGGTGCCTCCTGAGCCCAGCATGAACAATGTTAAATCTTACTGATTGCTGTGTCCGTGAGTGGTGGCCGATGAGAACCGATATTCTAACGGAGACCCATGCCCATGATACATACTGTGGGACTGATAGAACATCTAAACATCATCTACAAAAACGTTCGGGAGATGAAATAGAACGAGTCAAGTGACGTTCTAGTCCACCCACCAAGATTTCGCAAGAGAACGTAAACCAACATTCCCATTGATAAGGGCAACGCTCCAGAGGTGAACACTCTCGGCAGCATTTCGAACATTCTGATTCAAACGCGAAGAGATAATTGCCTATGGCTGCAGTGATTCTGCTGAACATATGCCTCAAACAAACCCAGCAAATAGAGGAAGGGAAACTGATACCGAAGAAGCACCAAAACAACGTCAGGCCAACAATCCGATGTATCAAAGAAATCCTGAGCTACGACATGCATCGGTTCCAGAGGATCTTTGTAGGCGTTCTACAGCCGCATGCGAAATTCAAAGCCGAAAGTCGCTCACTCGACTGGGATCCCCGTGTTTGCATCTCTGGAAGTGTTCAAACAGCTCTATCATACCTCCTGTTCGACTAACAATAAGTTACCCTCACAGAATCTGAGCTCTTATTCACCTTTAAGTTCTCGGCTGCGGTTAAACGACGATTTGATATTGTGAGCGAAAGGTCTACCGAATGGAGTGGTCCAAACATAGCAATCTTTTATGGCGATGAGTTGTCAAGAGGATTCCGAATTCAGAAATCCGAATACAGGCAGACCGATTTCGCTTGCCTGTCGTCACATCAGCTCGTCAAGCAGCACAACAGCCCATGGCCGACGGCCTGTAGTTCACCCAAAAGTCCATTCACCACAACACTGGTCTGATTGACCTAACAACAGTCCAAAAGTAGTTGTTCCGGCCGTAATTGAGAGTCGATTAGCACGACAGCTGGTGACGACGTGAATTCGGCGAGCCAAATAACTTCGTAATGGCATGACGTTTTCGTAAACGACGCGAATGTCGCCAGATGGTCGGGCGCCGTACCATGGACCGGAAGGACTTTCCGCAATGTCGAAACGCGAGAAATTCTGGTTCAAAAACTCATCAATGTTTAATGGCTCACAGATGTTTTTTGACGAGATCAATCAGATAAGAGATAACGTGTTCCTACCCTTAGAGATCAAAACAAACACTACAAAGACCATGTACCTATGCAGAACAAGCGACTAATTCTGTATTAGATGTTCAACTCAACATAAAGAGGTATACCACGCGTCCTGACTCTCCTAGCTTGCAATGATCGCTTATAAGTTGTCTTGCCGCTCGTTATGCCTCGATTTGTTGGGCTACTTAGTTGTCCCGCTCAGTGCCACTAGAAGGCAACGTTTGGATAAAAAATGGTTACTAAGTTTTCTCCATGAACCAGTGACTCCAAAGTATAGCACAGGGAACGCTGATGGTCAAAAACGTCCAGATAGGACGTATGAGGGACCTCGAAATCGGCTTGGCAGACGTAGACACCCAAGGCGGACGAGTTGTTGCGGCATTGTAGAGGCTGTAGAGGTTGTGCCATTGCTCCAGGACGCACAGTTTACCGTAACCAGCTATAGGCAATGGTACACACCTTTGACAATTTGTAATGTGCAACTTTCGTCACACATTGTCGCCCAACCCCTAATTTAAAGGCACAGTTCACGATAACTTTGAGGTACCCTCTTTAGGTAGGAAAGTGGAAGTGTTGATGTAGAGGAGTACGGTGGCGAAGAAAACGAGAAAATCCGTCTACTTCGAGGCTTCTTATAAGTAGTGGAAGTGGGTTGTACGAGATCACCGTGACGGTAATGGCATGTAGGGGTGTTCGGACGAGATTTAACTTGCTCCCATTGCTCAAAGAGATGACCACATCAAGCCGGAATTGTCCGAAACTGGCTTTCACTATCGCCACTGGTTATGATAAGTTGTTCGAAATTCCTACATGGGTGTCTCTTGAGATAAAGCAGCCCTTACAAAGCCGTTGAAACTCGTCCACGATGGGTGTGGCATTCGTACGATACAATCTGTGGCCCCTAATGCGCCGTATGCTAGACGTTTTGCTGCTTTATAACGGCGGGTATGAGGGGGGCCTCAAATTCATGCTAGAGGGATATCTCAGAAACCACGTAACATTTCTGTGAGTACGCCGATTTTCGTGCAGTCTCCGCTTTTTTTTTTGCGCTATTCTGAACTATCACTTCCGTTTCATTCGTATAAAACTAGCAACTCCACAACTACCATGAACTATGCCTTCAAAAGGTATGCTTGCTATCACTGCGAAATGCATAAGAGGAAAGTCAAGAAAAAGCAGGTGTACCGCTGAGATATCTGAGATGCCAATCCTATTCTCAGGTAACAAATTTCACTTCAAAAACAAGAACAAGAACAGAAAAGGAACGACAAGAACACTGTATTCCTATCTTCAGAAGTTCACCAGCTACTCAATGAATTATTGAGTGGCGGGGCTTTGAGGCTCGTTTGAGTTAGAGCTTATCATCAAATAATTGGTCAACATGGCAAACTAAGAGACTAAGGAATGATCATTAACAACAGAGTAAGTGAAGGGATATGAGAAAGAAAGGAGCGGGTAAAGAGAGCAACAACGGAAGGTATGTATGTGCAAGCTGATCGGACTGTAATGGTCATAAGTCGTAGGGAAAGACCCACAGTAACAATAAGTAGATTGTCGTGAAGGTGCAGGACACTTACGAAATGACCGATAGGAGCATTTCGAACGGGGTAATTTGTAACGAAATATTGAACAGAGCTGATAGACGGATTCGTATTCATAGTGTTCCCGTTCTCTACTGGCGTATGACTAATTGTGCGCGATTTCAGGCAACAATCATTGGTCTGAAGGCTGCTATCGACAAACGAAATAGTATTTTTTGTGCAGTATCGAAGGAGACCCAAGAACTATCAAGAATGAAGCAGAACGATACATTAGGGTAGGAAACTTGTCATCCAGAACAGCAAACCTTTGCAGTATGCTGTGTTTATACTAACAGCAATCGTGACAGCGAATATCGAAGACCACATTGATTTGTAAAGCGTCTGTAGACAACTAAGAACAACATCAGCCAAAAAGTGCAGCGAAGTGACACAACTAACAGTGGGTGATAGCTTCGAGGGGACGCAAACCACACAAAAAAGGGCACTGTAAGTATGTACACCGAAAAGTGCTGATAAGCAGTGAGACACGGAATCTTCTCAAATCGGCATCACTAATCCCTTCGAAGCACGTACAAGAGGTTGTCGACACATCCCATGGAATCGAACGAGCCTGCCACAATGGCTACCAAACGGAAAGAACATTTTTGACAAACTAGCCGTGTTGATCAGCAAGACAAAAACTCGATCGGACTTTTTGAAGAGGACAATACGAAAGATTGCTTTTACGCCAGAGGGTGGGAGGAGAAGGAGACCTTTTTTCCGTGGATTCAGAATTGTCCCCAAGAACGAACAATAAGTTCAAGCAAGTAGGGCGCAAAAACTCAGGTTGAAACAAACGAAAAGGACGAAGCGAGTTCAAGAAAGGTTTCTTTGATTGTGAATGAATATTGAGGCCATAAAACAAAAAAGAATCTGATCCCAGATTCAAGTCATAACATCCTATTCTTTGTCAGAGCTCTGGCATAGTCCTTGCCACAGCTGGCAGCACCACTGGCCAGAGCTGTGGCATGGTTGGGTGCCTACTTTCTACAATCAAAGGACTGCATAGGAAATGGTGAAATTTCTGCGACCAAAGGCAACTAACAATGTCTTATCCCAATTTATCAGCTTGTCCCAACACCAACGCTATGCCGATTGACAGCTTCTTTCCAATGCGAATCCCACCCCGTATACAGCTGTTGCCTCTTCTTCTGCTACCACGTTGAATTCACTAAAGTTCATTTTGACTTTGTTCCCCGACTCATCTTCAGGGACACTCGGCACCGCCCGCTCTTGATAAAAAACCTGATGCCGTCTTAATGCTGTTTCCGTCTCTATCACTGTACATCCTTTTTCGTCTTTCAGATTTTAGATGTTAAGTGGGGTCCCGTACGTGACGGCCGTAACGTGCTCGCCCTCCAGTCGCGTCCAGCGTCGTGCTACACGCTCATCTTGGCATTCTCAATTTGGTCACGTAAAACTGCCTTCCAAAATTCTTGCCTAACAATCAACGTCTAATGTCTAGGATCACCGTTGGTTCGACTAGTTTTTCGTAAAATGTGCCAATTACGATTTTTGACCATCGTCGACGGCGAAGGATGCCACAGAAATGACCTCAACAGCACTAGACTGATTCCTGAAGGCGTACCGAAAATTCCGACAGACATTTATTCAAAATTACATTGTAAATAATTAAATAAATAAATAATTGAATAAATAAATAAAATTCTTTTATTGAAGATTATACTCACAGTGCTACAGGATACTCGCTTTAGACCACTGAGAAACTGGGCTGATTTCGAGTTTTTGAAGGCAACTTGATACTGGAGAACTGACTGGAGCATTTTCTTCAAATTTCAATACCATGCCATAATAAGTACAAAGAGCTAAGTCAAGCTCTTGATGTATATATTGAGAAGACAAGACTCCAATGAAAAGTCTGAACTTATGGCGGTTTGTGGAATTTCGTAGAGACGATAAGGTCTCAATGAAGCTCTCCTGTCAGCAAGGCCAGCTGATGTTAATAACGATTGAATTAAGACACTGCCAGAGAAACACCCAGTGGAAATCCCAGAATTATCGAACATCGATTATTCCACTGTTTAGATCCATATGAAGAAGTGGGCACAAGAAATCTTGACGACCGAGTGACGGCGTACTTTCTGAGGACTTTTCTTGACAAAAGGGTAAGCAGCTACAATATGCTCGGTCAAAAGGAGAATCAGGGTCTAGATAGAACAGAAGCGATAAGTGGATTGTCTACAGCAGTGTTGTGTGAACAGTCCAATGACGACGTGACAATTCTGTTCAAACGATATCGGAGGGACGCAAGTTTCCCCGCATGGCATACCGTCCGATTCATATCAAGCCATGAATCAGCTCGTTTCTCAGATTTACGGGACTTAGGGTACACCCTTCACGGGCATAGAATTCTGGAGTTTGTTGAATATTGGCGAAACGGTATCGAACGAAACAAGCAATACATGGGCAACATTGATTAGTCTGTTGTTGTTTATCTTAGTAAATAAACACTTTGATAAATATACAAAAACGACATCAGATTCTGAGCAATCAAGCAATAGTCGAGAACAATTCGTGAAAAAAAACTTTCGGAAAAGCGACTTTCTCTGGAAATGATTCTGGACAATACATCCCTCGCCTGCCCTCTGACCTTTCCACCATTCTCTACGAAACAATTACTGTCACGATATTCTTACCAAAACTCGACCAGCTACTCATTCATCAGGAGAATTTAACTAAGATGCTAGAAAACTAGTTATAGATCTAATAAATGGTGCTCTTGGGAAAAACCTTGGTCGTTCAACCAGAGCCAGATGGGAAGAACTACGTAGGTAAGGAACGAGAAGAACAAAAAGCCAGGAAACGACAGCTGGAACGGAACGGAAAATCTATGAAAAAATCCTTTTAGAATCTCTTTGAGCTGTCCGATAAGCTGAATGGAATTGGGAAAAACGAGCAGCTATTGGAAAGCCAGTTCTGCGAGAACAACGAAAAAATGTGGACGCGACCAGTTCTGCACGTCGTTTTGTGTAATTATTCAAAGTATTCGTTTGCGGAATAAATAGGGGGCTGTTTAAATCTGGAAAATGATTCTCTCTCGGTCATGTTTCGACTACAAAAGATTTCATGCCAGGGAAACGCGGCCGACCTTTATCACAGACTGGATCAAAGTCGGATTCGGGACCGATCGTCTTTAGATAGCCGAAAGTGTCGGTCAATTCTCTCTAATGTAACTTCTTCGAGATTTCTTCATTCTGTTGTGCCCTCCTAGGAACTGTTGAAGGGTTTTCTAAAATTGGTGGGTTCACGGATTCAAGAAAGGAAATGTGAAACTGCAACGAGGCAATATTTTGCAGTTTCCTACCGGAAAACTCGTCCATAACTTCCAAACGATCAACAAAAACACCATGATGGGAGCAGCAAATATGTGGTAGCCGTAAAGGGTCTACTGACCGTTCCTACAGGCCGACCACGATCAGGCCTTATACCGACCTTCACTGACCCGCCACCCATATTTTGCCCCCTGACAGCTGCCCTCATCGCCGCAATTTCCGTCTCGTCGCCAAAAACCGACAGTAAATCCTGGTGATGATGTATTACTAAGGTCAATATCCATGACAAGTTAAAGTAGGTCTGCATGGTACGATTGATAGACGGAGGAGATGGTTGAGTACATACAGTGGACAGTGTTTGAACTGGAACAGGATGCTAACGACCAAGATCTGCGCAGATTTAGATCGGATTTCCTGATTGAATTGAACAGAATAGATCTGTTACTGAGCTTTTAATTCATCGTAAGGCATTCGTGGAGAGTAAGCAACCAAAAAAACTTTAGCGGCAGACCAAACTCATAAAAATCAAAAGGAAAGTAGAATAAAGAGGCGGTCCTATTCGTGAGAATTCCAAAGCAACAATAAGCCTTTGAGCTAGTAAAAAAAAACTCAGGGAGCAGTCATAGTGGTGGCACTGTTCTTTCTTACGCCATGCCTGATACTGCTCAAGATGTAAACAAAACAATCAAAAACCTTGAGCTAAATCTGAGACTCATATAACGCCGATGTAGCAATCCTAGCAGATATCCACCCGTACCAACCAGGCCTTCCATTCCACCGAGGGCTGATTAGTTGATACAGGATTGTGTTGTATAAAGGCATTGATAGTACACGGTCTGGCAATTGCAGAGTCACTGTATGTTATTTGCATAGCTTTGTATCACACTGTATTGTATTCCATTGGATTGTATTTTACTGCGAATTGCTTTATTGTATTGTATTGTATCGTTTTGTATTGCACTGTATTGTGCTGTATTGTCGTGAGTTATAAAGTTGTTTTGTGTTGTGTGAATAAGTATTGTATTAGTGCTAACATCGAATCTACAACAACCTTCCACTCCATTCCTCCTCCTACTCCAACTCTCTCATCTCCTACCCACGTCGTTAACTACATGACATACCAAGGCTATGTGAAAAACTAAAACTAACCAGAATCCCTAGACCACAAAAATCGAATTCCTACACCTTGATCCTGGTTTGTTTATCTTTACAGAAGTAGTGTTTTTTGGTAGTGTTAAGCCAATCAGAAGTCTCTCAGGGCCTCACATATATTTTTCACCCTATTCTATGTGAACGACGTGCCCCCTAAACCATCTGCGTTGATCCATGAAATGATTTTGCAGATTGTTTACATATATCGCCAGCTGTTCAATGAACAAATATTGTGAAACCCAAAAAATACCAATGATCAGCAATAATTCAATTGATATCAATGAAAAGATCCACTGGCAACCCAATTATTAGAATTTTGGACCACGAAAAATTTCGCAACACTAGTACACTGTTTCTGCACCTCTAACAAATATCTTTGAACGATGTGTTCTAAGTAAAACTTTTCCCAAAGTTGGTCTGGAATCGACTCGAACCACAACCACACACGGGCTGTTTCTAAAGAAAATTAGTCAAGCAAGGAGGTAAACACACAGGAAACCCGCTAATGTATTTTACCGAAAAAAGAATTCCTAAGGCTTATCAATACAAATCAGAAAAAAGAGAAATGATAGAAGGGGTTCTGGGAAGAAGCCTACCAGTGTGAAGCTATGGCTCGAAACCTTCTGCCAAAGGAACACCTCATGTGGGCAAAGAGAGACCTCGTGCAGGTTTTTCTGTATCCTAAAACTTCAGATCAGTCCATAATCCAAACTTAAAACCCCCTTTCCGGCTTCCCCAGGTTTTGTTAGATGTGAAACAGTGGAGCAGTTAAGATAAATGCCTACAAATTCCAGAAAATGGCGTTTAAGCAGTAATTCTATAGTCGTATATTTGTCAATCAGTCAGTACGATCCACAATCTCCAGGCTAGGCATTTCTCTTCAGAGTTAGAAGCTACTATTTGGTCAGCCTTTGTGACCACTCAGGGGTTAGCCAAAGCACTTAATTGTCATGCATCCGTTGGCCCTCTCTAGTCAACAAAACCATGAAAACAAACAACACTCAGCGCTGACCAGCACCCTGCTCTTGGCCTGAATTGTTAAAAATTACAGCCGCTGACAACTACCAGGGTCCGTGGGTCACGATGACGGTGAAGTGGATTATAGTGTTGAATTAGAAAGTACTAAGGTTTCTAAATCTCAAGCGGGAATCAATCAATCCTGTCTGGGAAATACGCCCAGCAATCGAGCCAATAGAATGGTAAATCCCGAATACATCGAAGACAATTTAACTAAGCGTCGGAGCAAAGGGAACACAGAGAGTCTCTGATTGCTATTTACATCAGCTTGTTACTATACATAGGAATGCAAAAAGGTTTATTGATTTCATTAGACGGTTTCAAACACTGACGAGATGCCTTTTGTCCGCGCGTAAAATCGATACGAGCTCTTTAAAGAGACCTCTAATCGTGTTAAGACAATGACCTCTGAAGAAAACTGGCTAGAATAGTAGCAATCAAGTATGTTTATATGTCGATGGAATTAAAAGATGATAAAAATAAATAAATAAATAAACAGCAGCCGAATCATTAATAATCACTTCTCAAGAAGTTGGTGAGCCTCAGACTTCACATTTTAACTTTTTCGTTGAAATAACCATCTCAAATCTCTATCGGAAGATACGAATTCGGAGATGACAAGCGTCTTGCAGCGCGTCAAGCACTTAGCTCCCACTCCGAATCACGGAGGTGATTGACATACGAAGTCCGCGGACCGTCAGAGAAATCGTGACAGGATTCAAACCTACTAGCTCGTATCATAGAGTAGTAAAGCATTAGATCGCTATATTGACATAGATTGAGAAAATGGTATGCGCAGGGCAATGTTATGAATGCTCCAACTATTAAAAGCTAAGAAGAACGAGTTTTTGGCCGGTTGCTAGCAGAGTCGTATAGTGCATTGTGTGCCGACAAGGACATCGACAAGTACCATGCGAAAAGAAAATGAGACACTGCCTTGGTCTGATTCTCTATGAACCGGACTCTCATTAGCGGTATGTAAATAGAGTGTGTGAACGGTGTTCCAGTGCATATATTAATGCAAGGATGCGCGATATTCGATTAATCCGACTACGGTGCCATTTTTGGATCTTTCCATTCATCACAAGGCTTATCGGGAAAACCTGTTCCCGATATGTCTTGTGATAAATGGATCAATGTAAAACGAGAAGCCTGGATGTTGGATCACCCAAAGGAACGGCAGGAATCTTCCCAAATCCAAAAAGCTCGATGTTCTGCTCTAAAATCCAACAACCCTCGAATTCAACCAACCAATTTGAAAGCACAACGGTTGGTGAGAAAATCGAGTGGGTAGGATTCTGAAAAGCAACCAGAGAAGGCAAAAACGCTAACGTTTGGGTAGGAACGAAATATCCAATAAAGGAAATTAAGAACTCAAAAAAAATCGAACTGAGAACACATTCTTTAAATGTGTTTTGTGTTTCTTACACAGAAAATATGGATGACTAGAGCTTTGACATTCAACATGATGAAGACGTATCCCACTTCCCCACTTGGGCTATACAGACATTCCATAAAATGGGAAAACGAAATGCAGGTTAAAGGTCTTCCTGCTAGTTTTCTGACAGAAAGAAAAGGAATTCATTCTGGAACGAAAGACGGAATCGACTGCTGCATGCTAGCGCCGACATATCATCGTCACGGGGAGAACACGACCTGTTCAACATGGGGTGGAGTGATCGATCCAGGGAACCGCTTGCTAAAAGGCAAGGTCAACAGGCTGATCCGGACACTTGCTATTTCCGGGTAGACCTGCCCGAGCTCGAATTTGTCTATGAATCCAATCAGTTCTTAGAAAATATTGACGCGAGCTTTTCAGACTACAGCCTTCCGGAGTTTGCTCCATTTTTTTAGAACCGAATTCGAAATGGTGAATGGCCGAGGCGGCTGTAGGCCGGTGAAATTAGTAAGGTGAGGCATGCAGCTAAAGGTTTGACCCCTAGATGAGTGCTCTCCTCTTTTCTTCTCTCTAGGGCTGCTTAAAGGAGTTCTGAGGGCATTTCTATTTACTTTGCCATTTTATACTTACGTTCTATCTTCGCTACTTGACCCTGAGACAGACAAAATCCAAATCCTTTTCATCCCTATTTCTTCATACTGTCTCAATAAACAAATCTTCGCCCACATAAATGGTCTCCAAGTAGATCCTTACTTTTGGGCCATCCATGATGCAATAATTCAATGGAAAAGGCTGATCGAGCTGAAAAGCAAGAAGTAATGCGCAACCAGTTGCGCCACTGTGTACACTGTGAGAACTGGTAAGTTTGGTATCCATCGAATAATGCGACTCAAGCATTACAGCAGTCTAATTTGTTTTCGCAATCGAATAAAATAAATTCAATCGTAATAGAATGTCTCCAAAGAATTACTGTAGGAATGTTTTATAGGTGCAAGCCGAAAACGAAAAAAAAAAACTTTGCGGTCGCACCTTCATACAGGTCCATATAAGGATGTAAACGATTCTCTGTCAAGGAATTTACGATTTTCTGTCACCGTCTTCTCTCCTTCATGTCCGTCTAGTGGATTGGAACATTACTCAATAGAAGTTATGTCACGGGCTTGAGTTCTTGATCGACATACATATCAGGAATTACCATCATAATCATACGGACCATATACGGATGTCAAAGTGAAGCGATAATAGGGGAATTCTCTCGAAGTTTATACGAGATACAATATAGATTACGGTATGCCGATCAAGTGCTTGATACCGTGACTTTACGTCTGTTAAAAGATGTTCCAATCCACTGGATCCCGTGAAAGAGAGAAGGTGGTGAGAGAAGGTCGTAATTTCTTTCAGAGATCCGCTTCGAAGTTCTCCAAATGCGTATGAGCCTGACATGTCAGGCAGGACGCTGAGGCAATACGGCAGCTCATGGCAAATAACCTGCCTGACCTATTGACCTTCCTCTAAAGCAGTGACTCCTGGGAGTCAGCCTGGCTGTGCGACTGGAGACTACAGTACTATTCCTATTACATATCCTCTTCATATGTTGGGTGGCACTTATGCTGGAGCATTGGCTAATAGAGAGGACGAAACAGAGGAGACAAACACGCACACAAGAACTTCACGGAATCGGCTATCCGTTTTTTTTTACGATAGAGTGATAGGTTGGCTCCAAGGCACTAAGCTAAATGTTTCCAGATCAAAGATAATGAGCTGCCATGTGAAGAAGTAGCCCACCCACAAATGACATTTGTGTGACAGAACAGTCTGTCGAGCAGCTGATCACATCGATCTATCCCCATACGGGAACGATTAGTTAGTTCCGTGGCTATCAGGCACGACACCACACGTAACATGTGACTACAGTAGTGTGGCTGCTACTGTATATCATCTCTGACGTACTGGATAACATAAGGGTGACAAAACAACGAATATGAATAACTCGAAGAAAATGGCTAAATGCAGAGGATATCGAGCGATTCGGTGTGGTCGTAGACGCAGCATACGTAGCGCGAGGACACATGCGAGCGATGCGCTGTATGCGGTCGGTCACCATCATCCACCACCACCTGCGCGGCTACCTCAATTACTCCTATTCAGCCGATTGGTACAGGTAGTGGCCCACTTTACTCCCGCCACAGCACTCCAACTCACGACTCACACACGACCGATTGGCCGTGATTTGGTTCAGTTTTGTCGGAGCTGATCCTCCCAGATAAAAGATTTTGGCCTGTTGAAGTCCGCTAAGGAAAGGGCCTATTTTTCGCATGTCGGGTCCGAATTGTCTCTTTACAAAAGCACTATGTGGACGTAATTTTCCAATTCGTATTTTTTTTGTTTACATTAAAACCCCGATCTCTTTGAAATAAGGTCAACAGTGTCATCGTGAGAGTGCGTTGTTCATCATGCTTTGGCGGAATAGTGCAAACCTGAATAAATCGTGGTGACCTCTCAACTTCACGAATATCCTGACGAAAAACGAAAACGGAATTCTCTTGACCGGAAGTGAACTTACTAGACCCTGCCCTCATCACCAGCGTATTTTTCTTTTCGATTCTGTTCAGAATTCTGGTATCCTCCGACTCTTTTTTGATAATGAATTTCATGAAGCCTGCGGTTTTTTCCTAAGGAGAATCAGTATGAGTTAATGAGTTTGGTTTTACATTCAGTTCCCGTAGGCGGTGACAAAATCGACGTGGAGAGGTCGAGAAGGTGGAAACATCGTACATCATCGAAGATATTACTTGTTTCGCTTTAAAATTGATGCTGTAGGAGGGATCGTACGAAAAAAGTCGGTTTCAAATCAGACGAAAAGTTCAAGCAAGGCGAGCATTCAGAGTTCTGGGTCTGAAGGCGATTGAAGGCAAATGAGTTGAGGTGTCCTTCGCTATGAAGGTGCCCACACAGTCTCTCTTACACCACGTGGTTCACCTTTTAACGGTACCCATGTTCCTTTTCAAGGGACAGGAATAGAATTTTGAGGCGATGAACGGTCCCATTATGGGATGTCCACACGCGGTCCACCTCCAATTAGAATCGTAACGACGGTTTACATGCGTAGCCTAATCAATGGATTCGATTTGGCTAGCTGATCTACAGTCAGCGCTTCTATCCTCCCAGTCTAATATCAATTAATCGACTGACTGAGGGATTGAGTGTTCGGCTGGTTTGAGGTGAAGGCAATTCTGTTTAGAAATGTTTCTCTGGGCACAGCTAAAATTGGTTAACTGGAAACCTCCATTTCCGATACATCGCTTCGGAATTCTTTTACGGGACAAACATAATGATCCATCAACCAATGCTGCACGAATTTTCATTCTGATTGAGTGCTTGGTATGAAAATCATTTCCTGATTCCGCTGGTTCTAATCTCGTTTTTAAATAGTTAAGGACGATTCAGCCCTTATGGCTCCGCTCTTTGAACTTGGTTATCATCTGGCGATGACTTGCTATACACACATCGAAGTCAGTTATATCTCGATAGTCCTAGTACGGAGACAGAGGAACCGATAAATCGCATCTACCCGCAAGGTTGGGTAGTTACGGCAGAACTTCGGCTCAGACTGGGCTCCAGCCCGTACTTGCGCATCCGGGCACCGTGTTCCTTGTCCCTCACACTACCGATACCTAGCTTGCCCTCGCATTTCCGAGGTTTTCATGCCATAGCTTATCAGCAATAACTCGTAGGCTAAGGCATAAAGAAGACAAGGGCAAGCCAGTTGTTGGTAATGTGAGGTATGAGAGCAAGGTGCCCGCGTAGCACAAGTATGACGTTCACTTCGGTCCTAGGCTGAAGTTTTGTCCATCGCTTGCCAACATTGTAAGGCTTTTGGATCGCGTACTACAGCGAAATAACAACAGTTAGTAAAACGTCAAATAACATTTACCCGCCTTCCTATCACTGCTTACCTCACAAACGAACTAGTGCAGATGGGGTCGAAAAGAGCTTACCTTACAGGGTAGTATAAACGCTCGACAGTTTAACCCATTGGCGACCGCGCCTTTTATATTGCCCTTACATTGACTTGTAATTTCTCTCATAACTGAAGCTGGAAATGAATGATTCTTGGATCACAACGCCTCAAGATTCTCTAGAGGGCTGTGAGCTTAGCTGATACTTGAAAACATGGAGAAATCATAAGAAAGCTTGATGAATAACATTAATACTACAAGAGCACGATATGGTGTAGCCCGCCGGCGGGCCACGCGGTCTTCAATGAGTTAATCACCACGTCAGAATATTCTGACCTCGGAAATGGGGACAAGAAACTTCCTTCGGCAGAGAGCTCGAACTCCTGGTCAAAACACTTTCAAAATTTATGCCTATAAAAAACAAACATAACTCACAGGAACATTCTAGTTTAAGACCAAATTAAAGCTCAATAATAATGCACTTCAGCTAAAATAAAACAAACGCTTACAGAAAAATCCAAGCAACAGAGACTTCAGTAAGGAAGGGTGAGAGTGTGGCGGTCGTCTGCAGAACAGTGCCGAAGGGATGGCGCTGATGACAGATCGCGTCTCAATCCCCTGGGACAACCAAGGCGACACTTTCACCCTTCGGCTATGTCAACCGATTCGACAAGCAAGACATTCCAAGTGCGCGGACGGCAAGGCTCAGAGGAGAGATGAGAATTGAAAAAAATGCTATCGGCACTAATTCTTCAATCTTGCACAGAACCAATTCATCTAAAAGCAAGGAACATTCTGGACCGGCATTAAAAGACGTATGAAACAGGAGTAGTGCACTTGAGATTTTCATGAAGTGAAATGATGACTTGATATTGAGCAGGAGTTCATACAAGTAAAAGATATTAAATGATCATTTCAAACAAATTGACCAAAGAACAATCACATCAGTTGATAACACGCCACGCAACCACGTCTCACTAACAATTGAAATCAACGAATGAACGGTGACTAGTCGTACACATTGCTAAGGCCCTGAAATAAAAGTAATTTTGAACTGTAACAGTCAAAAAATCCAAAGGAATTTGTGAAATGTCAGTACCCGACATTTCACAAATTCTTCTTAAATTTTTTTTGACTTTGAACGCAATAGATAGCATGAGGAATTTCAACGAACACCAGTGAATAGGCGCGACGTAAATTGTTTACATTTTACATTTTATGCATACTATCAAGATATGTACAAGAAATATTGAAAACTTAATCTTATCCGTCTTAGAAACACATCTCAAAGTCACGAATATCCACTATCAAGTGTTTGGCTTCATTTAAGCCTATAAGTCCATTTCATTTCCATTTCTTCCGCATTTGACATTCATTCGGAATCGTGGTGGCCTTAAAATGCGTATATGGCTTGCACCTTTCGGTGGCCAGAAGTTGCGCAAGTCAGTGCTTACATCCCACCAGATGGTCTGTTGCCAGTTACCTGGAGCTCGGAGGGATTGGAAAGCATGGTCGGCCTAGGCGGATAAATTCTAACCCATGACCACGCGTTTCTGATAGGGCGCCACTTGCGACCACATCACCTCCGCTTATGGATAGTTACTGTGTGAAAATTAATGAACAGGCTCCCAATAACTTCAGCAACACAACACGATTCGCTGATGTATTAAGTCCCTCTCTGGTAACTACCGCAGTCTTCGAGCAGACACCAGCAGTGTCATCATTCGTCACAGTCGCCACCCAGCTCTCCCCTGGAAGAGGAATGAAGCGGATTATCTGCTAAGCATCTACAAAGGAGCCTGAGCGAATGTCGTTTTTCACCCTCATGGACCTTGAAGGTAACAAGGTTGGGAACTAGCTTTTCAATGGTGCGAGATAGTGGCAACCGGATGCCTAACCTGCCTGGTTTAGAAGTTCATCCAAGATGCAGCTGGTAGTGGAGTACGAGTGCGGCGCTGTCGCGTGTTTTGCTACCCCTTCGACATTCTTGAAAATAGTAGAAAACAAGGAAGGGCAGTTTATTGCAAGTCTCTCGCATAAGTGAATGAAAATGTTGTAGTGGGAAGTTTGGAAGGACAGACCGACTAGATCTGACTTCATCGCCTGACCACCGCAAGTCATTATATAGACCACGTACGCGTTTGCCAGATTCTGGATAGAATGCCGTGGCGCATTCTTTCTGATCTAGTCCTTGAAATTGCTGCTCATCATGAACCAGTCTCGATTCAGATGTGGATGTTCATATCAGGGATTTTCTTGTTAGAACCTTTACCAAACGAACGCAGCACCAAAACCTCAAACAGCCATAAAACTGCACCCTATACAACCAAGTTACCGATGTTCGAGCATTCTCTGGGTGCCCTCAATCCCAATCACTACCTCCCTCGAGCTACGCTTATTCCAGAAGGAAGCTGGGTTACATTACAACTAGATTTGTTGGTGAATCGCTTCTCAGCACTATACCTCTTCACTTTTTTGTAGATACCTCTTCACTTTCAATCAAGATCTTCTACGGACATTCCCCTACTTCGGAAGTGTTCAGCTCACCGTCAAGCTATCGCCCAGTCAATTTTCTAGGTTCTGAAGCTATTCTGAAACCAAACTATCGTCGTGATCATTCTAGGGTCTTGTGAACACCTGATCTAAATACTTCCAATCTGCTGTGGCTACCTAACTCTCTTAAAGTGTTCTGTGCACCTAGGTTTCCTATGGCACAAACATGGACGGTAGAAGACTTTGCTCTTTACAGTTGAGATGTGTATTGATCTTCCGGTCGTAATAAGCAGTCTTCCTCTCATAACAAAATCCAAAACACTAATTTTGACTAGCCTTTTCGATTCTTAGGTCACCTACGAAACGCAAAATCATATAACTTTAACATTTTCTAGGTTGCCTCCATACCTTAAGTTTTACGGCTGTTTTTTACAGCTTGACCCCTAAGGGCCCTCCTTCGCTAGTCTCTTCTTTTTCCTAGTCTTTGAACTATTAAGGTTTTTCCAGAGTCTTCAAACTATTAGAGGCAGGTCTGTAAATTTCACTCCTCAGCCGTCCATTTCCGATTGCTCTTTTCTACCAATTTTTCCTGGTTTCAAGGTTGTATCCTGAATGAGTTATGACGCACTCGGGGCATTCTTTTGTAGAGACCAACCACCTGGAATCTACCCTAAATGGCCGCTTTTTTCATCAATGAACCCGCAGCTCTACTGGTCTATTTTGCACAGTCGAGCGATCTCTAAGATAGAATGTCATTATCCAGAGCCCCCAATAGGATGTCATAACGCACTTCGTAGGCAGGCTAACAATCAGGAAAAATTTGGTAGAAATCAAATCCGAAAGGCAACGTCGTCACCAATCATTTCACTGCCTGCCTCATTCACAATTAGGGGCGCTCCACTCTGCTCACGTATGCTCCAGTATTCGGATGGTGGACTTGGTGGTAAAAAATGATTAGTTTTCCTCATAATCGGCTAGTGATGTCTCAAGAGAAGTGCCCGAGGGACCATTCTGACACCGATGTCATCCTCGCAGAATACTATAGGACACCAATTTTGAAGTCACAGCTGGTTTGCTCTACCCTGTGTTCCATAGCTCCCCCAACGCCGTAGTAGTGGGAACCGTAGCTTTCATAAATTTAGACGTTAAAACCTATCATGCACTTAACCTCAAACCATGATCCAGAGATTCGGAACCTTGAAAATCATTCGAGGCAAGCAAGTGTTTCTTAAGAAAGAAACTCAACGCTTAAGAAAAATCCGTAACGGAACCCTTTGTCCAGATAGGTGAAAGCGGAGCTCCAATGCTAACATGCTCTGAGAAAGTGAACAGCTTAAAAAAACTTACGAACTATTTCACCACAGGTTTTCTGCAAGTGGAATCAACACGTCGTCGTCGTTCATATCAAGCACGAATCGTCCTATTACATTTTCGATGCCATCATATTGGAGCAACGGCCATTGATCGCCTATAGCACCGTGAACTTCTCTGAGATGACCGTACACTTCTGATTGAGATACGCTCTGAAGTTCAAGGTCTTTAATGATTTCAGATGAATCCGCAAATACTGACTGCACTCACCGAAAAGCCACACAACCAACAAAAATGTGTATTGCACACCGTACAGTGCATATGATTGCACCCCTCGCCTTTCTGAATCAACGCTCCACAACCATCTGTAGGGCATGCCCGAACCCTATCCTTATTGCTTGCCAAATAGGCTTGTAGAGATGCTGCTTCATCGGCTAATATACCAAACATAATCATGTACACATGAATACAAAGATGGACAAAAGACAAAACTCGAAACCTACATCGAAGGGTCGCATATGCTTCGCAGGACACTCCCTCGTGAGGCTCCATCATACAGAGACCACACCGTGAATGTTTGCAAGAATCGCACATAATCGCTCGCTTCCCATGCCCTTTGGAAATTTCATCCTTCTTCAAAATAAAGCTAATTAGTGAAAGAAGTTCGAAAACAGTAATAGCAGCAACATCAGTGCAAACCTGTATTACTAGGCGACAAACAAAGGTTTATGAATTCCATCTGCATCTTTTAGTAAGAACCTTTTATACTTACTACAACTACCGACCACTATTAAGTTCGTTAGATTCTAGACGCATTACCTCAACCTTAAACAGCCCAAAATTGCGGATACATTGCGTCCGCCTTAGGCCTTCTCTATTTCCTAAACTAGGAGGCCAAAAAGTCGTTTCCAAGAAGGATACGATTCCCTTTACTCTTCGGTGCCCATTTCACTTGACATTTTTATCACTGCCCATGTGATTAAAGTGATTTCATTGGCAAAATACCTTTAAGGCGCTGCAATCATGTTGATAACAGAACAGAACTTCCACTGACTTTGAAAATGCCAAAGCAATCGGGTGTTGGACAACGCAGCAGCGATCTGTCGTTTTGCAACAGATAATCGATAGAGCTCTCCACCAGAGGAAGCATCTTCTTTGCACTCAACCACGGTAAGCGACTATCACCAAGAAATAAGCACTGCAAAGAGATACAGGTCTAGAACAAAGCGCATACGTAGCGATGATTCAAATTCTGACTAGGTCACAAAAAAAAAATTTACAAGGTATACATTTCGAAGGGGCGGAGGTGGTGCAGTGGCAAGTGGGGCACTATATCACACGTACGGTTAGGGGTTCGAACCGCATCTATGCCCGCCAAGGCCAACCAAGCCTTCCATCCTTTCGGGGTCGGTGAATTGCTACCAGACTCGTCTGGGAGGATAAAAGCACTGACTTGTACATCGGCTGGCCACCGCAAGTCATTGTAGATGCCACACACGCACTCATTACGCCACTACGATTCTGAATGGAAGTCGAGTGCAAGGGCGCATCCCTCCGACGGGATTGATCAACGTCAAAAAATTTCTTTTCTTTAAACTTTACATTTTGAAAATTCTTATGAAGAGGGAATAGAGAAATCAGACATGCGATAGCAAAAAGTTTGTGCTTTATGGGGAACAAACGGAATGACCGTTCTAACTGCTTTCGAATGAATTGGTCAAGAGCAAAAAAGGAAAGAACAATCAAAATAGATTAACCTTCAAGTCATTTATGGAAAACAGATGTCCACAATCCACATGGTAACATCTCAAAGGCAGATCACGATTTCGTACCAACGTTTTGACCTGGAAGCACTTAGGTCTCAAAAATTGATGATTGATGCCTCAGTTCTGTAAAGAAAAATGACTGAATTTCCCAACCTGATATATGATGCATTTCAGACAATAATAGTGGCCACAATCTAGGCAATAAAATGCATTGCTGACAGGTGACAAGCATACAGGACAATTAGGCTTCGATGAGTAATTGATCGCTGAGCTTGTTGAGACAAGCTGCAAATTACTGTTTTACAATTTAATAGAATGGGTAACTTCTTGAATACGATGAGAAACAAATTTGAAAGGTGATATTGCAAGTATTCATCGGGTGTTAACATTTTGACCCAAATCTCCTTCGCTGAAGGTTCTCTCTCACTGAAGAATCTCTGGCCGGTTGGTGACGGGGCTACGTGGCGCTACACAGAGTCGGACGGAGGAGCAAACTGCGTACTAAGAGTCACCGGTACTTGCTCCGGACGTAGGAGGATTTGAGTACGAACGCGTAACTTCTGCTGTGCATGGTCGATATATCTTCAGTATGTTCGCTGGCGCAAACATGCCAGAAATTCGTATTTGAGTGACTGAAAAGTATTTGGAAGGTGATTCGGGACCACCCGGAGCCAAGACTTTTCGTACCGTTTGGGATACGGAAACGAAAATTCAGTCCAGCTTTCGGCTCTTACAGTAACCCCACCTCCCACCCGTGCCCTTGCCCAAAGCCCCTTTTCGACGCGTCGTATATGTGACGGGTAAAATTTGAACATTAACATTAACGCGTGCCGAATTACTGTAAGAGCCGAGTGCCGGACTGAATTTTCGTTTCTGTGTTTGGGATAGCCTGGTTAGCTACTAGAGTCAACCCGATACCCAAGTGAGAGCCTGAAAAGCTACTCGTGAGTACTCATATGCCCAAAACAGTAATATAAATGCGTCTCATTCCCCTGAACCTGAAGGAGCCCCAATACGACAGAGTTGGGTAAGACCGCTCGGGAGAGACTGCTAGAGTTCAAGGCTCAAACAAAAGCCCAAAAAGAGATGGACTGAGATGGCGATCTGTACTTTCAACATACGAACATCTGCATCGGAAGGGTGCATCGAAAATCGGTAATCGTTTATGTGAATCTGGAGAGGCCCTACAGAGAAGCCAGCCACACTTTCTTCAAGGTCATCGTTACTGATTTCACTGTTGAGATTGGCCACAGAATAACGGCTGAAGAGCTACATATCGGGACCCACAAAAGAGAATAGACTGAGCAGGGTAAAAGACTGCCCGTGTTCATTATGTCGACGTCATTCGAAGACCTCCCATGGGGGTCACCTGATAGTCAGTTCCATAATGAAATATATCACCCACACTTAAACGAAAGTTTTGCCTGAGTGACGTCGCTGTTGTTCCGAAGTTCTACAAGAAATTTGACCAGTCTTTTCCGCGTCAGATCCTGCTTTCAATGCGTGGAGCGAGAGCTGTTAACTTCAGAAAACGTGAACCCCAAAACATTGATCAACCGAGACTATTTCGCTCTCCTTACGAATTTCTGGGAAGATTCCGTTTGATTACATCGATGAGGAATACAACCCCTACGTCTCACCTCCATGATAGCGCTGTCAAAGCAAGGAGTCTACAAGCATCGCCAACCACAAGACCAAGATGACTTCCTTTCGTTGTCCTGATGGAACAATTACAGCATCTCGAATGACAATAGAGAAGGTCATCTACAACAACTACTCGGATCTCTTCCACAACCACCCCTACCTACCTATTGACCATCTTAGGCAAAACCTCGATCCCTCTCTTCCAGCATTCTGGTGGCTGCGACGAAAAAAAGTGGTAGATTCCGTTTTCGAGCTGACGACGGTCATTGAATTTTTTGTCGCTTAGGTCAAGTTTCAAGACTTTGAATAGGTGATAATCAGAATGCGCTAGGTCCGGTGAGTAAGCCGAATGCGGCAGTACTTCCCATCCAAGTTCCATAATCTTTTACGCGTTTCGCTGGCCACATGCGGGCGTGGAGTAAGAAGACATTGAGTCTTTTCGGGCGCAGCATTACGCCGGCAACTTTACATCTGGTTAGCATAGGCTGTGGCCGTCACTGTAGTGTCAGTGTCTAGCAGCTCCCTGTAGATCATTCCACCGCAACCACCAACACAATAAAACCTTTTCATCATGGAGGACTGCTTTAGACTCCGTAGATGGCTTTTCCCCTCGCGCAACCCAATGACGCTTATGTGTATGGTTCACATAAAGCACCCAACTCCCATCTCTAGTCACTATATCTCTTAAGTCCTTTCGATGGGGACGAAGCAGGACTCAACCGCGAGCACCCTATTCGTCTTGTCAAACAGGCGCAGTTCATGTTCAGACAGACGTTGATGAGGAACCTTTTCACGAGCCCTTTTATGTCCATTTTCAAATCCTCAAGGAACACTTTACAACGATCGGGCGCGAAAAGATTTGAAAAGGGTTTGGGTACACTCCTGGAGGAACATGTTCAGTGTTGCAAGACTTATCTCCAACCTAATAGAGTAGAGTCGAGTAGTAATATAGATGCCTAATCGAACTTTTATGTTTTACAATATGTATTTTCATATATTAGAAACTTCCAAAAGTGAAAAATCCGCTCAAGCAAAAGTGGTATTAGTACAGTTCAGTGACAAACTCCCTAGAGTTCAATTGATATAGTGGAAAACACGTACTTTCCCGTCCACCTCCTCCAAGTAATCCATCAATAGGTCGTATTGTTTAAGAGTACCGCGAAACTCGATGTTTTCCGCATCGACAAATCTAAGCATTGCATTACCAGATATTGCCCTAAATGTATAAACAATATTTTCTCAATGGTTCATGCATAAATGAAGGCCGATGCACCAATAACCAGCATCACCTGACTCTTCATGATAAACGTAGGCGCAATGCCACACAACGCGTAACAATCACACGTCAGACTGATACTGCTAGGAGCGCAGATCCTGCAAAGCGTCATCCCTTCCAGCGACCAGCCTAATGGAAGCAGTTGCAGCAATGAATGAGCCACGCAATGGGATTGTGGTTTTCTTGCGTCACTACCGGTAATGCTTAGGGGTCTTCGAATATTTTCATTTCGGAACCGCTTTAAGTCGCACGAGGGATACCCGCATGCCTCCATCCCCGAGATCACCTCATTGACATACTTGAAACCTGCTTGTTCGCAAACCAAGATTATGGCGTGCAGAGATTATTCTAGCTGACTTTACAACCTACACAACACCCAAAATTTTCTTATTGGAACAAGACATGAGTTGGGGCCCCTTAAAGGCACAGTTCACAACATAAATGGTTTCTGAGATTTCCCCTCCGGATTACTTGGTGACCCCAAGAGCGACACCAAGGGCGCTTTCGGGCCAAAAAACTCAATAGGCAGGGTATAATAGGAGTTTCACTATAGGATTCGTCGACGTCTATGTATGTCCATCGACCGATGATATATCAGAAAAATTGCCGAGGCGATACAGGTTGCGCTATTCGCGCCAGGAACCGCAAATTCAGCATCCAGTCACCTAATCGCCGAATTGAGAGGAGATGTTCAGGGTGGAGGTGGTGGAAATCACTAGTCTTTCGGACCCATTGGATAATTAGATACATCAGAATGGCCACAGTGTAGCGGAATAGTAAGAGAAGATTAAATCCGATTTGTTAACGCTAATTAAATAAGCTGTATGCAGTTGTTAACGCTTCGGACGCTCGCTCGTACACCTGTTCCTCTCCATTTTTCCCGTTACAGCCTTGTTCAACCTCCTATTTTACCACTTTCTAAAGCCTTATATTTTTATAAATACGCCATTTATCGCCTTTTCTTTTTTATCTTTGCGCCATTCTGAACTATACTGTCATCATCCGTCGGAAAGCGGATACCCTAAAACTATCTGAAACAGTGCCTTCAAAAGCATAATTCACGATAAATTGATTTCTGAAATTGCTTCCTTGGATAAATTAGCGACCCCCAAGGATAACACAAGGGACGGTGTCGTCGAGAAACGGCCTAGATTGGGCGCAATAAGACCACGAACCCGGCTTGGCCGACGTAGGCATCCAAAAACGGAGAGCCCTCACGGCGTTGTAGAGGCTGTGGGGGTTCATTAATCGCACCGGAACGCACATATTGCACGTGGGCCTCATGCCTGCAGCTGGCACTGACTGCTCATTAGAAAGCGCTGGATATGAACCTTCACTTTTCAAACAGAGCGACTTTGTTCTCTTACGTGATGCGAAAGCTAATTCATAGGACGGAATTTTGGCCAGATTTCCATATCCTCTAAATGTTTAAAGCCTGAAGCGATATTCCAATAAAATCAAAGCAGAAGAAGTACATTCAATCCCGGCACAATGCAACAGGCTTTGAGTTATGTATCGCGTTCCGCTGGGAAGAGTGGTGCATCAAGCCTTTTTAAAGTTAACGGAAAAAGGAAACATACGATAACTTTTCTAAGCCAACGAATCGGAGGGCGTTTCTCATGAAGTGCAGATATCGAGGAGGTTTGATGGCTATTCGAAGTGTTACAACAAAGAGTTGGCTAGAATACAGGGAAAAGTAGGAACATTCGGAGTACACATTTTATTTCAGAGATAAAATCAACTTCAACGAAATTTTATTATTTTCTAACAGCTGTGTGTAGTAGCTCAAGATCGAAGCGATTATGCAGATTGTTGGTATGCTGAAAACCCACCTCTTTGCGGCAAAAAACTCCAGTTCTTTTCTCGCATAGTCGGCCTGCTCGCCGACCAAAGTTATCCGTTCTTGCAGTAAATCCACATCAATTACCGCCTTTCCTCGAAGCCTCTGACGGAGAGACTCGACAAAGTTAGCGCCGTAACTGTTGAAATCGTAAATAAAGTCGTGGACCATTCAATTGAGAGAAAATTGATTAAAAAAATAGTACGGATACTCCTACGATTTTGATTTCATCGACTGTTTTTGAGTCACATGAGATTTTCAAGATTTTCAAGCGGTTTCTCAATCGAATGTGCATCTGGGCCTTGTAGACATTAAAAATGTCTCAAAAGCATCCATGTTCGACTCTCAATGAGTCTTGGCGTGGCTTTGAATCAATTTGTAAGACTTTTTGTGTATTTGAAGCATTATGTGGGGCCATCACGATGCAAGTGAAAACGGAATCAAGTAGCACAGAAGCAACACGATGATTGTAACTTATTGGGTTTTTTTTTTCAAAAGGATGAACAGCTCAATAAGATCGTGTTTGGATGTCTGAACTTTAATGTTTTAGACCTCATGCACATTTCCTCGCATCCGCGCCTCTCCCTCTTCATGCGAGCCTTGGGGGTTTCCTGCCTGTGCCGCTGTGCCATATTTTTCTTTGCAAGACGTTTCTTTCTTTTGAATAATACCTGGAAAGGAAATGCGCAAAGAATTTTCCGGCAACCATAGAAGCACTGTCGCTTAAAATGAGGCCGGGACCCCTCCTCGAGCGATGAAACGTCGTAGTGCGAGTAAGAGCTACTGGGTGGAGTTATCCAGCACGGCCTTCCAATGGATGGCTCTGGTTGCCATACAGGTGAACAGGAAAATCCATATTTGTACGAGCTGGTAGCAGTAGCCGGAAGAGCCCAAGGTAGTCTAAACCGATATTCTGGAAGGGTCTTAATCTTCGAGCTCTCTCCGATGGAAGACTCGGTATGTTCGGATAACCTGATGGAAATCCACAGGTCTCCTTGCAGATGAAGCAGAGTACGAAGACATCCGTCACGGTGCTCCTGATAGATGGAGTGAAGTGGGGGTCTCGAAGTGTGGCAAAATTACCATGCTTTCCTGAATGGAATTGGGATAAGTGGGTATGTCGAATGATAAGCGTCTTTAAGACATGAGAGGAAGGAAAGAACTGCTGACGACCCTGAACTGTATGTGTTCCATGCGGTGCAGACAGCGAGTAAGCCATCCGTTGAACGATGGGAGCGGTGGAAAGGCATACGGCTTCAAATGGTTTCGCATTCTCGATAGTGTTCCTCGATGAGGAGTACTTCAGCAATGGTAGAGTCCGGCGCGGAGATATCCATGGTCATGTTGATCGGAGTTACTTCGAAGCTGTAGAAAGTAGACTTGACCTTGACGGCAAGATTAACGACAAATTTGTATGTGTAGACTGTAGATCGAACTAGTCTAGTGTACCGAATAAATGGTTCGAAAGCTAAGTGGTGGTGTATACTGTAGGGAGTTAGACTCTGCGGGTGTCTAGTATTCATCTTGTACTTCGTTGTTAATTGCTGATGGTGTTGCGAAGTCCTGACTTCCAGGCCAACGTGATGTATGCAAACGGAGGAACGAGGTCTTGACCACCAAATGTGGCGTCTAGCGAGGCTAGCAAGATTTCCGCGAAACGCACAATTGGCTGAATTGTCTTGAAATTGAAGGTAGCAGAATTGAAGCGAAGTATGAGTGACGTCAAATCCTGTTCCTGACAAACGTGCGTAATGGACACGTCTGAGAATTTATCCAACAGAAAATAGCAGAGAAAGCTTAGCAAATAGAGAACTGCGAGTGCGAAACACGTGTATGGCTGAGATCTTGAGATGGAGTTGCGTATGGATAAAACAGACTATTCGCAAATTGGCTAGATGGGCTGGTGTTTCCATCCAAGGCATCGTAATCGATGTCCAGTGGAGGTACCAAGCATTTAGAAGATGGACAGTCATAGAAGGATGACTACGTCAAAGGAGGGAGACACATGAAGCGTACAGACGCTTAGGAGCGTCTCCAAAGACGCAGGTTTTATAGTCGACTACTGAATGGGACGAGGGAAGGAGGCAACGAGGAATCGATTGAATTGATATGCGAGGTCTTCGGTCAATTTCCTCCAACGAGCGACGCCTTGAGTGCAGTGCACTTCGAATTAACTGTTTTGCGGAGAGCCCTAATTAGAAAATGAGGAATATCCTAGATGATGTTCCGTTGAACCCATGACAAGAGAATGGATGGCGAATACTGCAAACCAAACCCACATCACACTTAACAAATACGCGTAGAAAACTCAATATTGATGAAACAACCCAAAAAAGAGTGAAGAAGATACATCTTCACGAAAAGAACTATGCATGCTGTCTCTCTACGTATATACAGTAGCGCTCAAAAGTCTTCGACTAAATGCTCTTACGCTTTTTATTTCATAACTTTTTCTTAGTGAAGCAAATCGCGCGAAATTTTGATATTTTCAACTGAAGCATATTTCCCTCATCTAACACTATTTGACTGAAAAGCAGCAAGATTCACATAACTAGAGTAAGGTGTTTTTTGTGGTAGCACACTTCGCTTTTAGTAAAGATAGAAAAAAAAGATAAAAATGCGAATAACTGCAAACGAATAACGTTTGCAGTTATTCGCACCTGTGTGCGATTCTCTCTTCTACTGTGTTAGGCATTAGCTCTCGTACACCTTAGACATGACAACGATGGAAGAAATCCCAGAAGGACCAATGTCCGTATTTCCAGTTGATTTTGAGCTCAAGCTTTTTGGTATATTTTGAGCATGATCAGACTGCAGGTTTATAGTGTTAAATATTTACAATACACCCATGCTACACATATTGCTCATCCCTTAATTTCACCATTTTTCTTTTTTTTCACCCATTTTTCAGAAGAAATCTTCGGGTTTCTTATTGTAGACTATTGTTGGTTGGTAATGAACGTTGAGAGTTAAAGTTGAACCGACATGGACTCGGTTCCATTATTCAGTGGAGTGACCATTTGCTCTCTGAATCCTTCACAAGCGGTGTGTATTTTGCCCCACATCATCTCCCACCGACAGTGTGATTGAATAAGAGTGTACAAATTTAATAATACATATTGAAATTTCGCATGATTACATCAAGTCGGAAAAGAGTTACGACCGAAAAGTGAAACTGGAGAAGCATTTGGCCGAAGACTTTTGAGCGCTAGTGTACGTTCCAAGACAATTCCACTCGGGTGTGTTTGTTTCATTGTTGAAAATAAAAGGCGTGACAGAAATATATCATTAAATAAATGAGAGTTATACAAAGTACATTCAGAAAAGTTCTGCCTTAAATAAGCTGGTCAAAGTTCCATGGGAACTTGAAATTCCTTTCTGACAAAAGTGGTGCAGCAACTTCCCCCCCCCCCCCAAATATCGCGCACCCGACCGCTTGCGCGTCATGAAGAGGAAGGGTTTGAATTCCCAGTGTAAGGATACATTAGTTGCCGCGTAACCACGAAAGCTTGCCGCATGAATTCGGGGAAACGTACTGCCACCCCTGGTAAGAAAGACTGACGAGCATCTGGTGAACAAACGTAGTCGTTTCCCTCGTGCAACGATTCCTAGTACTATGGAGAATTGATGGGGCAAGTCATTATTATAGAATGGCTGCCATTGAGTGGATACACCGCATAGATTCGCCTGAGTATTTAAAGTGCTTCACATAAATCAGGCCACGCCATTACCCTACTAACCAGGGAAGGATCCCAACTCGAAGTGACCATTTGGAATAAGACCTATACTGCTAGACGTGTTTTTGGGCGCTGAAGTCAAATCCGCTTTCCAAATCTGCCAAGCGATTCTCTGAATGGAGTTATGAGGGTGGTTTCAGATGACATTACATGAGAAAACTTAAATTACATGGAAGCAGCTCACTCATCAACGGCGGCTTGGTGTAGTGGTAAGCGTGAGGCTTCATGGGCGAGAGGCTAGGGTTCGGGTTTCGTGGGGGACCGAGTTTTTGCATTATATAGAATTTTCCCTTCCAAGACTGGGAAATACTCTCATGGTGATTTCATCACGTTTTATGACCTTTTAATGCTTTGCTGATACCTTCTCCTACCTACCTACCTGTTACCGAGTGGGAAATTGCGCAAAATTTGGAGGTCCGGGCGAGCAAAACGCATATGATGAGCAATGATGTTGCTAGAGTGGGTGTTGATCCTAAATTAGGTGCGATGGTGCGTAGCAGACCCGAACTCTCCTACACCGACATTGTTGATAGTGGACTCGTGGACATCATCCAAAGATAAAAAAAACTATTCAGTGTGTCTTACCTCCACAAAAGCAGGTGAAGGGAATGATACCCTGCTCGGAGCCACTTCGAGACTAATACAGCCGATAGAAGCTCATTAAATAAATAAATAAATAAATTTCTTATTTTCTTCTAGAAATATGATTAGACGCGCTACCTCATATGTAATAGCTCATGATCTCAACTTTTACGTGTATACACGAGACCCCATTCTTTGCGTGCTATCGCCTGTCTATTTTCAGTTCTGCGCGGTTAGATTTAGAAAATTTCTCTTTTGTTCATGGTATGCCGCCGGCTACTTAAGCACTCACCCGGGTGATTTTGGGATGCCTACACAATTCTACTTCCCTTCTGATTTGGGGTTAGTGAGTGTAAAGCAATGGGCCGTGACGAGTTTTTTTTCATCCGTTTCTCCCATTGTGAAAAGTTTCTTTGCTTCAAGCATTTCGTGCTAGAGTATCGCATTTGTTCATAAAATGGCAAAGTTACCTTACTGTGAATCCTGCTGTAATATAGAGTGCATGGGCATGCCAGTAAAACTGAAGTATTACTTCAAGTGGATAAATATCGGCAAAAGCCTTAAAAGGTCATAAAACGTGATATAATCACCATGAGAGTATTTCCCAGTCTTGGAAGGAAAAATTCTATAGAATACAAAAACTCGGTCCCCCACAAAACCCGAACCCTAGCCTCTCGCCCATGAAGCGTCACGCTTACCACTACACCAAACCGCCGTTGATGAGTGAGCTGCTTCCATGTAATTTAAGTTTTCTCATGTAATGTCATCTGAAACCACCCTCATAACTCCATTCAGAGAATCGCTTGGCAGATTTGGAAAGCGGATTTGACTTCAGCGCCCAAAAACACGTCTAGCAGTATAGGTCTTATTTCAAATGTCCACTTCGAGTTGGGATCCTTCCCTGGTAAGAACAAAAGCCTGTATCGCCCATGTTGTTTATCAGACTTTTAACAGTTACGATCTTGTAGGAGAAACCAGTTGGGCTATGCACGCTAACGCTTACACTATATGCCCAGGACAGCTCATCTACGATGGGGTAATTCAGCACAATGCTGGATTATCAAAATGAGATAGTTCTCTCGAGATTCGAACCCTACGCCGCTTTGAGAGCATCCCACCCTATATATTTATTTTGCACAGAATTATCAGTGGTTGAACATGGCAACGTCCATCTCGGTGCAAACCCCACTATGAAAATTCGACCAACCCTCTTTTAGCTGCCTATAATCATTTTCTTAGCGTTCTAGAATGTTTTCAAACCATAGTTACGAATTTTCGATCTTAGCCCTGCCCACCACTGTGCAAACTCGAGTCTAGTCAGGTATTTGACCACATTCATCCCTTACCTTCAACTACTTTTTTCCCGCGTTCCAGAACACTCATGAACAGAGTTATGAATTTGATTCTGGCTCCGCCCACCTTGCTGCACGCCCTGCCGACCCCATGGATTTGCACACATTCCTTCCATTACCTCCAACCACTTTTTTCCGCATCCTACAACGTTTTTGAACAAAGCTACGAGTTTCTGATCTTGGCCCCACCCATTCTGGCGCAGTTCACGCCCACTCTAGAGTTTGACCACAGACCTATAGCCTCTGACCACTCCTTTCTCGCGTTCTGAAACGTTTTTGAACGGAGTAAAGAATTCTTCATCTTACAATTAGTCCGCCCGCCTCAGTGCAAATCCCGTCCACATCAGGAATCGGACAGCATTTCTTCTGTAGCCTCTAACCACTTACTTCCCGCATTGCAGAGCATTTTTGAACATAGTTATAAGTTTTTTTTCGAAAAGAACCTACCATTTGAATGCACGCCCCGCTCACTGTGGCCGGGGCTTGCATTCAAATGTCGAAGCATGTGTGAGGCTTGCACACTTCGTTTGTGTTTTTTCTTACAATTCTCCCATTGAATCGAGTTACGATGCTACGTGGTAGTCCCGCCGAATGCTCCGCCCACCGCCGGTGAGTCTCCATCAGTTCACTTGTCGACCCATCCCTCACCTTTGCCCATTTTTTTTTCCATCGTCGAGCCTGTTTTGAAACCTAATTCAGACCGGAGCTCCGCCACCTACGGGCGGAGCTCCGGTAAGCCACGTGTTCCCTGTTTGTCTTGTCCTATGCCCAACCCATCCACCTTGACCCGACTTCTGCAGGTACTTCTTCCGGTAGTATCGAATTTGAGTACAAACAGATAGACGCGAGCGCTTCAAATATATGTAGTAAGGAAGGCTCTCGGACTTTTATAGAATCGTTTTCTCATTTTTTTCAGCACTTGGCTTTACCAAATGACGTACAAGTTAGGTCAAGCAGGCATCAACCCTGAACGACGCTATATGAGCCCATACAATAGCTCAGAGATACAAAGAAAACACGTAATAAACCTATAACCTATAACCTATAACCTATAAACACAGATCAACAGTATTTTGCTTTAATTAGCCGAACAATCAGCTAGCTCTTCATTATTAATCGATTATTTTTTGGGGGCGGACGTACAAGATGGAATACTCACCCATACAACAGTTTTCCATTGACATCATTACTGCAATCAATGTAGGAGCCTCCAAAATATGAAATGAGTCGCATGGCAACCTCTTCCACATGTCTGAATGATCACTAGCTTCTCATAAAAAATATGAAATGACCAATCATTCTCGATAATGAACGCTTTACTCTTTCCAAAAATTCGCAGATTTCTTGGCTGATTTTACCGCAGCAGCAATGCGCAGATATTAATAGAAGATGTAGCAAGCTTCAAGCCAATCAAGTCAGGACGAAGGAAGCATTATGATAACACAGAGTTCATAAAGCCCTCTTAAAAAATCCTTCAATCGCAATAACTTCTAAATCTAATTGATGAGCCCGCTCAGGAAGCAAGGTATAACCGACCACTCGCTTCCATCAAACACAAGGAACAACTGATTCAAAGAATTAAGGGAAAACCTCACTCTCGGGGCCATCCTTGGACACTGAGTTCACCCTCACTGGTGTCGCTGTCGTCCGTGGCCTCATAATTCGCCGTCCATGTCTTGTCCACGATCTCCAGTGAATGCATGGGATCCCCTTCTGTTGATTCTTCTTCGTTTAACTCCCTGTTATTATCACAAAATCAAAGTAAGCTTTTTTGATTGCATACAGGATTGAACAGCAAAAGAAAAAGGCTACCTAATGAATGAATCACAGGCTACTCGCACTTCTTTGGTAACATAAACTTGAACGCAGTAAATTGGCTTCATCACTATCTGAATTCCACATTACTGGACACCAACCATGAATAAAGCAATCACGATCGAGTACTCACTCTTTGCGGAGGATCATATCCATTGGAAAACTCAAGTTCTTTGTCACTGAACGCTAATACGTCTACCATGCGCAGACCGCAGTCCACATCGTCGAATATCAATTCCGCTTCCCTGCTTGAAGACCCTTCCTCACTCTCCGTTTCTCCATTTTTCTCTAGGAGGTGCCAATGCCATGGGAGATCCCGATTCATTAGCTTAAAGGACCGCTATATTGCACCTTATAAAAATATTCTGCGCTATATGTTTGAAGTTTCACACTTGTGAGGATCGACCTTCGCTTTTAAAAGCTTTTCTTTTGAAATGTTATCAACATTTTATTTTAAAAGAATCCTGAATGCCCTTTCTCGCATGGCATCATGATTATTAATTGCCAAATGCAGCAGCACTTAACCCTTAAGGAGAATGAGGTAGCTGACCTTTTTCCAGTCGTAAATGGATAATGGATGAGGATCATGCCACTCATGGTTTCTTATGAGGTACTCAACGATTGCACGATAGACAGTACGTCTCGCCATCTCATCAACACTAAAAAACGAATACTAGTTAAATGTATGTGAGAGGAGCTTAAACCACTCTAAACTAAAGAGCGGAATTAGGTTATAACACACTCGTGCATTCCCTTATAAGAATGATTCAGATAGACACGCTTCACACCAACACCATTCACTTGGAGCATCTCACGGACATATTTCTCGAACAGGGAATCATGTTGGAATATATTAGGAATACACGCTATGTTGATCTGAAAATAGTCAACTAAATTTAAACGTAGACCTCAGGACAAGAAAATAAGTGAATCAAATAAACGATCCATACCATTGCATTGGTACCATCGTTCTTCTCTTGCAGTTCGGCAAAGTAACCATGCTCTATGAGCACCCTCTTCGCAAGCAGTTGATTACGAGGATCTTCTAACTAAACTAGGGTATCTACGAAATGAAGATGTCTTTCATCATTCATTGAACTTGTTACCAGCTTACAATAACTACACCCGTGTTCTTTGAAGGCGACGTGAACCATTTCGCACGATAAGTCATAGTCGCATTCTCAGAACTATTCCAATCGGATCTACCAATAATGAAAGCACGAGGAAACAACTAAAACATACCAATAAATAAATAAATATATATACATTAACATAACAAGATGGCCAATAAGTTGCATAGCTGTGAATGTGAATCCACTCCATGTTTTGTTAACTGCTGTTTCAACGCCGCAGAAGCGAAAGTCTCACAAGATTAGCGATTTGTGGACCAAACTTTAGTCTCGGACGGGGCTCGAACCCGCACTTGTCCTTTCCGGGGACCATGCTCTTATCCCTTACACTACCGAGACCCCGCTTGCCCTCGCCTTCTTAACGGCTTACATGCCATAGCTCATCAGCACTCACAAGTCGGCCAATATCGGCCCTGAACCGTCAAGCTGAAAGCTTTACATGGCATAACTTGTTTTGACTTGATGTTTTGTTAGCTGCTGTTTAAACGCCGCAATATGCGAAGCGAATGTCTTACAAGGTTGGCGATTTATGGAAAAAACTTCAGTCTCGGACGGGACTCAAACCCGCATTTGTCCTTTCCGAGGACCGTGCTCTAACATCCCTTACACTACCGAGGCCCCGCTTGCCCTCGCCTTCTTAATGGCTTATATGCCATGGCTTATCAGCATTCACACGTACAACGTGTTAAGCCGGTCGGCCAATATCAGCACTGAACCCTTAAGCTGAAAGCTTTACATGGTATAACTTGTTCAGACTTGGTGTTTTGTTAGCTGCTCTTTTAACGCCGCAGTACGCGAAGCGAAAGTCTCACAAGGTTGGCGATTTATGGATAAAACTTCTGTCTCAGACGAGACTCGAACCCGTACTTGTAAGCCATTAAGAAGGCGAGGGCAAGCGGGGTCGCGGCAGTGTAAGGGCAAGAGCACGGTCCCCGGAAAGGACAAGTGCGGGTTCGAGTCCCGTCCGAGACTGAAGTTTTGTCCATAAATCACCAACCTTGTGAGACTTTCGCATGGCGTACTGCGGCGATATAACAGCAGTTAACAAAATATCAAGTCAAAACAAGTTGTATTATGCAAAGCTTTCATCTCAACGGTTCCGTGCTGATATTGGCCGACCGGCTCCACACATTGTACGTGTGAGTGCTGACAAGCTATAGCATATAAGCCATTAAGAAGGCGAGGGCAAGCGGGGTCTCGGTAGTGTAAGGGATAAGAGCACGGTCCCCGGAAAGGACAAGTGCGTGTTCGAATCCCGTCCCAGACTGTGTTTAAGTCCATAAATCGCCAACCTTGTGAATCCACTCCACTTTGAAAAGCCGTGCTCACTCTAGCAACGCGTTGATCCTTATTGCTCAAGGCAGCATGACAGTCTGTCCAGGATTTAAAATACACTCGCACTGGATTCTCGAACTTCCCAGCACTGTCCTTATCGAGAAACTTGACGAGCCTTAACCGTTCAGACGTTGTCAGTCGAATAGCCTGAAGTGTTCCAAGAATGTAATTTTCTATTAAAACGAGAGCTAGCGAAAGACGTGCGACAGTGCAGCATCAATATGGAGATGAACAGCGCTTATAATTGTTTCCTTCTAATAGGTTGATGCAATAGATGCCTCACGAAGGAAAAGCGATCTCTAGTGCTTGATCCACTGTCACCAGCATCAGACCTTTCCGAATGATCAATGACTATCTTCTATACGATTGTGCTCATACTTCTAAGTTGACGATCCAACTTTCAATTGGTAGAACTATGAATAGGACTGCCTCAAGGCGTTTGCATCAATCCAACATCAAAGTTAGCTCCTCAACGTAACTTTATTAATACCGAAAGAATTTCATCCGTGCAAACTTACATCAATAGCGTGGCGGAAGTGCCACTTCACGTACTCCCTGATGTCCTGCTTTGTAGGAACGTCAATAAGAAGAGAGTGTGTCATTTTGTCCCAGAGAACTTCACACAATCCACCTTCTCTGATCGCAATCCGAAAAGAGATAATTATTTCAAGAAAAGAAACACGCCAGGAAAAGTTTTCTACACAACAAGAAAAAGGCGTCTAACTCAAGAGCACTTGAATTTAAGAATCTCTTGTTAGTCCGAATTCGGACTATAGCCTTGAGTTGGCGGATGTTCTCATGAAACCAACGGCTCTCAAAAATAGCTCGCTTCCTGATGTAAATCTACAAGACCCAGCGCACTAATATAGCACGAAAATCAGGCATTCTTCCTACACTTTTTAGTGCGCACACATGCAAAAAATCTTCCCTATTGGAGGGCTATGATGTATAAATGCTCTCTGGAAGGCCCAGCATCAAACAAACGAAAAGAAAAATAGAAATCTAGTGAATAATGCTCCTTTCAATACCTACCGCATACGACGACTTCGGAACGGCAACTTCCAGTTTATTTTGGCTTTGTGGGCGAGCGTTCAACTTCGATACGAGGACATCACGGAGAGCCGATGACTCCCTTTCGTAGTTCACGTCGGGGTAGTACACCTGCCATCGACATTTTAAGCATTCGAAGAAAAGCAAGTAGAACGAGTTATTTCTGAGAAAAAAACAATTCCAAGCAAAGAAAACGATTTCTTGAGCCGACAGTACTACGATCAAGCTCGACAGCGGCGAAAAAACGGACATGAAGCTTGCTGGACGGCAGAATAAGGGAGTTGAGTTCTGAATACAATAGAAATACAAGCTAAAACAAAGAGAGGTATGGTAACGGCTACAAGTTGCCTGCTGAGAACTAGAAATGCGACATCTTGCGGCACCTTTTTGTAATGAATGAACCCACTTTTAGACGACAGGCAGATTTGAGCGATTTCACACCGCTTTATGAGCATGATCGCAGCTGAGATCAAGACCTACTTACACTCACAGAGCATTGTCTTAGAATATCACTCTCAGAGGTAGCGATTTCTGCACGTGCGAAGTAATCCAAATTGTCAACCTAGAGAATTCTTCAAATTAACGATTTAACAAAGGCAAATCAAAAAAAAAAAGTAAATAAAGCGCCTAAAAATGAAGAACACGTCTTTGAAACAAGAGTAAATACAGAAATAGACGCCTAAGATACCTTATAACTGCCATTTCTACATGTTTGGTGATTTCGTGTCAGGAAATCGCACAGCCGACGTCGTACAGAAGGGCCAAGAGGAATATCGGTTCTTAACCGTTTTTCTCTCATCTAAAGCGAAATCAATTTCGCAGTAAGAGTTGCGAATCATAAAGCAAACATTAACTGACAAGTTGTGCTAAAAATTTGACATTTCAGGGTAAAACTATCAACCCGTACTGCCTTTTGAAATGAGGACGGATCGAACTGAAAGTGTTGGAGCAGAACCAGATTGCAAGTCAAAGAAGCACAAATTCAAAAGAAAAAAGAGCAAACCCCTTCTAAGCTCGTTATTGCTCTGACTTCAGAACTTGACAGTTTTCCCTTTTAAAAACCCTTCAGAGGTCTTCATAGATAAAGGAGCGCCTTAAGGCGTTGGGAGGTTAAGAAGGTGGTGGAATTTCGAACTACTTCGCTAACTAAAACTGCTACAGATAACCCGGCCCTTCCTAATTCTTTCCCCTTACATTTTATGTTTGCGGTGAGTTAGTAGAGTACTTCTTGTTGAGTAAATCCCAACCTTTCCAGCACTCATTTCCGCGAATTCAATAAACGAAACTGTTCACCTTAACTTCATCCACCGTGTCCGCTTCGGGTAATACTTGATCCCACTTTATACTGCTTGCCACTGTGCGGCATTTCGAAACCGTTGATGGCGTAATTTTCAAAAAAGGCAAAAGTGTTGTTGCGACTTTTTTGGTTTTCGTTTCCGGATACCACATGCGAAATGGACGATCTTGATCCACCTGTGCTTTTCATACTTTCCATATAAGTAAATGATCCAGAAGAAAACAGAGAAACAAAAGACCTACTTGTACAGGTTTTGTTTTTTCTAAAGTAGTTTTATGTAGGCAATACACTTTACTTGTTGCAGTACGAGCCCGTTCAGCTTCTTCAAGTGCTAGTAAAGGTGAGACATGAATGATGTCGCAGCTTGCACGACGCTGAGTAGACAGAAACTAAACAAAAACTCATTAAAAGTTGTAAAGTTGAACAGAAAAGTAAACTCGACGCAGGGCGTTGGAGTAGATTAGTGATCACTTACTGTTATCTCATTAGTTCTTCCTTCATCCTTGTAGTCCCACTCGTCATTTTCACTCCCCTCGCTTTGACCAAACTAAAACAAATTCTATTCACCCTTGGGAGAAAGAGTAACAGAAATGCAAAAAGACTCACAAAGGTTTCTCTTGTGGGCCATAAAATCCAACTATCTTCCATACCTGAATCATTAAATTTGAACCAGAAGTGGCTGTAAAATAATTTAAAGCTCTTGGATACCTGGTGACTAATCATCTAAGCAACTGCTGAATACTGGTATGCTGAAAAATGAAAGACTATGTTTTTTTTAGCAAAAAGAGACATTTCAATCGAAACACCATTCAGTTTAAGGGGGAACAGCGTTCAATGCCATATTATAGTCATAGCTGAAGGGTTGTCATCACATCAAAACATCACATTTAGACATCGATTGGCGCAATCAAATTGAAATCGCAGTGATGCAAAAGTGAAGAAAACCATGTCGGGCCAAAAGCAATGACTAATAAGCTGAATATCAGGCACGTACTGTAGAAATAACGTAGAAGGGTGTTCTCGTGAACAAAAAGTTTGAGGTGAAACAGCATGGGACCCTTACGTGTGGCAGCAGATGGCTCACCAGGTTTTGAAGTTCGCGCCGTTTTGCGGCACGTCAACCTCACAGTAACAGTGAAATACGAGGCCCTTGGCGTTCAAAAACAGTTGGGACTACAACTGAAAGGGGATTTGACGATATGCATTCTAATGGTACGTATTGGTGCGGCTACTGGGTCCGAAATCTTGAAATCTGTTTACTGTCTGCGTAACTCCAGAAAGACCTGCCGTATTCGCTGCACCGGTTTGCGAGCGGTCACCTTCAGAGTACAGCGCTGAGGCGAACGTTGAGCGCAGAGCGTCGAAGCCGCGCTAGCATTCGCACCGCCGCTGACGGCGTTTACGTTGGAGCATGTTATCTTTCAGAGGGAGATTGAGGAAGCCAGCGGAAGGTTACAGCCGCGAAGCTTGGCCATAAAAACCACATCCTACCTTCTACAAAGAGTTCAAACGAATTTAAAAGGGGATAAGTAGTTCAAGGGGGAATGTGCCGGCCCAATCACCAAAGCTAGGTCACGCCGCGCACGTCACGTGAGGCACATCACTGCGAGGTGATTACATATGGATCGTTGAAGGCTCTGTTTCTTGAGGTGCTTTCCACGAGAGATCATTTGAATATAGCAAAGAGTGCTGTAGTAGCATGGCACGCTTCCGATCGGGCATCGCCTACCACCCATCAAATAATTACTTCATTTTCTATTTCCTCTACTTTCCAATTTGAAGGTGAACTTGGCCTTCTTGTTTTGCTCTTCTAAGTGGATTTGGAAGACCGGGTTTTCAGGCTGTCAGGTTGCTGGAGGTATGCAAGCCAAGCTACTTGTCAGGGTTGACGGGCCAGCTTTACAACTGCCTCATGAAATGCAACGACATGCAAGCTCCTTTCATGCAGGGATAACTGAGGGATTAGGAGCGTAGACTCATGTCTGCCTCTAGAAAAGACCACGAGTTCGATCTCTGCCGAGGCAAAAAGCGGCCTGCAAAAATTGCAGAAACGGTGTTAGTACTAGAGTGAGGGAAAGGTTGATGGGCCAGCTAACAGAGGAACCCTTCAATAATGTGTAGAGTCTCTGTTGGAACCCTCACTATATATAAAGCGCTAATTTTGTGTGCCTGTTTGTATGTCGCTTCGCGTATAAGTCCGCAAAAGTCACGTTGGTGTAATGAGAAGTGTGCAATGTAGAAGCCTATGAATACTGGTTATACTGATCACTAACCAATACGAATGGCACTTCCAGAAAGAGAAAGAGAATGTCGTCTTGGTCGAATAGGTCTTGGTCAAAGCTGGAAATCGGGCTAATCAAGATATTGCTGTTGTGAAGATCTTGAAGAACAGCCTTCGAGGGGGCGTGGACTGTTTGCCTTACACTGTCTGCCTCCCTCCTCCCCCCTAGCACTGCCTCCGCCGGCACGCCGGCCGGTCGGCACGCGCGCCGGCACGCCGGTCGGCCGGCCGGCCGGCGGACTATGAAAGCAGCCTTTGGCGGCTTCATCCAGAGAGGTCTACGGGATACCATCTTTGTGCTGGATAAGTGATGGAAAAGTATAGAGAAAAGGGCAGAATCTCTTGCCCACAGTTACTTAATCTGGGAGAATCGTTTACCCTTTACGCAATCAGTTCTCTGAGAGTGCCCTGAGCACAATACATAGGTCCACATAGCATCCGATTTCCAGGTCCAAGATAACTAACTATACGTACTCCTCAACAAAAACAGTAGACGTCACGACTGGAGCACAAGAGAAATCGGCTCTGAGCCCGTTCTTCTTCTTACCAACACAGGGTCTCATCACAAATCTACTTCTGAACCTTGGGCCACGGTCAAAATCGAGTAGATTCTTCGTTTTCGCCCTTTGGCTCAACCGATTTTGGGGCTCCTGTCACTCCCTTCATGGCCATGTTTCGACCCAACCACGTTATCTATGCTGCTTTTGAGAGCATTGATCCTAGATGGCAGTCGCAGATACCATTCTTACCGTGAATTGTGCATCAAGAAAAATCAACTTAGCATCACTCAAAAAATTAAATTGTACAGAAAATAAATGTACTTTGAGGTAATTTTGTAGCGATGAGCAACGTATACTTCACCGATTAGTAGAGAACAGGCGATCGGCAGCCAATCGTTTTAATTGACAAAAAGCACGAGGTTCAAACAACAAAATAAAGAAAAAAAAACACGAAAAGTTTGACTGACGCTGGTAGACAGTGTGCTTCGAATGACAGACAATGACAGTCTACTTTCACGTTGCCCTAGTGCCGAACGTTGTGGAAACGAGGAGGATAGGAAAGACGAAAACACACGATACATATGTATGTACAGCTGCCGGCTACGCAACTAGATAAATTGAAAGGTGAAGGCGCGTGATGCTCTGACAACATAAACGTTATTGTAGCAGTTAAGAAGTCTCGTCCTTCACTGAGTGGTTTTTCAGCTTGTGTAATGATAACAAGCCGAATATTGGTGTTGCTCTTGCCCGACCTCATTTCAGTGCAGCTTATTCTGAACTGAGTGCATCGTATCTCAGCACGAGCTCACCTATTCGTTTTAAATTATCACAAAATAGAAGCATTTGTTACGGTTGGGAATCTCAGTGGAATTAAAGTTTAGTGCGCCCCGTTGTTCTGCCATTCGCTTGGGTCTAAATGATCTCAACCTGATCATGGGTGTTCACAGGCTAATAAAAATTCGTATTTATAGTTAGTAGCAGCATCTGATTCCCAACAAGGTCGGACATTAGAAGGTGGCTTTGGGCTCCGCCTTCGGAGAACCCTTTTCAAGGATACTACGGTAAAATACTTGAAGACACGGCTCACATTCAGAATTTGAAGCAAGCTATTCTTGCGTTCCTAACTACAGATCACGGCTCCGGCGCTTAAAACCACCATCAATATGATATACGGATAATTTATATGTATTTACGTGCTATAATGATATTATGGTACATGTACAACAACTTAATAAAAAACCTAACTAACCTATACTACTGTGCTTTCTGACTTCTCTGACACATAGAGTGACCTAAAAGAAATATACATTATACATATCTACAAGTGTATAGAGTAGCATGAGTAACACTTCACCCCTCTTCCTCCTCCCTCCCCCCTCCCCCCAAAAATAACCCCTCAGCTCTTCAGCTCCTTTTCCAACTGTATCTCCGCTAACGCCATAAGCTTCTTCTCTCTTCGTAAACGAACTTCAGCTATTTCGATCTTCTTCGTTGAGAAAAGCTCTCTTAAGTATGGCAGTGTGGAGCTTCATTCACTCAAAGTAAATGGAATTTGCAAAGAACCCTGCATGCAATAGAAGTGGGTCGAATTCATGTCCCGTAAAGGAGAGGAAGGCACAAGATGACTGTCCCAACATTCATCTCCATCACCTCGATCTGCAGGTACTTAGCCAATTGCTATTTTTTCTATTTTCTTAGCATAATTTTATAGATCGAAAAAATAATTCAGCGGAACTTCAAATGTGCTCAATGGGCGTGGACGACGAGATGCCTGTTTCACTATGCATGTGTTCGGGCGACCACGAATAGCTTACTAGACAGTTTTTGGTCGGCCAACTTTTTCCTCTTTCGTGATTGTCAATTCGAAGCTCCCGTCAAGCTAACATGTATTACATGCATCAATGATAAGTTCCACGGAAAAAAATTTGAAAAGATCACCGTATAAAAGCACCTTACATAGTAGTAGTTATTCATGACATTTCAGCACCTCTTCGTTTGTCTGGACTTTCCTACGACTATATGCTGCTCGAATACTTGAACCGAATATCTGTCGAGGTCAGATTACATATGCATACGGGAAACTTAGCGAGCGAATCATCTTAAGCCATTGTGGTCGAGCCATCAGCATGGAATGCAGCGTCTAGCGCAGCCATTTCCACACGATCAGCTAAATTCACTATGCGCAAAAGATTGATTGTAATTGAACAACTAATTGGGCACCAAGCTTCCATAACACCTTTAACTCACTTTATTTATTTATTGTTAGTCAATGATGAAGTGAAAGGAGCAAGTAGAGAGAGCTTTTTCTCTATTGCTCACCTCATTTCTCTTTTCATTATTTTAGCTGACGGAATTTATTGCTGAGAGGCGGACCTACTTTGTGATTCCTCGAATTTTTCGTCTTCCCTGGTTTTTGAGAAGTATATGCCACCTAAAATATACACCTATGTGATTGATGTCAGCGAAATTATTGAGGATGATTATAGGGTTTCTATTACATGACATTGCCCATCTCCAAATTGTGTCCAGCCATCCTAAAGAATACTCCTTTGAAATTTGTATCGACTTCCGTAAATGGCCACAGGGAACTTCTCGAATCATTGTTCGGAATCCTGCATACTTTGCGAAGGCGATGAATCGCAAAGCTCGTCCTTGTTTTTGTTGTTTTACTCTTGCTTTTCCAAGCTTTCTTCAATAGGAATCTCAAAACCTGGTGAGTCGACACTCTTGTGAAACTAAATTTGTTTATAGATTTGTAAAAACCGTTTGTTCCCAGAAAACATGAACGGCTCAACCATTCCCAATCGTGCCGATGAACATCTCTTCTCTTTGATGGTTTCCAGAGCAATTGTGAATAAATCTCGTTGGAAATAAAGATGGAGTGGATCATTCTAGAGAGCTCTACATCTTCGAACAATGATGACATGAGCTCAACACTTGATTGGTTGACACTCGAAGCAGTCAAAAACGGTTGAAAAAATGACAGTTTAAAAATTAATTGCTAAGAGGCGAACCTACTTTGTGATTGAAGCCCTGACCTGAAGCGAGAGTATGCACATTTGTGCTTGACTCTAATACACTACAGAGGTGCCCAAAAAAAAAAAAAGAAACACTATGCGCCTAATCCAGGGCGGAATACGTCGCACCGATTGAAGCAGCAGAAGAATGTGATTGAGTAAATTGTACTAAGAATGTTGCTTGATGAAAGGAAGTAGGAACTCGTGTGGTTCCTATATCGGCATCAAAATATGAAGCCGTCTGCCATTGCGAACGTGCTCAAGACGACTTATGGGATATCGGTCGGCAACAAGCAGATAAACTTTGAACTTTCTCAATCGAATCGGACAGATTCCTGGGCATCGTCGCTTGAGATCTGGAAGACCGCTGACTTCCTGTAGCCCCGACAACTCCGCAATGATCTGCGACGTCGTGAGAGCCGAGCCGATCTCGCCGACCTCAGACGACATCAAACTTGCGTGGCAAAAATTTTCGATTTCGTCCGTGCGGAAGGCCATTGAAGAATTCCGTGATCGCGTACAATGTGTTTGATTTTGCGGGTGGTAATATTCAGTCAAAGTTTAATAAAGTTTGATTACATTGGTGGTACAAGCCGAGCAGTGAAAGTGTCTCTTTTTTTTTTGGGCACCCCTGTATATGGAGCTTCGCAGGGAACAGTTGGTGGGGCATGACAATACTAGGGCGCAGATAAGGGCTTAGCAATTAAAATAAACACCAGCTCCGATCCAGATCCCTCTTTTTCCTGACTTGAAGTCTCGGGAACCGAGGAACTTATGCCTCAGTTCTATGAACCGTTTGAAATTCAAATGCTGAGAAGTTTTAATTTCAATTAGGTGCCGAATGCTCTGCAGCTAAGATTATCACAGGCTGTGACACAAGTCAATCTTATTGCCCAGGCAGTCACGTCCTTTTCGTGATTGCTTGAGCTTCTTCTTGAGGATACTACATACAAGGTCAGGACGTGAATTTTCTCCATTCGGTAGGTGGCGCATTCCAGTGGTTATTGTTGTTGATTATTTTGATTTCTGACTCAGGAGTCCGAAGGTCGACTTGCTCATCACTTATGGTCGCCACATTCACATCATGCCATAGTCATCACAGCCTCTGATGAGCCTCGAGTTATGACTTATACAGCTGATCGCTTGGTTGAAAGCAAAACGAATCATTCCTCGAATATTCGTTGAGGATTATGAGGTTAGAGTAGGTTCTTCCTTCTTGACTGTCTCCAGGAAACGGACGAACGTTGTACCCAAATTTACGCGGTCACAGGCACGTACGCCGCAATGGCAATTACCGTAACTATCACCTGAATTGGAATTTTATTCCTGTACAGTGTACAGTGCGCTCTCCATCATGCGTGGGGTTCAGCGAGCGATGCATGCCTTTCGAGGACCAGATTCCACGCCTTTGTCATCTGTTCTGAATGTGAAGGAAGCAAAATGCTGCGTTATAAGTATGTTAACCGAAGACTATGAAAACCAATTCAAAAGTTTAAGTGTTCCCAATATGGTTTGAGGCGATTTGCAGATTTTTCTACGGTTAACGACTAACGGTTAAAATCGTTAGACAAATTCAAGGTTGATCCTGAGTGCACGGCTTAATTGTTTACATTTTATCCACACTTATATTTTTCTAATTTTTACTTTTTATTTTTATTGTTTTATTTTTTTTGTAGGGCGGAGGTGGTGTAGTGGCAAGCGGCGCACTATCTCACACGTAAGGTCAGGGGGTCGAATCCCGGGTCGACACCCGCCTAGGCCAACCAGGCCTTCCATCCCTCCGGGGTCGGTTAATTGGTACCAGACTCGTCTGGGAGGATAAAAGCACTGATTTGTATAGCAGGAAAAACTTTATCCTTTTACTTTATTTTATTTTTTTATTTTCTCATATTTTATTTATATTTATTTAGAATGTAGTTTTATGTTAGTGCATAGGATGCTGGCCGATACAACAACAACTGCGACTAGCTTGGCATAGAGTTTCATACGAAAGGTAGAGGAAACGAAACTACTCTGAGCTCACGTCAGAGTAGTTTCGAGGCTACCCCCAAACCTATGGGAGTTTCCGGCAAAGTGCACTTCGTTTGACACCCACATCAACGTCACAGGTGCAGGACTTCGACTGCTTCAAATTTGGCTGGAGCAAGATTCCATGTTTTTTTTTATTTGCTCGCTCATCAGTTTCGACTATAGCTCAACAAACCCGATTTCTTGACTAGACCGCAACCACCGTCAAATCGCGCAGTCACGTTGGGTTTGAAACCAATCCATCTCCGAGCCGGCCATCACTACATCACACACCGAGTCCACTAGGCAACTTATGAGGAGATTCAATTTTGGTCATCACTTGCTCCATCCTACCACATCCTCGATAGCAGTCCACAAATTCATATTAAGGCCGACTATTAGAACATTTAATGTCCGCAGAACCCAGCAATTGTTCGTAAAGAGCGGGCCTCGAAAGGGAAGTCAGGGAGACTAAAGAGCTTCTATCGTTGTGTCCGTCCTTGGCTGCTTTTATAGTCGACGATTTGGCCCGCCACCGGTCGTGCGACTGGTGGAGCGACCGTTCAGGCGATCGGTCGCGGGCCAAGTTGTGGACTATGAAAGCAGCACTTCGTCTCTCGTCAACATTATTCATTGCCGGTCTGCCCGAGTAATAACCGTCATTGTTCGGAAATCACAAGGAACCTACTCCTGTCAGAACACCGATTAGCAAACGTAACAAATTGAAATCAGCGTAAAATATGAAACAACCGAAAACAGGGAAATAACAAAGTGATCAGAAGGAAGGTAGAGATGGCTCGTTCTGCCGCCTCTCCATCGTATCCACTTTCAACTAAGGCTCAACAGTGATTCGCGGCTAATGAACATAGGGTTGGTCTGGGGATAGTGAACATACGTGGGGAATGAGTGAAGTTATTACATTGCTCGAAATCAAGGGTAAGAGTAAATCAGGAATACACTGTTGGTACTGCTTATAGCGTCTTTATAATCCCATCCGCCATGTTGGCAACGTCTGTGGTATTATCCCTAATAGAAAGCTTGTACTACATGAATCCATTCTTATATATGCATTTGACTATATGAGCAACTATGAATACTTCTCTATATCCATTTCTCAATAAAAGTTTCATCATATCTTTCATCTTTGTGTTTAACGATTCTGTACTGGAACATGTGCCGGTAAATCTCAACGTTCCTGTCCACCGACAGAGGCTTTATCGGGATCAGAAATATTAGTATCACCATGCGGAAAGCTGGTGACACTGCTGAAATCATCAGTCTCACTAATTTTACTACTGATTTCGTACTTTTTTATAACAATATTCAAGTCTCGGTAGTTGCTATTTCTCTCATTCATAGAGCGTATGTTCTTTGAATCTTCGATCTTTCGCCTAAGTATACTCTTTTGCTGAAAGGGTCAGATCTACTCGAAGCGGGCTAGAATTCCTTCCTAGAGATAATATCGGGTGTTAGCCCTAAGTTTTTTTCTGAGTACTCGAAACACTCATCCTGAAGAGTAACTATCGTCTCGAAAGACCTATACTTATAGACCAAGTACCTGTGTGTTTTATAGTCACTGTACGCAATTCAATAGTACCTTTCTGTAAAAAGAGGTAATCGTATTTCTCTAGATTATACACATTACTTAGTTGCCAACCTAATAATTCCCTGGTTGTTAAAGTACTCAAAAAGTGTAATAGAAGGAAGGGGTATTAACATCAAAAACTAGTAATTAGGCGTATGCAGGCTTCTGAGCGAATATCAACACGCAATAGTTTGATGGAATGAAAAAATGGAACGGAATATGTTTATTTCAACGACCATTGAGGGCACTACTCCAACAAGTATAACGAAGAAGTTCTTCTAGGCAGAATACCGCGCTCGGCAGCATCAAAAAGGTCACACCCTTAAACTGATGATGTAGGGAAGCTCTGAGATGATCTGCTATCTTCCTTGCCCATGTACATTTAAATAGTCTCTATGCCATTGGAACAGACTACTTCAACAAAACGTCTAAGAAGGAAGAACCACAATTAAACAGACTATCGACTGCCGCATTATACGGTGGAAAACAAAAGCCTAAGAACCAAAGCCATCTTACAAAATCATGGTCAGTGACTACCAATGCTTGTATATCTCTAAAACAAGGAAACAGATAGGATAGGATAAGGAGGTTTATTTCACATAGCTCTCTGGTATGCTCTTTGTTGAAATACATCGTTCGGCCTCGTGGGCTATCTTAGAGATGCAAGGAAGCTCTTCAATGAAGTAATAACGGTGGAATAAATCATCATAATTCACCAATATAACGTTCCCAATGTCACCATTGTTTCCAGACTAATTCTTTTTTTGTCTTGTCTCTGCCTCTTTGTTTATATCTCATTATCTCATCACTCCAGACCCGGATAATCCCCCCTTCCCTCAACCCCCCCCCCCACCCCATTCTAACCTCTCCCTCCTAACGATGCCACCAAGCTCTGCTCACGACGTCAATTCGCTCATGAATGCGAATAGCAAGTGGTAAGCACCGTGTAGGTCCACAGTAGGCATGAGTTTTGTTTCATTTGTCAAAAAAGACTTAATCGGGACTGTTATCAAAAGAAACTGTCAAAGGCAAGACTTGAAGATTTGCCTTCAAGAAGTCTTTTTCACACCCGCATCCCACTGATTCTCATGCGCAAACAGGTAGTTTCCCATGTAATCCTTCCCGGTTCAAAACACTCTTGCCCCCGCTTTTGCAGCCCTTTTCACAGGCCGAGAATGGAAGAACTCCGCTGTATACTCAGCATCAAGATTCCTTTGCCACCTTTACTCCTTCGATTTTTACCAATCGTGTGGAGGTCTTAAGCAAATTGGGAATCGTGAGCAGCAATATACTGACATCAATATGGCTCGGCATGCACGCAAGGGATGCGCTGCACAGCGGAGGGTAGACCAAGTTATGATGGCCTCGATGAATGTCCATTGATGTTGACTAGTTTGACTTAGTTCTTAATCTCACAATAGGACGTTTTTGGTTGGTGATCCTCAGTTTTTCAGTCTCATCTCTTCCTTCCTTCCAACTCCCTTCAACTTCCTTCAACAGAAGGCTTTTCTTCATGATGCCATTTCGTCTTTCTTCTCAGCTCCTTTTCTGACTAACCTTTCTCCTTCTTCTCGAGCTTCTCGGGATGTCCAATTCTTCTAAATCATTTTCATCTACGTCTTTTCTGTTGGTGCCAATTTCAGCAGCCCCTCCAACATGTGGAAACGGTGAATGAGGTCGAAGCGGTGTGTTGCTAAGGCGACGACATACTCAATGTCGTCAGTGGCGTCAGAGAGGCGGAATGGAAGGAAGTAGGAAGGGTGGAGCAACGCATGTAGGGTAGACGAGAGAAAGCTAAAGGTAGACGAGGAAGCACAGTTGACGAGCCTGTAGCGAGTGCAGTTTTGGTGCTTCACCTTTTATTTGTCTCGATACCTTACCAGAAATCATGCATCTCATATGACACCATACTTCAGCCTCTTTCAATGAAATTTATTGTTGCCATCTCTTCATTATAAGCTTTGTTTTCCATGTTTCATGTGCTAACACTTACTTTTTTGTTACGAGGACTTTCAAGATTGCTGAGACTCCATCGTAACTCGACGTGACTTTGGCTGGCCGAAATAAATGGCTTTTAGAATCAGAAAAAGTCCAAATATCGTTCACATATTAGGTTGTTCGTTAAGTATTTGCCGATAACTTCGCATCAGTCCAGACTCTTTGTCTTATGCTTCGGAAGCTTCCACAGAGTATTATGTAAGGGCACTCTTACTTGTATGTGCACAACATATCTTCCCCCCTTCTGTGCTTTTTTCATCCTGCGAGAGGCGTTTCTTCATATTCGACATGCCTTTTATATGAGAGCGAATCCTGAAATTCCGGCGACGAAGGCCGTTGAATCTCTTTTGCCAAACCATGTTCTAAATGCTCCTGTGCAGGCCCGGTTCCAACTTTCCAAGACCGGAAACAGGAGAGTCGAGGATGAACTCGATCAGGTCTACCGGTTCTATGAAATCTTCGGAATGCTATACACATACGATTGACTAGCTTCCTCTATAGCATTCCAAAAAATTCTTTTTTTAAATTTTTTCTTTTCACAAAAATCTATCGTGTCAGATAGCTTCCGTACACCTTGTTATGTCGGGTGGACTGCAGGGTTTCGTTACACTACTAATACATCAGGGCCTTCCTGTTTGTATTCTAGTGGCTGTATTTTTGTTATTCCGCTTTATGTTGTCAGGTGTGAATGAGAAAAAGGTTGCCGCATGTAATTGCAGGCTAACAATTGCCCACATAATAACAACACAAATACGAAAAACAACCATAGGTTTCAAGCATAAGCTCTTAAGCATAAGCTACTGCTAGTAAGAGACCTCAGTGTGAATATTTCTCATTGGAATGGTTATTATTTATTGATGCTTCTTGAAGAAAATATCTGTTGAATGGTTCTCAAACTTACTAGCTTATCTACTCTGCGAGAAAATTGAGGTATCAGTTAGTAATGGTTGTAGAGAGCCTGGGAACTTCCCATTTTCCGCGATATGAGCATGTTGTACTTTCACGGGCATCAGGTTCTCACAAAAGGCTTCAGTCCGTTCTCTCACGTTGCGCACTAATGGAATTGCTTCGCATTTTTCAATGAAAAAAAAACCTTCAACAAGCTGCTCCGTACTCGTCCTACATAATTCACATCAACGATTTTGTGATAACCTTCTCTCAAGAGTTTTTTGTAGAATTAGATGTGTTGATCAGAACTGTGGACGACTGGGTCGAAGAGTGTAGCGGAAATCTCTTCTCATAAATGGCTCGTTTTCATTCAATTTTTTTTTTGCAAACATTCGAATCCCTCCTACCCTTGTTGCCTACCGTTTACCCTGCATTTCTTCCATTTGCTTTAATCTCACATATCTCTTCTTCCACTGATACTACTTGCTTACTGGTGCCCATATAAGTCAGCAAACGGAAACAATTCGTTTTTGTCCAACATTTTGTAAAATTGGGGAACGAATTGGTTCTTTTCTACCAAATTACTTCTCACTACATATAGTCCATTTGCTAGGGTCACACGCATTGCATTCTTCACATACTCTACTTACTTATTGATGGCAATGGAGGTTGGCGATCTTCCTGAGGTGGTATCCGGTTCCGTAATCCTCCATGCAGCTTGCAGTGTAGGTCGACCATTGACCTTTCTCTCTTGGCAGTCCTATTGCTCCCCTCCCTCTCTCATCTCCCCCCCCCCCTACCCATTTTCTTACCCCGATTTTCTCATAATCCTTCATGTAAATGTGGATAAAATACTTTATCAATTGCCATTTTCATTCATTTTCGAAACTGTCATTGTCAATTGTTCTACCAATAGCTGAATGAATAGAATGAAATGCAGCAGCATCCACAGAACCATCGAAAAGGATGATTGGTAGTCTTTTCCTTCCAAAATGTCTATTCAGAAACTATAATTTTTTTGAAAACCTTCATATCGACTTACGCTTATGTTTGCGATTTCCTACACACGGGATGACTGACTATTTTGCTAGTTGCGATCCCTTATCTCCTTCCCGAGCAAGCCCCATGCGATTACCATTTCCTTTCCTCACTTCCTTTCTTCTTACTCCAAAGCAACATCTCTGTAGTACCTATCATACCACATGTATTATATTTCAAGTAGCAGCAGAAACAGTTGCATTTACGAATAACTGAACTTCAATCGCATGTCATAAAATCTAATTCTTTCTCGGCTTACTTTTTTTCTACATCTTTCAGACAGCTTCTGTTTTTTTGCGCTCTTGCACCTTTTCCATATTTCGTTCTTCCAGTTATTTTTTGCATATTTGCAGCACCTGCTTTTTATTGGTCCTGATTATTGGACATCAGGCAGATATTTCGCTTTCAACTTTATGTCAAAGTTTTCAGTTGTTTCTGAACACAACAGTGATAAAGAAAAGTTATACAAAGTAAAGTTAGGAAACGTCATTATTCTCATTTTTATTTGAAGTAAAGCCCGTTCTTTCTACATACATAGATTCTATGAATTTTTGTCTACGCATGATCGTAAATAGATAGAGTGAGCTGAGCTAAACCTGTTCAAGTAAGCTGAAAGTCTCCTGAAAAGCCAGTGTATTCTGAGTGGCTTCTGTTACCCCAAGACAGTTGACCTCTCGAATTCAAAAATCCTTTCCAGCAACTGGAGCAAAAACCCTGTCAAACGATAAAGTTTTGTGGAAAAAAGAAAGAAATGGGAAATAAGAACTTTGACATTACCGCTAGTTCACCGAAAAATCATATTTTTGGAAAAAAAACTGCATGACTTGGATCCTTTTCATCTGGTACTTCTTGCGGAGCTGCTTAGATGACAGGTAATCCGCTGATCAAGTTTCTCAATGAATACACCAGTCACGCTTAATAGATGAGAAAATCATGTCACTTGGCACAACATCCTTCTCAGAAACGATCTCAACATTCGTGTCTGCCTTAATGAGAATTTGCTTCCTCTGTGTGCAGATATTTTTGGAGCCTAGACTACGGAGATCTTGTAGCAGGAGCAGGGCTTCCATGCGGCTATTTACATAATAATGATATTTATTTATTCATACTGTTGAGTGCGAGTCAAGAGTTTTTGTTGAAATGCGTGCTCCTCAGTCTTTCAGTCATCTCTTCTTACTTCTTTTTGAGGTTCTTTCTGCATTTCTTCGTGCTTCGCCAATAACTTCATGCATTCCTTTAGGGATATCAAGGTCGAGCGCAAACACTTGATCGTTTCAAATCCCCTTTAAATCAACTAGTAGTAAGTGAAGCAGTAATATCAAACCGTTCTTCCCTTCTACGCTTCCTACCGTCCTCATGTAATTAGCCAAGATTACGCCAATCCGGGTGTGGTGCGTTAGGAACGAAATGGTCGCGTCGCGGTGAGAGTGGCGTCGCGCGCGAAGGGATGTAACAGGATGCAGCAGTAGGTAAGAAATACAAGAACAAAAGTACTAATAGCAGAATTATGCATAAAATAATGATCGCATATCGAATTAGCTGTATGAAGAACGCTAGAGCTGTAATAACGGCGAATGAGTGGTCCGCGACAGCCGCGTGCGGCAAATCGATTACCCAAAATCGTTCCTAACGCCCGTCTCCCCGCCAATCCTCCTGTGTGGGAGAGGGTATGCATAGGCACAATCAATCACCACCTTCCCCATTCTGAATTACGAGGGCATTCATATCCGGTCTGCAGAATCAGTATTGCTATCGTAAATGTCATTGTTAGTGCTCACTTGTTTAGATGATTACGAGGATTAAGATTGAATTTTTGTGATAAATATTGAGCAGGCCAAGTTGTTTGCTGACGAGGCAAAGCTCTCAGAAACTGATATGTATTCTATGAGTTTTGAATTTTTTAGGTATTTCTCAAGCTTTGCTATGCAGTCGACTTCCATTCAGATTCGCAGAAGTATGTATGACATCCTTCGCATGTGCATTTGCTATTGAAGGGGCAAATAGCACACTTCCCGTGGGCATAATTGGGAAGTGGAGGGGAATGCCATGTGGCAAAACGCACATGCTCAGCACACATACATAGGTAAATATTCGAAATAATTGAAATTCTCTGACATATCCCGATTCCTCAAATCCTTCTTTATTGTTGGCAGTTGGCAGGTGATTTTCTATGAGTAACAATATGCTCCCGAAGGGCCTAGCAGAAGAGCTATTTTTACAACCAGTAATTAATAATTAACAAGGGGCTTGCTTTACGTAAACAAAAAACAACTCAATCAACGGCAGTTTAATCGATAAAAGTGTAGTGCACTCTTTTACGAAACATTCTAGTAAGGTGTAGTACCAAGGGGCGCAATATCACACGCATGGTCCGGGTATTAAATCCCGGCTTGGCATTCGTCCGGTCCACACATCCTTTCGGGGTCGTTTGCATAAGACCAGAACCACCCGCAATAATAAAAATCATTAACTCGTCCTTCAGTTGGCCACATGTATAAACCACATCCATCCAAAACCTCACCATGATCCTAAAGGGGAGTTGAATGAGGGGTTGCATCCCAAAAACAGGAGTGACTAACGTCAGAAGAGTTTACTTTTTTTATCCTTGTGCGAAAATGGACTGAGTTCTAAGATCTTATTCACTTTCTGAGTTCTCACGTCATGTCTACCCACATATTCAGATACGTGTACGTAGCAACTGAATGAACGAGCACCCAGGAATGTTTACTGTGGAAATGCAGCTGTATATGAAAGTATTGACACCAGCATCATATACAGCAGCATTACCACTTCAAACTTATGCTTCGTAGTTTTATCAGTTTACTCCCGCTGTTCTCGGTCAAATACCTTGTCTGTAATCGTTTGGATTCTCTAGTTTGTCGGGAATACTGACTACCACTCATTGGTTAATGTAGCCATAGCTATTCGGTGAAGATGACTAACTTCATATGATTTGCGAGCTCTCAGGCAGTTAGATAGAGTCTCCCTACAACTTCTTTCATGGCTCACATCAATTTAGAGCTCTGAGTGGTCAACGAATTTCTCTTTTCCAAGTAGAGTTCTTTACATTGACGTGCCTATGACGCTGGAGGCAATGACGCCAACACGTCGTTTTGTAACGGCGGAAGAACCGAATCGCCAAATTGAGTAGGTTTATGATTTTACCAAAAGTGGGAGCAACAGGAGTAATTGTTCGCAGCAATAATATAAAACCCTTCTACGGCCTTTACGTGTTCCAATGTACCCCATAATTTGGGGATTCAACAAGCTGGATCACCATCTTATGAGGTACTATGCGAAATGTAGCAGTTGAAGAAGGGTGGTATTAGGAAGAAAATAGATTGCTGCAGCGACATAAATATAGGCTGAGTTCAGAACGTACGATTTTGAATTCAGCCTATAATTATGCCGCTGGAAAAATCCATTCCCTTACCAAAATGTAAATAAATGAGCATTACAAATCTACAGACGTGGAACGACAGAATACGCGAACGAATGTACCTTCCGACCTTGACACCCAAATATGTCAAACAACAAACTACTGCTCGAAAAGCCATTAGTCACAAAAATTCTAAAGGAAATTTGGGCTCAGTTCAATTTTATCTCAGATGTGCAGTTCGTTATCGGAAAAGCTCCAGAGATTTCATATTGGTAGGAGTCCATGGCCCCTGAGAATGCTACATGGGGCATGGTCGGGTAGAAATGTGGCCTAGATTGACGCTATTGTTACATTTTGCGAAGCTTGTGGCTTTGGTTGAAGTATTGCTATAAACAGAGGCAACATAATATATGTATTTCGATTTGTTGAAAGCATTTGAAGGCGTAAATCACGAAAATATTCTCACCACTACCTCGGTGTCCGCGCATCCATACTTACCTGCATCAGCTGTTATCTTGGCGAAAGGCATGTTGTGTGTGTATGTATGTATGTGCGTATGTGTGTGTGCGTGTGTCTGTATGTGTGTGGAAAAGCTGGTAACCCATTGTCCAAGCGATACTCACACACCAGTGGAGTTCCGTTAGAAGGAGTCTTAACTTTCTCACCATTTCTGGCTTATAGTGCATTCCGCAGTAACGTTTGACGATTTGAAGGTATATGACAGTTACTGTGAAGGCTCAGGAAAGCGTGCGTTAAGCTCTAACACAGTCCATCGGCGAGCAACATCGATGCTCTATCTTGGAAAGGCTAAGAGTGTTGTTTAGATCTTTAACGGCATTGGGAAATGAAAGCTCAAAACAAGCCATTACTGGGTATTCAAACATTGTTTAGGACGCGTCTTCTCCTTCTCCCCACAGTGTCCGAGACTCATAATAAAGCGACATGGACAAGATTCAAAATTATCGTTCTTTTGTAGCTCAAGGTGGATTCAAGCGCTGCCTCTTCAGGAGAAACGCAGGAGGCTCTGAGTGAGCATTCTCGAAAGCAGGCTGCGGAAATAGTGGTGCTACTACTTTTCCTACTGAAACTTCTAGTAATCCATGATCTCCACTAACACTGAGGAATTTGGAAACTTATTTATTTTTCAGCGCATTTCTTTCGTATATGATAGAGCATCATCGTCTGAATGTGCTGATTCTACCGCTCGAGTTCTGTTTTTTTAATTGTTTATTCTGTTTGTTTTTACAGTAGATAATTTTTAGTACTAATGATTATTATATTATAACTAGAAATAACCCTTGAGATGTTTATACCAAGCTGCACAGGGGTCCAGAGGGAGTCCTTTAATTACTGGAATTCTCTGGCCGCCCCCTTCAATTCCAATGCGGCTTTGATCATCTATAATAGAGGAGTAGTCATTCCAAACACAAGTCGTGTAAACACAAAAACGAAAAAGAAAGAAGAAAATCAAAATCGATCAAAAAAGAAATTCAGTCAATGAGAAATATTGTGTCCTATCGATTGGCGGGAGGCGGACTGAGTACGGTAATTGCATTTTGGAGCCGCGAGACAACTACAAAAGATTTGCCGCATGCCGCAAAGCGAACGTCCGCAACCGCAAAGAAGTTCCGTTACCCAGCTGCACAACTGTCCACGAAACAGCCGTAATTTTCGGATTTGCCTCAAATGCTCACTAGCGGCCAAAAAAATGATGTGGTTGGGGTTGGTAGTACCTAATATCCAAAAATTTAGCCTTCGAGTCCATGTGTACTACGTACTTGCTAAGGAGTAGTGTTGTCCCCAACATTATCCGCCACTGATTATGTGATTGACCGTACTTAAACAGAATCAAGCTTCATTGGGGTTTCCACTATATAGCTGGTATGTTACTTACCTGCATGTGTGACATGTGCGTGCTGTATTAGCAATTTGTATGCGTGCGTGATTTGCCCTCGTGAACTTTCTCTGCTAGCGTATCTGCGGGGCATTAAATGAATAAATAAATAAATACGGGTCTCAAAACGAGGTCCTGAAGACCACTGCTGCTCAGTGTTCCCAATAAAAGACGTGTTGGCAGCTTTGCAGGGGCCGATCACGATGAAATGGAGCACGTTTGTTACATATGTGCATGAGTGGGTCAGATAATACCCGTCATTGAAAGGCCCAACTCTACAGGAGTGACGGAAGTTCTCCGCGATTTTCCAAGTTCCCTTTGCGGCATGCGACAAATCTTTTTTAGTTGTCCCACTTTTTCGAGCTGCAATTACCGTAGTTATCCCCCCTCTCCGCCAATCGATAGGAAGCAATATTTTTCGTTGATTATCTTTCTGTTTTGATCAGTTTTGATTGCTTTTTCTGTTTCTTTTCGTTTTGATGTTTATAATGTTGTTTGGAATGACTACTACTATATTATCGACGATCAATACTGCATTGGAATTAAAGGGAGCGGCCTGCAGATTCAAATAATTAAAGGGCTTCCTGACTCACAAATTGCGCGCTCCAATATACCATCGCATTTCTGCGATACCCGGCGAGCGCGACGCAGTGTTCAGGGAGGAAATGATACCGGGCACGGGAGGCGATCGTTTGGCGCGATCCCTCCCATCGCGCCGCCCATTCGGCGCGGTTTGTGAGACGGACAACTCGTCAGGTCGTTCAACCTCCTGATCATTTCGATCAATGCAAATAGACAGAATACTCGTAGCCTCGCAATTCGGCGTCTTATAGTGGCTGCGACATCGATCGGGCTTCTATCAGTTGGATAGGCAACGGATTGCTCGATCACATGGACGAGTTGTCCAGCTCGCAAACCGCGTCGAATGGGCGGCGCGATGGTAGGGATCGCGCCAAACGGCATACACCCACCGGACTCGTCTCGACAGTGACTGAAAACTCTTCCAAAGACCTCCTCTCCTGGTACGCTCTCTACCAACCTCAAAATGGCCTTATCAACAATGGCATATGATAAGGGGACTCAAGCTGAAACTTTCTGCATCATTATTTTCTTTCACCCTGTGTCTCTATAGAGGTACACGGTGTTACCACGAACTCCGGGTTTTAGTAATTCGAATGGGTGGAATAACGTACGCTTAGAAAGGCGGAACCGTCTATTATCTTGGCTTTGTGAGCGGTTCTATGAAAGTCCCACAATGGGGATGAAGTCTTTGTTTCTCCTTGAGAGATCCACTACAGCTAGATCAATTTTTCTTCAAAAGTCATTTGATTTTATGGGATTTTTTACGAGTCGTACTTGTTGTCGTTTCCGCGGATTGTACGAAATAGAAATGATGGATTGTACTAACTACTGACTATTCAGAACCTGGCACCACGGCTAGATGAGGCCGGCACGGAGAGTGCCTCAACGCGGCGGCCATCGGTCACTCCCCGGATGTCGAGGTAAGAGGCACTTTCAGGAGGTAACAGGTAAGAGGCACTATTACGAGGTAACTCAACTGAAAAGGGTAAAAACCCATTCAAGAAGGATCTGTTATGAACCAAGTATTCAGTACGATAATTTCGCTCCCACAGATACCCAACGGTGGAATGTAATGCAATGGTGGCGCGGAACCGACATAAGTTCAATGCTCCTGTCTTAATTCCGCTACATATGCGACCAAGGGCAAAAGGCTTTCGGCTACAACAGAGGATGATCATATATATATATATATATATATATATATATATATATATATATATATATATATATATATATATATATATATATATATATATATATATATATATATATATATATATATATATATATATATATATATATATATATATATATATATATATATGCTTTTTGGCATATTTCAAGCCAGAGAGCCAAGAAGGGTACTTTTATCCAGAAATCGCGTCGGGCTCACTTCACCCGTACGCTAGATATGCCCGAATTGCTGATGTAATGGTACGGTAGCCGCGCGGAACTGCTGCCGCTTGTCTGGGGGTTCGCCAAGAAGAATCGCCACCCAGCTAATAGCCACAATCGGATACAAAAAGAACCGAGTTCCCTTACTCCACTCTTCAATCGCAGTCTACAGTTTGCTCGTTGCTTTGTCATCAAAATCGCCGTCACACAACAACCTTTTTACCGACGTCTTCTTCGCTTATACCGAAAATAGAACGAGCGGGAAAGAATGAGAACGGTCACTTCAAGAGAAAAGCAGACGTCATGAGCGGTCATTCCACGAAGGTATGCCATGAGTATCTACAAACCGTTGGGTCCGGGAACTTCTCCCCTAACACGGCGTCGCACACGCCGCACCAGCCGCCTATCACATGATTGCGATTTAAGATTGGAGCGCGCAATTTGTGAGGTAGGGAGTCCTTTAATTATTTGAATTGGCTGGCACATCTTTTCAATTCCAATGCGGTCTTGATCGTCGTTTATATTAGGAGGAGTCATTTTTAATTAATCAAGTCTAATAAACATGAAAACTAAAAAGAAACAGAAGAAAAACGATCAAATCCAATGAAAAAGCAAGCTAATCAACGAAAAATATCGCGCCCTCTCGATTGGCAGGATTCGGGGTGAGTACGGTAATTGCAGTGACATTTGCCGCATGCCGCAAGGGAGAATGCCGCGATAGGGGAGAAGTTCCGTTACCCCAAACCGTTTGACCAAAATGGAACAACAATCAATGGGATATCAAAAACTGGAAGGAAAGTTCACAATGAAAATGCCCCAGGATTTCTAACTAGGATGAATCTGTAGTCATAAGTATGCCATATAAGGAGCTCTCAATTCGGAAATGGCCTTGATAAGGCGTAGTAGGGGCCCTAAGAACGGTTGAGGCTTACAGCCAAGAGCGGACGTGTTCTAGCGGAGTTGTAGAGGCTGCATTATTCACGATGGAGCACATATGTTGAAAATTCAAGCAACTAGTCGTAGCCCCTTGCTGGGAGGCTGGTTTTGGCTTACCGTTGCCAGCTCTTCACGCAAGTGCACGAAATGCAATCAAGTCTAAGTAAAAACTTTATACCATTTGGTAGTGGTGATCTCGTTCAACCCCTGGATTTGCTAAGTTCAAGAGACCCTTAGTTTCATGAATTTTGCTTTTTCTTCCCCAACGATGTACTGTTCTGCACCATTATTCGATTGGAAATATGCGTCTCAAGAGCATCGTGAACTTTGAAGAGCATGGAAAAACTTTCGAAACGTGCAGAGCTTGTTCTTGGAACAGAATCCTACTCGAACACGTGTGGTCGACCATTGTCTTTCCCAGACTGTTTGCTAATTTCATACCATTTCTGATTGATTGCTCGCTTTAATTCACTTATCTGTGAACAGTACTCATCCAAAAAAATTGTCTCAATTACAGATAACAACTCATAGTGAACGATTCTTTTCTAACTACACCAACTGATAGATAAGCTTCTTTAAAACTGTGTATAGTGACACATTCTTCGCTATCTTGAAGATCCTCTTCTTTGCCGCTGTTTTATCCGACTCTATTTCTATCTTCTTAAGCTCTCTTTTGAAGTCGATCTCTTAACATATTCACCCGAAATCTTCGGCTTCAGCAGATAGAATAACTTTTAGGGCTTCAAAAGAGTTGCATGTTGAAGTGCGATCAACTACATTTCCCCTGTTAACACATGCTGTTCCCTCACTTACTGGCTACGGTGGCCATTCCAGCTTGATGGAACCGTGTCAAGCTGATTAGTCGCTCCGAATGATCCACCTGATCTCAAGGATTGCAACACCGTCAACATTATTCTACTCTTTTTTACTGATATTCTGAGCCCTTCATGACATGAGAATGTGGGATATCACCGGGGACAGTCTTTCCTCGCGTCGGAACTGGGTATCCCTACCCATGTCGTGCGCAGCGCAGCCCACTGCCACCTCGAGATGACTACAGTACCACCAGGTGCCAGTGAAGCCAATGATTTACACTAGTCCGTGTTATCTTCTTTTTGAGCTGACTGCCGTGGACCAAGCGTGAATCGCATGCTCACTGATGGCTGCGACGTCCGTCAAAAATCGCAAGCTGACGCGACGGCTGCGGAGTGAATTAGTTTGAACGGACGCGCGGAACGGAGCCCACTCGGATATCACCTCCCGAACGGCGCGCCGCGCCCGCCACACCCACCTTGCGTCAGAGCGGCAGTGTAGCCATAGGATTCGAATTTGTTGTGAATAAACACGGTAATTTGTGCGCGGTGCTTGCGGCAGTGGGAATTAGGCTACAGAGTACACCATCCGTCTCCGAAGGCAACTTTGCCAGAAACATTTTTTTCTGGTGCTTGCGAAGCCCCCTCCCTTTTAAGGAGTTTGCGAGGCATGATATGTTAAACTATTCTTCTCTGTCTGTAATTCATCTGGCTTTTTATATTGGAAGAAACCAAACGCAAACTCACAGATTTTCCACGAGTACTCGTCTGCCTTGTACTTCAAGATTCCACCGCAGTCTTACAGTGTAAACTTGTGACACTTCCACTTAAGCATTTCGATATGGTAAAATCTTGAAATAGACTGATCATCAATGCCATGAAGGATAAAGTTTTTGGCGTTAATCAATCCCGTGTGAGGGATGCGCCCCGCACTCGACTTCCATTCAGGATCGTAGTGGCGTACAAGTCAGTGCTTTTATCCTTCCAGACAAGTCTGGTACCAATTAACCGACCCTTGAGGGATGGAAGGCTTGGTTGGCATAGTCGGACATCGATTCGGGATTCGAACCCCTGACCGTGCGCGTGACATAGTGCGCCACTTGCTACTACACCACCTCTGCCCATCAATGCTATACTCAGTAGAAGTCAAGATGTGATAAAGAGCTATTCTATACAAGGTAACCTAGATGACGACATACTATCCAGTGCATTTTGTGGTGTTTATGTTGAGGGTCAGGGACAGAGTGTAGGTTGAATTTCAAAATGCCTCCCTCTTATACTTTCAATGTTGGTTTTCATAGAAGAATGAATTCGTTTGACTTTATCAATGACGATTGACAATTCAGAATGCATGTGCCCGCATGTGGTCGACGAAATCCCGCCCGATCCGACATCGTCCACCGTTGTTCCATCGAAACAAGAACTTATTCCGTGAGTATCGCAGAAGATATGAGCTCTGATTGATTACTCGAGTAATACGCCGTCCTTAGAACTTCCTTGGGAAATTTCAGTTGCCGTTGATACTGTTCCTGTGTTATTTATGACTCATAAGACTTTTCATCGTTAGAAGGTAGATAGCGAATTTGAGGAGAAAAGCTGTTCCTTTCCACACCTTTTCCGATTTAGGGCGCTCAACCTTGAGCTGTTCTGTTTCCCTTGAATCAGGGTCCTTTTTGCTGCTTCCACTGCATGTTTTTCAAGATGTGGAAAGGAAGGAAAAGGGTTCGCCAGGGCAGATGGGCGAAGCTGTTGAAAACCTTATAAGTAAATGATGGTGGGTTTCGAGATTGTCAACTAAACCTTTACATTTTAGGGATCGATGCGATCGATGCCTCCTCAACGATATCGATCCCAGCAAACTATCGTCGGCCCTCTGTGGACTGCCAGCTGGCCGTGGCACAGCACTTCTTCTCCAGGCCCTTCGCCAGGTTCTTTTTCTAAAAGGAATGTGCCGTATCAAAACACCAGTCCATAGGATACTGAAACTCATGAGCAATTATGAAAACTCACTTGGAGCCCTTTTTTCTTATTCTGTTCCGAGTGGCAGTTGTTTTCGGCAGCTGTAGTGGATTAATGTGGGTGTGGTGCAATAGGAACGAAATTGTCGCGTCGCGGCGTGAGGGACGCCGCGCGCAAAGGAATGCAGCAGGATGGTAAGAAAAAGGCAGGTAAGAAATACAGGTGCAAAAGACCTAACAGTAGAATCATGCCAAAAATAATGACCGCATATCGATTGAGCTGTATGGAGAACGCCTGAGCTGTAATAACGGGAATGAATGGTCCGCGACAGCCGCCTGCGGCGAATCGATTACACAAACCGTTCCTACTGCCCGTCTCCCGATTCTACCTGTAGGGGTTAGCATTCGCGCGACTATGTGCGCTTCGTTTCGCGCCAGGCCGAATAGGCCGCAGCCGTCGCACGCGGCGGTCAGGCCGTAATTTTTGACAGATGTCGCAATTGTCGGTGGGATCGATCAGCTCGCATCATGCAGACAGCTTGAAAAGAAGATAATCCAAGTAAAGTAAATCATTTGCTCCATTGACACTTACTGGTATCGTAATGTCATCTCGAGATCGCAGTGGGCGCGAAGTGGGTGGGTTTAGACGAACGCGCGGAACGGACGCTCCCCTTGGCAACTAGCTCACTATACCTGTTGTAGGCATCCTACAGTTGCTACTACTGCAGACTTTGCAAGATGAAATTAAACTGAAATAGAGGTAACCAAGGAAATTTCAGCAAGTCAGTGTTGCTGCCTCACCAAGCTATTCGAAAAAGGCTCTGTCGTGGATTATCGACAACGATGTGCTGCTTCTGAAGGCCAGAAAACAGGTATGCTCTTTGTAATTGAAATAGGCGTTTGTGTATTGCGACTGCTATACCGTGAGTAAAAGTGTCTCTGAATTTCGAGCGAGTGAGCTAGAGTGATTTTCCAACTCTTGACGGTTATTACTTTGACGAAATGCTTTTTAACATTCCTGTCAGCTCCTTTCATATATGGCAATGCTGATCCTTTCATTTTTCAATTTGATACTTTGGCGACTCATTTCATGAGCCAAATTAACATTTCCCCTTTGGTGAAGCCAATTTCTCATTGTTGTTCCCCTGCTCCCTCCAAGATGACCCACCTCAGAAATCTCTTACTTCACATGAAACCTGCACTTGGTAACATGGGAAAGCTGACTGCAGGTTCAGAAACAATGGACGGTCTATCAACTGAACATTGTGCCACAGTTGACAATAAATTAAATATTCATTTCACAAAATTCGAATCATTCCCTTCACAACGCGCGATCGCGTGCGGAGTGCACGACAAGTCGTTCGGAATGAAGATACCAAACTCAACATCACTACTACCTAATTACTTGTTCAACAACCAAGTGCACAATTTTGATTTTCCAAAACCAAGGGTTTTGGTTGATCACACTTGTAAGCTTTTCAATTTTGTGGTGATTTCTGTCTTTAGTCCTTGTTCGTCCGTATTCTTCAAGCTGACGTCGTGGATTCACGAGATCAAATGGCTCGTTTGATTAATACCATCGTCAGTTTTCCCGCTGGAAGGGAATATTTCAACAGTAAGGTGTTTTCCTTATAAATGGAAGTTATAGGAAAAAGAACATTTAACTAAGTTGAGGTAACGCGACAAGAGTGTTTTCTGGACTGACTGTGTACTTCTTGTGTGTATGTGTTTATGTACATATATGTACGTATATATGTATGTGTGTGTTGTGTATCCGATCTGGGACTCATAGCTCCCGTTCCCGTGAATCTAGAGTGTTCAAATTTGGCAGAAGTACAGGAGGCAGGATGAGAACACCTATAGTCGGAAGAAGGACCGCACTCCGCCCACAGGGGCGGAGCGTGAGTGAAATTTGTCAACCTCGACCTAGAACACATTCAAACTCGGTAGGAGTTGAGGCAGAAAGATAGGAAACTAATGACAGCTGATAGGGCTAGATTTCGCCCACAGGGAGCGGAGCGTGAGCGAAACCTGTTATTTTGAACCTAGAGCACTCAAATTTGGTTGGAGTTAGGCGGGAAGTTGGGAGCACTCATGGCACGCGCCTATTTTGGACTTCGTCCACAGAAGGCGGGGCGTGAGCGAAATTTCTTAATCTCAACCAAGTTGGTAGGAATTTAGGTGCTAAGATGGGAACACTGATGGTAGGTGGTAGTAAATGACTGGGCTCGGCACCACCTGGGGGTGAGGGACGATGGAGGGGCAGAGCGGAAGGTCTGGGACATGAGCGCAATCTAAGTTAAAATGCGTTATCATTCCGGGATAAATGGGTAGTTATCCGGGTGACTTATACACATTGCAACTTGAGGAGAAAGCCGTTCATGGCGGACGATGGGTGTATGTGTGCGTGTTGTTCGGCCGGAAACTTGGCCGCTTTTCTCCTGGAACAGAGCGACCAAATATCAAGACGGCTCAGGCTAGGGGCCAACTTCAATACCTATTGGTAGAGTCAAGTGAATATTTTAAAGCTCATTGTGGGTGTGGTTACGATCGAACGGCCAGAAAAAGTCTCAGAATAATGGGATTTATGGTACGTTGGACAAAGTTGGCGGCGTTCATTATGTAATGCAGGTATTGTAAGCTTTTTCCTTCAATTTTATTTGAAATTGTTCAGGTCATCTCCGATTATTTCTGTCCACTGTTGTGCCTGTGCTTCGTGGACGTCGACTGCCATCATCAACCCAGGAGCAACTGATCGCCTCTCTTCAAAAGGCTAGTGTACGGTAAGTTTCTAATGCAGAATCAAAGGGATGTCTCCAAAATTGTTGCATAACAGGTCTGATAAAGCTAGAGATGTAATAGAAAGGTACTGGAACACTTGAAAGTGAGGATGAGGTAGAGTTTACTGGTAGACTTCACTAAATGGAAGAGATCGCACGGGAGAGGAGGGAAAGATTGATTGAAGGCAGAGTTAACATTAATTTTCAGTTATCTGGTTTAATACAAATATTGGGAGTGATAATCCAGATTATTGCGGAAGTTGCAAAGAAAACGCGAAAATCGGCGCATCCAGGAAGACATAAGGTTCGAAAGAGTATAAGTTTTAGGCTAAACGAGAATGTGATGAAAAAACTTGCATGAAAGAAAGGGCTTGTGGACGAGCTATCCGAATGTTTGTGCTGTAGCTACAGCTGGTCAAAGTAAGCTGCCTGCGTACAACGTCCCGGCGCGAATTGTGCAACGTCGTGAGAACTCGTAACCTTTGGGTTGTGAGTCGGCTGAATCCGAATCGGGGCCCTTATTACATCTCATCTAGGCCGTTTTTCGACCCGACAGAGTCTCTCATGATTTCCTTGGGGGGTCACAGGTTCATCCTAGTGGGAAATTTTAGAATCCATTTTAACCTTTTATATGGATTGATCGGAGTCTCTCCTCCTATCATCTCATCAGACACTAGTATTCGAGGCATTTGAGAATTTGGTGGCTATTCAATTTCCTCATTATGATCAATACCATAAGCTGCTTCGAATCATTAGACACAGCGAAGACATATACCTGGTGAAATGGCTGATCTACTCGGCAGTGGCAGATTTGGTGCTGAATAACACCGTCCTTCATGTGTGGTTGGGGTGATGTCTCCCAGAACGGCGTGCCGCGCTCGAAGCATCCAATCGCCGCAGTCTCTTGCCATGGAGAAGATGGTTTGAAACCCCACCTTCACGCTCCCCCCAGAAAACTCTGCCTTGTTACGTCGGTTGTTGACAATTTGTGGAAAAAATGGGAGCTCCTTTTTAGTCCACTTTGCCGATGGGCTACGCTATCAGTAATTGATAAGTAGGATCTGTGAGGTATATCCGGATTACACCGTCCAATCAAGTGAAAAGAGCGATCGTCGAGCATGTTGTTGCCTTACTAACTCATTTGTTTACTCTTTTTACTAACTCATTCACTCATAAATAAATAAGAAAATAAATTTTCTAATTTCCTTATTCAGGCAGTCGTGCCAGCGCGAGCTGCTGCAGTGTGGGATGCTCGAATGGGTTGTGAACTTTCTTGAATCTCGGAACTCATTGTATGCGACCGAGTATGCCTGTGCATTGGCGATTAATCTATCGTTGAATGTGAGTCTATATCCGATAGAATCAAGAGAACCTGATTCGGTGACGTTTCAAAACTGGAAATCCAAGTAGTCTTCATGATACAAACTAAGGGTCACTTTCAAAATCATTGGCCCGAACTCTTCTTGACTAGGGCTGCGACTATGTCTGAATTTTGATGCGGCTTCTGACGCAATTCTGCTGACAATCGTGACATCTTGTCGGCAGAGTGTTAGCATTATATTCAGTAGCAGTAGCGAAATCAGCACAGCACAGCATACACAATCATATCTGAAAATAGGACAGTTGTAGGGAATCCCGAGCCTGTGGTGAACTCGTAATTTGTCGAGTAACTATCTTTCATAACAAAGCGAGAATATAGAATGACTTCAAATCTCTGTTGTGAACCTTATGAACAGTATGCAGCAAAATCGTTTTAAATAGGAAAAAAGGGGGGCATTCATTTATCATCAGCTGCAACTACGTTGTCAGGGTACAACAAACAGAATGTTGTCTCCAGAAGTTTTTTGACTACACTCCTCCGCAAGATAATTGAATGACGACCTCTCAGTGATTGATTTCTGTTGAAATATGTGTTTATGGTGGTACACAGCAATTATAGTAAGCTTGGCTAGGTAGAGAGAGTTATCAAATACTTGGGACTATAGAACTTGGAAGAATGTCGTTCATCGGCTTGAGATTTGGTGTTTTTCGAGTTTTAAACGTAACCAAATCAGGTGTTGGGAAGGTGTTCGCGTAAAGTGGGCAGCTGCTTTATAGTATTGGCAAGGTACTTGGTAATCGGTACTATTCAGGTGAATAGCCACTCGTTACAATTACGATTCGCCGACACCCTCGCTGCAACAGCATGCACAGTGTTGAACAGGGAAACCCATGGGGTAAGTTACTTTGAGGATATCGAACTTATTTAGTCGTTGAGTGACCAGTCTATTCAAAACGGGATTCAGTTCCATGCCATTTCTATTATGTCAGCAACTTGCTCGCTTCAGTTGTCGTGTTCCTTATACAATGCAATGACGCTGGTTTGGCTTGGCTGTAGCCGTGTTCGATTGAGAGCCAAAGAAACCCGACTTTATGACGTCTTACGCACACGATACCTGAAGAAACTCTGTCCACTTTGTGATCTCCACGTTCCGTATCTCTTAGCGGTCATTTCTGGAGGTATATTTTTCTCGTAATAATTTACAGATTTTTTGGCTGCTACATCTTCCAAAACTGGGAAGTAATATGTTTTCTTGAAAAAATTAACTACATTACAAAAATCCTGTTAGATGCAAAACCGCCTGCGCTAGCATGAGGCGGGATGCCTGCAACGGCTTGCCGAGCAAAGCCTATTTCCAAGGTTCCTTATGTAGTGGCGGTCGAGAAGAAAGAGTACTTGACAGAATGACGACTTATCCGTTCATTACTCGTGTAGGTCGTACATGCACTTAGAGTGGATAGGAGTTGAATGGTTCGTACATCTCGATGGGGTTAATAGGTACCATCCCATTGAATGCGCAGGACTACCTCGCTACATTTCACAGAGGGTTCCCCCTCCCTCATCAGTTGTACCCTCCAAAGTGAGCCAGCACTCAAAAAACCTACAAACTAAAGCCTTTTCTAGCCGGGTGCGACAGTCTCACCATGACCATGACCAAGTTGAGATGACTTCACCTGTAGAATTTCGTGACTTTTGGATCTTTAAGATCCGCAATTCTCGCTGCATGGATCTCGCCGGCTCCCAAACAAAGGTTTTCGTGATTGGAATAATGGAGTGTTAGGATTACTACCTGACGCATATCTTTTCCGCCAAGACACTAATTCTTCGAGCTGATTGTGCGTTGTGGAACAGGGAGCGGACCCAAACATTTGCAATTTTCTGAGCGAATATTGACCGGACATTGAAGGAGTTACTCTGCTGGAACAGTACCGAAAGCAGACGCTATTGGCTCCTTACGCTATGTTTGGAACAGCTATTTACAGCGTAGACAAAACTACAACAAAACACCATAAGACTAAGGTATGCACTGAACCAGGGAATGGCTTGGGAAACACCGGTAGAAATCCCTGAGGAAGCTTCGGAACATGTCATCTTGATGTTTTCGATTAGGCACTTCGTGTCAGCTTGTTTCAAGCTATTGACAAACACTTCATTTCCTCTGCTAAGGTGGGGAATGAGGGAACAACAATTACATTTATGTTTTTTCTTTTACCACTTTCATTTGGACAAACACCTATACTCAACCAATCAATTCTATAATACCAACTTTTTGGCGATAAAGCAACGGACTATCGAATGATATCTTGCAGAAACAGATGAGAAATGAGAAACAACAGATTAGCTACCCATTATCTCGTAAATCCTTACTATATATAAACCACAAATGTACGCATGTTTGTCTTTTTGTAGCTATTATATATAGCACGTTCTGGAAATCGATTTAGAACAGCTAACCGTAAGCCAGACTAGAACAAGTGCTGCCTTAGCCGAGCTACATGAGAACACTTGACCCTGAACTCCGCCCACTAGGAGCGGGGCGTACGCGAAAAGTGTAGCTCACCGGAAAAGTCTAACTCCTATTCTCCTGCTCTAGAGTGTTCAAATTTGGAAGTGGTGTACGCTGCAAGATGGAGACACTGCGTAACAGGTGTAAATTCCGCTCGCCAAAAAGCGGGACTTGCGCCAAAATTGTTAAATTGGACATGGAGAGTTCAAATTTGGTAGAGATGTAGGTGGCAAGATAGGAAAAATAGTGACAGGTAGCCGGTGTAGGCTCCGCCCACTGGAGACGGAGCGTAGGCGAAGATAGTTAATTTAGGCCTAGGGACTGGGGCTTTCAAATTTGGAAAAGATGCAGGCGGCAGGACGTGAGAACTAATGAAGTGGATTCCGGAGAGCTGAGCAAGGGAGAAACGAGATATCCGAAATCGACAATCCTATCTGATGGCCTTCAGATTATGTAGCATCCATTGCTTGACTCTTTTCTCTCGTGTAGACTTTATTTGTGTTAGGGCACACTGTCCTGGTAGAGACTTCTTAGTAGGGGATGTTGGTCGGTCGACCGATATGCCATATCAATCTAATGAGTAATTTATTCATCGCTCAATCGCAGTTTTGATTCCTTTCGTCGTACAGGGTTTCAGCTCTGATAAAGTTGGAGAAATGAGATGAGATTGCAGTTGTAAACGTAACGATCGATAATAGCAACCGATTTTAATCAGTATTGTTTTGTACTACTCGATGTGGGGCTGCTGCCAACTACTCACTTTCAGAGAAGAAAAAGAAGGGACGAATGATAGGCCTAAGTAAGACATTTCAAACCCAACATAAGAAGAAGAAGTTCGGCATTGTTCGGGCGATTTGACTTTTTTACAAGTCCCATGATCGTGTCCGTAGAGAGTTTTTTGGGTTCACCTACGTCCAATGGTTTTCGTCCACTTGCCTCATCAGTGCAGAACACTTACGCCTTCAAAAACAAAGATTTGTGTGAACCTCTGCGCTTACAAGCTTATCATGAACACTGCGTAAAATTTCATCCAACAATATATTGGTCACCAAAATCGTCGATTAGTATGCTATCAAATGCTCAATTCGACGGGTGCGGATGAACGCTAGAAATGAGAAATCCTCATTTATCTTCAGGTATAGTGCAGGTATTCCCTAATGGTAAGCGGGTAAACAAGAAAGTAAATGACTTCAGGGCCCTTTCATGATTTTCGAATTGTCTTGGTTTATATAGAGTTTATACAGTAGCGCTCGAAAGTCTTCGGTGAAAAGCTTCGACACTTTTTCGTTCATAACTTTTTCCTTAATAGACCAGTTCGCGCGAAATTTGGATATGTTTAACTAAAGCATATTCCACCCTACCCAACACAATTTGACTGCAAAGCTGTAATATCCACAGTTAGAGCAAGGTGACTGTTGCGGTAGCAGATTTTGCTAAAAGAAGAGCTATTGACGTCTGCACTTATTCGTACCTTATGTGCGTTTTTCTCATCTATTGTGTTCAGCATTACCGCTCGTACACCTTAGACATGACAAAAAGGAAAGAGATCCAAGAAGGACCATCATCCGTATTTCCAGCTGATTTTTTGTTCAAGCCCTTTGGGATATCTGGAACATGATCAGATTGCAGGTCAATAGTGAGAAATATTCAGAATACACCCATGCTACACATATCAAAATTTCGCGGGATTAGATCCAGTAGGAAAGGAGTTACGACTAAAAAGTCTGACTGAAGAAGCATTTCACCGAAAACTTTTGAGCGCTACTGTATATGGATGCATAAACGAATGTATGTAGATTGTTGTCATGTGCACTTTGTTAGAAGTGTGCGCTTTCGATAGGGCTTATGACGTTATTAGTTGGGGTGGAATAGCATTTCCTTCCATTTTACGTTAGAGTGATTCTTGTGTTGGTATGAAAGTTACGTCTCACGTTATCCCGAGGAGTTCCACTTGTAAGATGCCATGAGACGCGAACGGTATCGTGCGCATGCCAACTGGTTCTTCAAAATCCTGGAGTTGGAGAAAAAAGTTAGTGCACAAGGAACGTTACAGTGCCACATGGACTGATGGCTCGATGTGCGTGAGCTGTGGCCCATTGTCGCCTCCTACCAGTTGTTACCACTTCTATACACCGGAACCGTACTGACGAAATCGCCATATCTGACAACACACTCTAATCCGAACAGCCACGGGCGAAAATTTATAAATCCTCTTTCCAAGGACTTGGGAAGTTCAAAATTGTAGGAGTAGAGGAGGCAGGATGGGAACGCTGATGATAGAAAAGGCCTTGAAAGGCGAGAACTCACCAGCTAAATCCTAGCGCTTCTGTTCGTCAATCACGATACAGCTTTGACTCTTTGATGTTCCAATCGACAAGGAGGGTAGGTGCGCTGATAGAGACCGATTATGGTTGATAAATCGTGAGGAGATGAAAATTGATTTATTTTTTGCCACCAGATTGTGACCGCTACCTAAGTTTCCGGCTCAATGAAAGATTATGGTTTCACTTGGCTTCGACATTCCGATTCCTAATATCGGATCGGATTCTCGACTGATGATGTATACGTAGAGAAAGAAAGCTTCATTGATAAAGACATTTGATAGTGGGTGCTATATTATGACTCGACAACATTTGTAAGTACCATTCATGGCTTTGGTTGCCTACCAGTCCAATCTTCTTTGCGTCATTATGTATGTGAGATGGACAACAACAAATCGAGACTTCTAATCATATTCATAGGTATTGGCCCGTTCTGAATATCTTTTGCATGCCCTATTATCCCCTGTCGAATTTCGTGCTCTAAAAAGTATCATTTTTCCAACTTTATCCTTATCATTCCTTACACCCGGTGGAGATCACCATCTGAATCGTGTTGCTGAAGAAATAGGATCAAATTTTCAGAGTCAGCATCCCGTTGTACACTATGAGTCAAGCCAGGAATAATGGCTTGACCCATAGTGTACAACGGAATGTTGGCTGTGAAAAGGGGAGAGGGATGGACCATTGGTTTGTCTTGATGTTTCTGATGAAACCAATGATCCATTCCTCCTCATTCGCCCTAGACCTTATTATTTTCAATGGTTCCCATATGACCTTTCTAGGCTCCTCTTCCGAGTGAAGGCCCCAGATAAGAGTAGTATTGCCGGATCAACGCCCAGAATTTTTCTCATCAGAAGCACTACACCATCGAATGGTTGATTTGATAACGCCCAGATGAGCTATGGTATGAGAGCTTGAAAGAATGATCATTGAGGGCTGATTGTGTGCAAGAGTCTGTACCACCTGTCACCTGTTGTCCCGTTGATCATCGGTTTCCTCGAGCGGGCGCCAGTTACGCCTCCGAGGTGTACGTCAAAGCAGGAAGGACAGAAGTGTCAAAAAGGTGAGCGCGGAGCCGGATGTTCTTTGTCTTCTTCTTGTCTTCTTCACTACTCCCTCGATATTCTTAAATGCTCCCCACGCTGCGCGTTTCCTTCTGCGCAGCTCCGGAGCTAGACCGTTCATCATGTTGACTTCCCGACCTAGATACACCTAGCTAAAGCATTCGGAGATAATCTTTCCGTTTTGCGTGAAGGGAGCATCAAGTTCTTCTCCGTTTTTCATGAACATCGTCTTCGTTAAGATCAGTCTCAAGCCGATACTTCCACAAGCACTGTCAAACTCGGCCAGCAATCGTTCCGCCTGCTCGATGTTCGGCGTTATAAGCACGATCTCGTCTGCAAAGCGGGGGTGATGTAGGTAGCGGCCGTCGACCTTCACTCCCAAGTCTTCCCATTCCAAATGACGCATGATATTCTCGAGAGCGGCACCGAAAAGTTTGGGCAAAATAGTATCGCCCTGCCGGACACCTTTTTTCACGTTGACAATGACTTGCTTGTAGAATGGTGAAATCCTGGTCGTGAAGTTGTCGTAGAGCTCACGAAGCATCCTTATATATTGAGTAGGAACACCCCGGTTGCCCAGGGCTTCAATTACCGCTTCTGTCTCAACGTTGTCGAAAGCTTTCTTCAAATCGATAACGGCATTTTGTACTCTCGCTATACTTCAATGTTTCTTGTAAGTGTGGATATGATCGGTTGTACTAAACCCTCTCCGAAACCCCCCTTACTGGCATGGCTGTCCTTCATCTAATATTCTGCCAATCCTGTTCAGGATAACATGAGTGAAAAGCTTGTAGATCACAGACAGCAGGCAGATTGGGCGATAATTGCCTATATCGTCTGTATCTCCCTTTTTACAGCAACACTGTCTTGCTAGTTCTCCACGAAGTAGGCACCTTTGCATTCCGACAGGTACCGCTTGAAGAGCCTAGCCAAAGTTTTGACGTCGACTGGTGGAAGACTCTTCAGATGTTCTAAGTTGATCCTATCAGGACCGGGCGCTGTACAATTCTTGATACACGTGATGGCATGTCTTATTCCGGGAGGGAGAACCGAAGAAGCGATATATTCGTCTTGCCTAAGATGGTAGGTAGGCATGTAGACGTGGCTGTCAAAGAGATCCGAGTAGGGGTCGTAGAAGACCTTATCCATTGCCCTTCGAGTTGAAATAACTGTTCCGTCAGGACGACGAAGGGAAGTCATCTTGGTCTTGTAATTGGCGAAGCTCTGTCGGGCTTTGCGAATACTCTTCCCGGCCTCGGCGGCTTTGTCCATAACTGCTGCTCTTCTCACTTTCAGATCTTTATCGCTTCTCGGCATAGTAGCTTCGCAAGTTTGGACATTTGTTGATGATTGCCTGTAGTTTACGCGATTCCACGCTGGCGTATCAGTTCGAGAGTCGTCTCTTGGTTTCTTGTAGACTCTCTGCTTTCCTAGCGCTATCGTGAAGATGTTCGACGAGCCGGCTGTATTCTTCGTCGAGGTTGTCGATAGCGGAATCTTCCCATTTACTCGCAAGGGGAGCGAAGTAGTCCCAGTTGATGGAAAATTGGGGCTTCGTTTCTTAAACTTCATAGCTCTCTCTCTCTACATGCACTGAAAAGCGGAATCTAGCGCGCGGGAGACGGTGATCCGATCCCGTGTAGAACTTCGGAACACCAGCGACGCCAGTCAGGCAAAACTCCGATTGAAGATGATTTGGTCTATTTCATTATGGAACTGTCCACCAGGTGACCCCCACGTCCATCTTAAATAAGAGGGCTTCTGGAATTGCGAGTTACCATGTATGGTGTGGGTCCACGTAATGAACTCGGACAGCTTTTTACCCTACTGATTCCATTCCATTCCGTGAGTCCCGATGTGGAGCTCTTCAACCGTACTTCTGGGGCCATCTTTGCGTTAAAATCACCGACGATGACCTTGACGAAAGTATGGTCTTCTCTGTAGAACCTCTTCAGATCCATATAGAACGCCTCCAACTCCTCTTCTTGATAGCTTGATGTTGGTGCGTAGGCAACGAGATGGTTATAACTGGGGTTGAGCCACATCTCCTTTGTCGCAAACGTCAGTCGGGTTGTTGAGCTTTCGTACGAATCGATGTTCATGGCCAAGTGCGTATTGACGAAGACACCTATGCCGCCGACGCCTCTGCTGTCGCATGTCCCAAGGAACAGTTCTTCTCCAGTCTCAAATACAGCGTGCAGCGGGCGATGCCTTCTCGCCTCGTTCAGTCCGATGACTTGTACTTGATCTTCCTCGCTTGCGTCATCAGATCTTCGGATGCAAGCGTCCTTGCGTTGAAAACGGATTGCCATCTTAGTCCTTCTCCTTTTTGGCAGCCTGTTTTGGCCCTGTGATTTTACCAGCCTCTCCCGAGCGGTCCTACCCAAGGCTGCCGTATTGGGCGCTCCCTCAGGTTAGGGGAATGAGGCCCATTTCTATTACTGTTTTTGGCGTGTAGAAACCCAACGTGCACCTTGCCAGGCTCTGACGTGTGCAAGAGCAAGCATAAGAAGAGTCAATCACTATCGTTCGGGTGGAACTCGCAGCCTGCCGGTACGTAACTGGTAGCACATGAATGAGATTTTTGTAGAAGTATGGACTTGAATTAAAGCTAACTCAGCTTTCATCCCTTTGAGGTCGATTGAGTGACACGAAGCGTGGGTGAAGGACGGTAGAAGAGAGTGCCCTAGCCGCTAATGGTAGCACGGACCGAGCTGTAAAGGCCGATCGAACGCGGCTTGGATGGCGTGAAGGGAGTAGAGTGGTATTCTCTGCGACCGTTGGAGCTACAGGAAAGGTGTACAGGACAGTGGTCTAGCCCACGATGCTGCTCTACGGCAATGAGTGGTGACCCAATGGTGAAAACCGTGAAATAGAAATTCACTTCACTGAAATGAGGATGCTCGGATAGGCCTGCGGTTGGACTTGACTGGAATGACTTAGAAACCAAGACACGAAGGCGACCTTGCGGATAACTTGTAGCTGAACTTGAGAGGCACGTTTACGATGGTATGGCCACGTGGTACGGAAACCACCGGCACATCCATCGGATCGACAGTGGAATTCGAAGTGGATGTAAAGCTACCACGTATAGCCTTGAAGAGGAAATGGAGCGACGTGATCAAGAAGGAGTCTTCCGAAACCACGTAGCGCCGAAAAATTAGGTGATTAGAAAGCAAGGACGGCAACCATGAGAATAGAAGATCCTGCGACAAAGCGGAATAAGCGCTAAGAAGAAGAAGAAGAGGGAAAAGGTAAAGGACGAGGCGAGGGGTGTGGGCCCTACGGATGTAGATGAAAGTTCAAATAAATGTAGTAATATGAACAGTGACGGCATTTCAGGATCGAACACGTCTAGTTGGTCTTTGGGACCTCATGTTACAGTATTTGGCTTGAGATTTCCTAAATTCCATGAGTTTATTTCTGTAGGATTTCATACAGCGGTGACACGCCGCGGACACCGGAGCATTAGGAATACGTTAATCTTAACACGGACGCACTGACTGTATCTAATGGGTCGAACTTATATCGCAGTTGAATTCTTGCCATTTGAGGGCCTGTATGGGACGTCTTCAAGTTTTGCGAATGCGTTGTGCATCCAGTGGGTCCAGTATTTCCACTACTGTTTGGTTTTATTCTGCTCTAACTGACGGTTCCTGGGATTTGCTTTTGGAATAGACGGCTCAAGCCTTGCCCAAGCCAGGGTCTCACAGTGACTTAAGCCCAGACGCGAATATTCACTAAAGTACCAAGGAAACACATGATTATTCAAAGTTGCTAGAGTGAATAGAATACTAATCCAATTCTGAAAGGTCGTTGCGGTAGAGGAGACTGAGCAGTAACTGTAGGTTTCACAGGAACTGCTCCTGTAAATACTTCCGAGAATTGGTGATACCTATCCCGTTAAGTCAGCAAAAGAAAAGGTTGCAGAGAAGGAATAAACCGTAACGTGACGTGAAGGACAGCTGAGGTTGTGTCCTTTCTCAGCCAAAATTCTGTTTTTTTCACTGTATTTATATAGAAGAAATCGAATCTAGTGATCAAACTGCTTCTTGTACATTCTGGGTAGAGGAGTCAATCCTGGCAATCCTTACACCGTGTACCTGGTATATCTTCAATCGTTAGAATGGGAAGTATATCGAGAAGCGAACAAGGGTCATGAGAAGGAATTCATCTGGACACACATGAAAAAATCATAGCCTTCAGCAAACTCCAGTTGCCCTTCCGGAGCTTCACTAAAGAAGGTTTCGAAACCAATTCAAAAGAAGTTTCGGAATTGAGCGAAATATCATTCTAGAAAGTGTACAAAATATCATTCTAGATCCATACTGCTCGTTTCCTGTAGTATAGGGATCCCCCTCATAGAGGACGAACGTGACGCAGCTTCTTCCCGAGACGCTAACTTGACTTTACTTAACTTCAAGTCAGGATGTTGGCTTCGAAGTTAGCCCATCGAGCAGTATACCACCTCACCCAGCAAGACGTGCCTCTAATAAAACCAAACAATCTTAGTCCTTATGTTGAGCCAACCACTCCGAAATACCGTCGCCTTCTCAGATGCTTTCCCTTGCCTGGAAACTTGTGTTCACGTTCGATTGGTTGAAATATAGTCAGATGTTCGATCAAGTTCCTCTTTTACTTACTGATCTGCTATTTACGCGATATCTTTTGCACTGCTAAAAAGTCCTATGCTCTGGGTAACCTCATTCCACTCCTTGAGATCCACTGATAATGTACTAAAGTGGCCTGCATCATTGAATAGAATATGACGCGCAAGAGGGCTAGGCATATTTTCGTATTTTCACATTTCCCACGTAGTCTCGGATCAACGGAATATCTGGGTGGGACCTTTATTCGAATGAGATCGTGGAGACTTCTCCCCTACAACGATTGTTGGGTTATAAAGCATTATTAAAGGCACGATTCATAATAATTTTGAGGTACCTCTTCTTAGTTGAAGAGCTGAAATACAGGTTGAGAGTAGGTTGGTAGTGGATAGAGCTAGAAAATGTGCCAATTTCGAGAAAAATAAGGCTCCATAAAGGTAGTAAAACCTGAGATTGGACGAGATCACCATGAATGAAATAACATGGAAGGGGTATTCGGACGAATTTTCTGTTGTTGCAATTGCGCAAAGAGCTGAGTACATCGAACCAGAACTGTCTAGAACTGCCTTTCAGTGTGACAGTTTCGGTTCATGACAAGTTGCTTAAACCTCTTGTGATAACGGTGGAGCTCGTCCGAGTATACAGATGATACAATGTTTGAGCCTTAATAACGCCCTCACTGAGCCGTTTTCCGACCTAGTAGCGCCAGATACGTTATGCGTGGGGTCATTCTACGGAGAAATCTTGGAAAATGTTTTTATCGTGAACTGTGCCCCTAACGCTATCAACGAAGACTGCTTACATTGCATCGACGACGATACATATCAGCAGCTTCTACAAAGCTAGCTCTACTCGAACAGACACATTTGCCATCCCTCCGTGTCCCTCTCTGAACTCTTGCAATATTATCACCCTTTAACATGAACATCGACTGATCGCCCTATGCCTTCCTCCCTTAATTGTCCGAAAAGCGGACAATTCCTACTAATACACATCTAGGAGGTATCCGAACAAATGTTATGGTAGGATCAGTTCAAAAGAGACGGGAATCTTCGTTGAAATCTATCTTGAAAAGGTAACTGCACTTCTGAGATTGTAGAAATTCGGTAATCATTGATTGCTAACAATGCTTATAACTTTCCTTGGACATGGTCGGTGCTAGCATTTTGAATAAGTCTGTCTCAACAGAAAGTCCGATACTGTCCCACGACCTGAACCCACGAACGAGTGGGTCTTCTTCCCACTGCAGCTCCTCTTAGTCACGTATGCTTCTTGACGGGCATGTTGAGACTGGGACAGTTCCAAGAGTACACCTACATACACCTACCTAATGGTGACCCATATCGAGCACCTGCCCTTCTTTTTTCCAGTTAAAAATCAGATCCTAATTTTTTCATTTTTATATTTATTGGAATCGACAAACTCCAAGGCAAAGTGCAGGCTGCAGCTCGTTACATCAGAGCGGCTCAAAGATTTATTGTCGATGTCAGGCTCCCTTTATGAGGTTCAAAAACCCACAGCCCACTGATGTGAGCTTTTAAAGATTTGGGAACTTTGTCTTGAGAAGATCTATTCATAATAGCATCTTCATCGATTGATAAAAGATCTTATCTGTAAGTGAGACACGAAAGAGCAAAGGCATCTTCATCTCCTAGAAACTTGCCACTAATGGTCCCTTTTCGAATTGAGATTCTTTCATGCGACGCAATCAGGCTAAGCTGCGCTACTGACCCAGACATGTCGTGTAAGTTTTGTGAACTGCGCGATTGACCGCGTTTTCCCCGTCGAAGTGGCCCAGTTTTTTCAGTGCTTTGACCTCAATTTCGCATTGTGTAAGCGGGTGGCGGCGGAGACCACGGCGGCGGGTGCGAGCCAGTGGTCGGCGGTTTTTTTTTTCGGTGCTGGGCAAGACCGCCGCCACCATCGGACGCCGTAACCACCACCTCGGCCGCCGGCCACGAACGATTACTCATTTTTAGGTGGAGTGCTATTGCAAGCGATTAGGACATCTGTCAGTAGAGGGGGAATCGGTTGAAGTTCTGCACTGCAGGCCCCTGTTCCAGAGGAATTCCAATGAGTCAGTGGCCAGTTTGTATCGACCAACGGTCGGCCATATTTTCGTCGCCGTTCATGCCGTTGTCTGACCGACGGCCGGCTGGGACGGCCTCCTCGGCGAAGTGTCGAATCGATCCTTCAGTCGGTGTTCGTTTTTTCCACACCTCTCTCTTGCGCCGGCGCCGGCGTCCGCCCTAGCCAGTCCAGGCATCCGGCCGATCGCCGTTCTTCCACAGCCTAGTCCCCGTTCGACCATGAAAAAACTCGCCCGGCTGCACAGCGTTCGGTTCGGATCGCTCTATTATTAACTGAAGAACCACACCTTCATTCGTCGTTCGCCTAGTTATTTTCTTTCCCACTGCCTAATCCTGGTTAAAGCTTCAAAAGAGCCAGTTCTTCCCAGAAAGTCGACCTGTTCAACCTCTGCTACATTCTGAAATCAGAAAGCCACTGTTTACTCTTGTAATCGATTCATTTCATACGGGCTATCTGAAAAGCCGAGCATGGACATGGTAAGCCCATCGATGAAGTGAAACTTCATTGATTGCTTCGAAACATCACCTTCTTTGTAACACAGATACCATGGCGAGGAATGGACTGCTCCTGGGCTTATCACATTGTTATCGGTCTACGCCCTTCGTCGGGCGCCTTAGTCTTTTATTGAACTTTTTTTCTATCAAGAAAAGCAGAGTTGAAAGACAAAAGTACTCCTCAGCAGGGTATTACTCTACCTAAAAATGAGCTGGAAGCATATTTATCTCTGGAACATCGGCTATTCCGTAAAATTTTGTAGATTTTCCATGTGAACGTGCTCCTTGCAGCTGTGTCCTGGAACAGGCTAATCATACTTAATGAATTTCGACAATGACGCCATCGTCTTATTCATCGAGCACATGTCAGAGCTTCGTCACATGTGTTCTTAGCATAAGAGTTGAGAATCACAAGCGTTACTTCGATTCAATTTTCCAATTTGATAAGTAATTCTAAATTCTAAATAGTCCTCTCCAAAGAGATTGGGAACTGTTCATAAAAAGCAAAGTGCTCGACTGCCCTTAGTCAGCTTGGGATGCGCCATGTACCCTGGTCACGACCAAAATCGCAAAGGCTAGTTCATGCACGGGCTGATTTGTTGCTTGCCAAGTGAGCCGTTAGTCAAGGTGGTTCTTAAATTGCAACAGATAAGAACACCTCAAAATGTTAGGCACTGTAAAGACTGAAGGCTTGGTTGTCTAGGCGGGTCGCCAGAATAGGTTTCAGCACCTCATAGCGTTTGCATAGGCAGAAATGATTGCCTGAGAGAGAAAAGATTTTGGATGGGGCTGACTGTGGAAGAGATCTCGATGCTCTCGATGACTCCACTTCCGCCATTTCTCCATTTCATTTTTGAAAACCAATATTTGGATTGAGGGCCCATGGTGTACCCCCACGCGGAACCCTGATTCTCTCAGGGGAGGTGTTCGTGAACATGCCGGTCTCGACGAGTTGTCCGGGTTGCTTTGATTCATCAGTATTAGGACAATTGGTATGAACTGTAATCCGCTCGGATAAATTTGAAAGGTGACAAGCAAAAAAGTAAAAACCGCTTGGTCTTTTAGTGCTTCGGTGCCTTCGGTGCTTCCCTACATGGTTTTCTTTGGACCTCACCATCAAAAAGGCGTAAAGAGACCTGTTAATTCGAGGTGGAGGTTCATTTTCTTTGTTGTAGTAAACTACGCTTTTGTTTTTGACCTGGCGTTGTCTCATGGTTCCCCAGTGAGGTTGCCTACCCTCCCTGGGCATCAATGTAATGTCCAGGGCATGGTAATAGTTTAGCTTCTCTCTCCAGACATCACCACCCTTACTGGAACAGCTCCGAGCAGCTCACTCATTTTCTGTAGCGCTTTTAGCGACTCCTTACCCTCTGATTGCCGATATTATCTTCACGGTGATTTTAGTCTTCTGTCCCACAACAGTACTGCTTTGCCTAGGTAATGCAACCTACCCTGAACGAAAAACTTGCCCTACAACGCCAGCATCTCTAATCTCCCTTTGTATAGACGTAAGAATGGGTTTTCCAACCGGTTGTGGCTATGAAGAAATCTGATGCAAAAGCTTAGATGAAGAAATAGCATTCGCAGAAACCCGTAGACTAATTCTATTCCTAGGAGAACGAGAAAAAACCTTTGCAGGTTTTTTGTAGAAATTCCAATGGCTGCAACTATGCTGAGATCTTGGTGGAGCGTCCTTCCTGCTCTCAATCCGGTTTTTCTCGCCGATTGTCTCTAGATCAGTTTTTGAAGGGCCGTTTACCTAGAAAGTTCTCCTTGAAGAATGACTTTGCACTTCTCATTTCTTATTTTCTTTTTTTTTTTCGAAAAACTTTTGCACTATAGGATTCTGGGAATTGTTCCTAAAATCCCCTTCCACTGCGACTGTTTCCCATGGCCAAAAACTAGTTTGCTATCTGAGCCGTTGTTCATCCCCCCGTATCGTATGGTGCTGGCTGGCCCCCGGGCTCCTCAACGACATTAACGTACTGCCCATCTCCTTCTGCAAAAGTCGCAGCGCCCAGCGGCTGCTGGCGCGGCGGCTGGCGGTGCCTGGTTGTGCGTGTGCGGTGCCGCCACGCCCCGCCCTCACGACGGCCCCCGCGCTTCGACGCTGCGCTGCAGTCGGCCACATCCGCTCAGCCTCCCTGACCGCCTACCGTATCACGGCCGGGACGAGTGGTCGCCGATCGTCCGTGCTCGTCTGTGTTGCCCCACAGGGGACTGCTCATCCTCTGCTTCTCCCAGGATAAGTGTCGCGACGTTTACTTGTTGTTCTAATCGAGTTTGTAGCAGTCCGTCCGTACAGGCGATCACTTGACTTTGTACGAAAAGTGCAATGGCGATAAGTAGCTTGTCTCTTTCCTCACAGGACCTTACATATTGACTCGATAACATTTTCTTCTATCTAAAATTTTATTTTGCTCTATCAACGGCTATTCGCGCAAATTTGAACACCGTGGATTTTCTTTCCTCGATCACTATCCTGCTCCCTGAGACCTCAATTGCGACTGCTAAAAGATCGCGAATTGTGACCTCAGGATACAGGCGCGGTGACAAACGGGTGTTTCGTAGAAGTAGTTGCTAAAAGGTCAGTTTTTCCAAAAAATACTATTGTATCGATTTTTCCATGAAAAAAACTTACTGCATCTGTTTACAGAAGCCGAGAACGTCAGGGTACCACAAGCGCCCAGCAATGATGGCGACGTCGACAATGTGAGTTTGCAAGTTTCAAAACCCCAATTTCTGCAGAACACTGGTGCCCTTAGGCCAATTTTGTACCCCAAAATTTGTAACTTTAGTCAGTAGTTTACTAGTAAAGGCGATGTAATGGCTGGACCAATTGTTTCGTCATCTCGGGCTGCGTTCAAGGTTATTTGAAGCTGTTTTTATTTTGCATAATTATGTGGCTCAGGAGAAGAGGCTATGCTTGTGGGAAAGTCCCTATATGGTCGGACTTCTCGTTGAATTCCATCCCTCGGCAAAAAAAAAATTAATTTTCCGACTTGAATTTCAAGAAATTACCTTTTTTAGTTTTTCTTTTACATTTTCCAAAGACTTACTTTATATTGATCTTTGCCCACTAAAAAATTTATTCGTGCCGTCTTTTAAATATGCACACGGTTGGAAGGGATCGTTTTCAAATTGAGCGCCTTTTTTGGACAGTTGTATGGCCGCGTTCCATGAAAATCAGGTAAACGTCTACGGATACGGTAGTCCGGCTACCGTCTCCCTCGTGTGAAGGACGAATTTTGGTCTTATTAATCGTTGAGGGGTTCAAATCGTATGCTCTATTTTTAAAGGACATTACACACCAACCGTGCAACCTCGAACACTGGCCACGGCTTTTTTTTCTTTTTTGCTTTTCAAAGGTGCACCGTCGTATGCGAAAAAGATCGGGAGGATGAGAGGAGGCTGTTTTTTCTCTGAGGATCGATAAGATCTTAAAAGCGACGATGGCGGTCTGTTCTCTGTAAGAATTTCTCGAGAAAAAAGTGTTTCCAAGGTGAAAATAAGAAGTAGTATAGTCGTTTCAAATGTATTATGGAAATCCTAGCCTGGAAGACTGCCCTGCGTATTCGGAATAATTTCAGTCAGGTGGACTTTTTTTTTAAAAAAAATTTACGCTGTCCTATACAAGTTGCTTGTACTCAAAAATCTCTCCCAATAGGTTACTGATTTTCTGAATTATCCCGTCAATTTACGGCTTAAGTAAAATACTCAAATAGGGATCGCTCTGGGAAACGATGTTGAAACTGCTCAAATCATTCCATTACAGCAGGAACTCCGTTAAAGTCTAGCATTTTTTTACTTTTTGCCCAAATGGTACATCTACTTCACTTAGACTTCCCTTCGATCAATCAATAATCAGGCATCAGATTGTAGCTCCGCAACGCGACCGCTCGCGTCTTGTTGTTGCATCACAATAGATTGCGCCATGAAATTTCAAAACAAGATCGGAACTCGTCACGGCTGACAGTAGCGCCCGATTTCGACTATTCGGGGTTACTAGTCGATTTTTTTGCTGACTCATTCAATGTCAGAGGCTATTTTCTTGCCTTTTATGTACATGAGGGCGTTATTGAAGGCCCTGCTTAGTAAGAGACGATTTTTGAAGATTCCGACCCTGAATAAGGCATTTCAAGATCGGTTACTGTAATTACCTTCCGATGTCTTTACATACCCCAGTAATCTCACAGCACAGGCCTATTTGGTTTGGAACTCTTTCGAGCCACCGTTTATACTTTACCAGTCTGATGAGCGCTCCCTTTGTAATCACCCATTGCCATTATAAAAATGCCTCCAAATAGCTTATTGGCGACTTCTGCTTGCGGCTGGTTGATCGCCTTCGCTAAGTGATTTGTCATTGACTAAAACTTGCGGCGCTCAATAAAACAAGTGGCCAAGCTTTGCTAACGGTGTCGTTTTGTCGATAATGTTGGTGCCATCCAGTGCTATTGATCCGACGGCTGCGTCATACTGTGGTTGAGCGGGAGCGGCTGCTGGCTGTGTCTCGTTGCTGACTCAGCCCCAGCTACGGCCGGGCGCATCTACTGACCAACACCCCCACGTCGACTCGCTCGCCCAGCTCACCTCCCATCCGTTCATCTCTCGCATTCACCTTGAAATACTATTACGCGATTACGGTAACAGTCGGAGGGTCTACGTAAAAGTGAACGGAGGCGCCGTACAGAGCTGTTCGGTCGGTAGCTGACTTTGTTGGAAGATTTTCTTGGGTCTGATCATCTTAAGGTGATATCGTTATATGCCCAGTCGTGTAGGAAGGAATGTTTCGTTAAATTCTTGTCCCGGAGATTTCACAACATTATTTCAAAGGGTGAATTTTTGGTGTGTTCAGCTCTTATATCATCGGCCAAGGTTGGAAGAAGAAAAATGAGTGTTACCGTCCTCCCACTTCTAATCTACATCTATCTTTCGACGTCTTAAGTCTCCAGGATATTGGAAAACGGAGAAACATCCGAGGTGGAAGAAATCTAGCTATTGATACTCACTGGTTCAGTGGCATACGCCCCCGACTCCAAAAAAAAAGCCGATTTGAAGTCATCGGCGAGCACGAATGTGAATTCCTAGAAGATAGAGAGGCCCAACGTTCAGCACAACACCATTATTCAAGGTGTACTTAATCTACGGATTAACGGATAGAACAAACCAACAGACTTTTTAAGCGATTCTAGCAATGTGAGCATGAGCATTATTTATTGAATTTGCTAATTACGGGATATCTTTCAGTGAATTGAGTCGGGATATTGAGGTTGATATACTTATTTACCTTCTTTCTAAGGGATATATTTGAGTTCAAAAAAGGGTGAAGGCTAGGGTCAAAATTTTGGAAATGGAACGTGTTAAAGGCAAACTGATCAGATAGTTATTTCAGTAACTTCCAAAGCACAGTACCTGTACTGTTCAAGCGTTGAAGTGAAAAATTCCTGTTGTTTCAATGTAAGGTGCTTTGGGTTCTTCAATTTTAGTCAGGGAATGTTCTGACCTTTTTTCTAAACATTTCAGTATTGTAACTCCAGTTTTGGTGGGCCGACCGAGCTCGAAGCCTCTACTCCTATATGGGGTGCACCGAATGGCCGACCCAGTAAGGATGGGAGCTAAGGGAAAACGCGAACAATGTACGCTCCAATTCTTGGGAATGGAAGTTTGTCGTATGGAGATAAGAAACATCCTAGGATATCCTATCAAAATGTACATGCAAAGAATCGAGTATGTTCGGAAGCGTTGTGGGAATGCATCAGGGCGATTGTTATTTTTGGAAAACACTAAGAGGGGCTCGTAGGTGGCAGAATCTGAAAAATTCCAACAAGCTTGAAAAGTATACATCCTACGCAAGCCCCTACATGTTTACTTATTTTACTGATAAGAGGGTTGGTCCCTGTCAGCATCAAACCATACTACAAGCACAATTTTTTCGAAATGCCGTTCCCTTATGCCGTTCTTACTGGGGGGGGGGTTTCAAGAGCCTACACTAATTTCGTAGTCGAATCGGAACGAAGGTGAATGTTCCTAGAGCTCGGGGAGCAACTGTATATCAGTCACATGTAAACGTATTTCAAAATTCTCATGAGGGAACGCTATCAGAAAGAGCAGTTTGGCTCTGCCTCTCGTGCGATAAGAACAATATGGTAATGGTGGAATGAGGCGCCCCGAATTCCGCTCTACCTCATCTCAGGGAATCGATCACACATCACTACGTCTGGAATCGATGGAATCGTGCGGCAAAGTGCTTCTGTACTTAAGCCGCCGGCTCTAAATTGGGGAACAATCGTTCAACAGCTGCTGGAAAAAAGGGATTTCCCAATTTGATATTTGAACCTGAAAGTTTTTCATCCTTGTTCAAGGTAACGAAAAGAATGAGTGGGTGATCGAATAGAAATCGCTGGAAGCCTATTCAAAATAACGCCTCACTCACCAGTAAAATTCATGAGGAAGGAAAGTGTAAGTGATAGTCGGAGTAGCGCAAAAGTGGCGAAGAACACGCAAAATTCGGCATATTCAAAGGAATAAGATGCTTCAAAAATGATGTAGAATCAGGGGTTGGACGAGAATGTTGCGAATAAGTTGTTATTTGGACGAGATGTTCGAACGCACGCGCCATTGCTCACAGCTGGCTGCCTGCGTGCAATGTGTGGGTCGCGGTGCGCATGGTACAATTTCTACAGCTTCCACAGCTCTTGACAATTCGTCCATCTTGGTCGTGTACATCAGCTGAGCCGGTTCTAGATGACCGTATTACGCCCTATCTTGACTGTTTTTCACCCGACAACGTTCTGTAAGACATCCTTGGGGATGACATGCTCAACCTAGAAAGAATCTCGGAATCCCTTTTAACATGAGCAGGGGTTTTAAGATTCCTGAAATTGCATCAAAACCTTTGACCATATCCCTCATATTTTCATTCCACTCCATCTGAAAATAATCAGATGTGGAGCCCCAACAAACGATACCAATTGGTTTTGAAGAAAGATGGCTGAGCCGTTTATAATAGAAGAATAGCGGAGCCTCGAGGCTCTCTTTGAAGTTTGAATCTGTCATTTTAAAACAACAACCAGAAGCAATTGGGAACTTCATTTTGAAAGCTGTTGAATATATCGATCGTATGCGATAAGCTCAAATAAACTTTTGTCAGGATTTGATCATAAAGTTCTCGTCCTCTATCGACTCGTGTCTGGGATACACCATGAAGCTTAGTTCCTTCAGGGCTAAGTTGCAATTTGAAATATTGTCCAGTCTGTGCAATGGACTGCGGGCTCAGCTGGATTTGACCAGATCAGGGTTTCGATTTCCTCCGTTGATTCCGACCACTATCTTTCGTCGTGAAGGAATGAAAGTCTCGACTCATTGTAGTTGATTCCACTGTGAATTGAATGTTTGCCTTGTTGTTTACTGTTGTCATAGGATCAAAACATCTTGTCTACAAGAAAACTTACTTCGAACTTACCTTACCTCCTACGAGCCCTAGTCAAATTCGGCCATGCCTTCCATTCGGTTTTCTGGAACAGTTCTTCAGCTAATGAATTGTTAAATGTAAAAGTTGCAATACCGTAAGTAATGCTGTGGGTGGTCGTTTCCCGAAACCTCTGATTACCCGGTCACTTGAGTACTTTTCTAGTATTTCGAATAAGAGCAGAAATATTCCTGTCAGATTCTCTACTGGCAGTCGCCTGTGGCGACAGCGGATTCCATCCGCTTTGACGGTGGAGCTGAAGACGGCGATTACGTCGAAACGTTAGATCGCTAATTTAATAAAGAGTTCCACCTACAAACCTCTAACAGCTGAAGAATTTCAATAACGAAAAAGGAAAGTACCGAGGTTACAACAAAAGAGAAGTTGGAAACTATTCCTGTCAGATCCTACATCTTACCAATGGTGTCCCTGCGAAAAATAACGGCCTGTGGAGCCTCTGGCACATACCGAGAATGCGGCGGATGTTCGTTCCCAGTAGTGGTTTGCAAAGTTGCAAGGGCGACGAATCACGATACAGAACAGAAAATATCTCCTGATTTCTAGTAGCTAACTATTACCATACGGGGTCATGTTTACAACTCAAAAAAACTTCAAGATAACATTTTATTACCTAAGAGCCCATAACTGGATGCAGGGAATTATCTAGCATGAGAGAATAGCTATCAAGTGAAATTAGTATCAAGAGAAATCTGGCTTTTTCAAACGAGTTCTCCCAAGTACTCAGTGTTCGTTGTTCAGGTGTCCAATATCCTTTCCGCTCCAGATCCTTTCCCGTCGACTAATTTTATGGACGCGTTGGGCGTCTTAGCTTGCTTTATAACCACCTTTCTCATTATAACAGCCCATCACATTTCCTAACTACAGTAACCTTTACTGTTGCGGGAAACATTGGTATCGACTCTCCACAGTTTTTTAAATTATCTGAAGAAATATGCAAATCTGCTATATTGCAGACCTTTTCACATGCCTGTTGCAGGCCTGTAGTGATTTATTGGCAAACTTTTGCATGCAGGGGCAGATAACTTGGGTAATCACATATTACCCATGTATTGTAATTTTACTTATCCAGCTTCCTTCGTTTACCCTATGCGCCACGTTTTCTCTGAAGTATATACACTATATGTGTAAACAGAGTCTTCTTCTTCTAAGGCGGACGGGAGGCCTCGATTCGATACTATGATGCCCATGATTAAGCCCTCTCTTAGTTTCAGACTTCGGGTTTCTGCGTGAAAATCTCTAGGATAACACATGCACCACGAAATGAGGTGATAGATAGCAATTAGCAAAGCAAACCCGAGCTTTGAGTTCTCGGCGTCGGCTAAGATTAAAACCGGCCACGTAGTAAAGAAAGTTGGAGTGATTGCCAGCATTTCAGCGAGATTTATGGTGATTTTGACTCAGCTTGTGCACTTTGCCAGTGAAGACTACGGTGGTCTGCTGCATTCGAAAACTTTTGCGTCGGTCAAGAGTTCGATTTGACCAAGCAAGAAGCTCCTATGTCTATTCCATCGTTTCCTTGTATCTACCACAATTTCTGCTAGAGCTTCTTTAGCTCTTTGTCCCGTCCCTCCACCTTGACTTAAGGGTTTGCCGTTACCGCTTCTCCAAGCCTTCATGAGTGATACCCTTCTCATGACTAACCCTATGGTATTCTAGCCGCTCTCGCAGGTGTACCGGGGCTGTTCGCACGACTCCCTTCACGCCATTGTTTGTGATCAGCTTCAACCCAGTTCTTGACCCAACGCAAAATTTTCATTTCAACAAAGTGTAATGGCCTTCTGTGATTCCCAAGTGAACCAAGCACTCTCACACTAGAACCCATAGAAAATAATCACATATACTGTTGTTTATGTTTTCCGGAGGTGCTTATTCCAAGGCGTAGATGGTGTAGAGCCAATTGGCGCACTCTCACACACGCATGGTCATGGGTTAAAACACCTGATCGACTCGCTCAAGCCAACCACTCCTTCTATCCTATTAAAGGCGATTAATTGATACCTGACTCGTCCGGGAGGAGACAAGGGAGACTTGTACTCTCGTAAGTCAAGTCACATACGATCCAATGCGCCGCTACATTCCGAATGGAGGTCGAATGCGGGGTTGCATCCTTCGGACGGAAAAACTTACCAGTCATTTTTTGAGTCGATTCTGCCAATTACTCTGGATGAGTCAATGCCTGATAAACCTTTTAGGATTGAATGAATTGAGTGGTGCCTACGAAATTTAAAAGCCAGAAGATAGTGAAGCTGGACTAGTCGATTCTCCTTTCCTGTCCCTTTTTGAGTAGAGATCTTCTGAAAAACTTGTGAGCATCTCTCTGGCGGAATAGGAAAATGCCGCTCAGCAAATTTAGATCTGCTCCTTCGATGTGGTCTATTGAGTGGACCAAAGTGCCTAACTGATCCTCTCAACTGTTTTATGTTATTTCTCGACGAAGATTTGTCGACGGCTTTCAGCAGCGAACTTTTTACAAACCTGTTTAAATCCTCATGCGAAGCCGAGAATGGCCGGCTTGCTTCCTGGAAAGGTTTTTCTAGCGATCCTGGCTGCTTGCTTCTGTTCGACCTACTTGAATGAGGTCTTCCAATTACGTAAATATGACTCAACTGGGGGAGAAGTTATGGGGTATTTCTGGTATGAACTGGATGTCGGCTCGAAAATGATAGCATTGCTCCGAAACGTATATTTTTGAGCAGACTGTTTTCCCCTCAGGGAAGAAACCATCTCGTAGTGGAAAGTACTCACAAAAAGGCTTTGAACCGAGATAAAACTCATAGAGAGGAAATTCTCCAATGCTTAAAGGGCTCTACAATGTTTCAGTGAATGAAGGTGTTCATGAGAACTGGATGTCGTATCGGAGTGGCTCATAGTAAAGATCAGTCTCATATAAATGTCGTTCAACATTGATTTCCTTTCATTTAAACATTCATTAATTCTAATCCCCAGAATGGTAAAAAGAAGTTCCTCTTGAGTCTTCGAGAAAAGCTCTCGTGGCTCAACTGGATACCTCAATATTTTGGAAAAATTGAGAAGCCTGGCAAGCCGGTCAACATGAGCTGTGGCTTTTTATAACTGGCCACATATCCATTCTTTTGCGAGTGTTTCCGATTTCTCAGCTGGCTATCTACCTATGCACTAACAAAATTATGAAAAGTAATGAAAAATACAAAGTTTGCGCCATAATATATTAGTGAAATTCATTCGGGCAGGATGGAGCATGAAAGTTAGCAACAAACCTGGTATCATCAAGTCCTCAACGGCAACTCACGAAGGTTCCAAGGACAAGTCGGCAAGCGCTAGGCCCTTTGAAACTTTTTTATCCACAAAACTGTATCAATTTTTTCAGCTACCGCAATTCTATTGATGGTAAGAGCCGCGGCGACTGGGCGGATATTTAGATCATTCCACGGGGTCGTCAAGGTGCCGACGAGCAGGGCGGGCGGCCGGCTGTCTAGATGGCCATGCGATGAGGGCGGTGGCGGCGCTCGCCACTATGGCGATCGGGCGTCGTGTGTCGCCAGGCTGGCTCCGGGCGGAGCTAGTCGCCGACTGGTACCGCCTTGCCGCCGCCACGATAAAACCACGCCAAAAAAGCAGCGATGATTCGAAAATTCGAATTCCGGCAGAGGGACGAAAGAAAGCAGAGCGGGCAGGTTGCAGTGACGGGTGACGATGAGCAGAGCTGCGGTGGTACCTCCTCAATCGCGGTTGATGGGCATTGCATTGGCAGCGCCCTATCGTCTGACCCGGGACTATCGGACTACGACAGGATGGGAAGGGGGAACCAAACGCCATGGTCTCGTGTCATGTTTGCAGCACCTGACAAAAAGGAATTTTTTGGATTCACGCGATGGTTATCTGCTGGTGCATTGCACCTTGCAAAATGAAGGCCGTTGTTTGCTCAGGTTTTTACAACTAATGGTAATAAAACCTCGAATTCAAGGGAAAAATCACGGAACAAGTGACAAAATCGATTTGTGCACGAGGAATCAACATTAACTAGGGGAATCGGGAAGGGTATTCAGTCGCTCTTCATCATTCCAGCGTGAGCTACAGTGCCCGAAAAGGACGGAGCCATTTGTGCCGGGCCACTTTATGCCATCCCACGAATTGTGGCTTTCAACTGACCAGGAAGGGAGACCTAGCTTTTCGAAAAAGAAAGATGAGCTTCACTTATTGAAGCTCCACACATATAGGCCCGATCTCATTTGCTCCTAGATAGGTACCAGCCTTAAGAGCACGGCTTCCCTGTTTCGGGTACCTATCTGCTCTAATTACTTCTACAAATTTTTGAGCTGGAGAACTAGAGGACTACAGGGCTTTTTGTTTGATAAGAAAAGCATAAGTCAAATACATTTCAAAATCTCCTCAAAAAAAGTTACAGCTACGTGCTAGCAGAGATTAAGCAGAAATATCGTTGAGCATTGTAAAAGCTTACTTTATTACTCGGCTATTTATCGGAGATATATCAACCCCTGGGGAAGGTATGGAAGGCTAACCCAGTCCGAGATGCTTCTGTAATAGGTTAGTTGGTACCAGACTGGTCAGAAGGACAAAAAACTGGGCCAAAACTATCTAGGCCACATATTTTACATTCAAAACGCCCCTGCGATACTGAATGAGACTTTAGTACAGGGCGCGTCCCACAGCGACAAGAGCGATGTTCAGCTCTGGAAAACTTCATCGTTAAGTTCTTTTGTTGTGATCATCACTACGATTGTGAAATTGATAATTCATATCGAATGTGTGGAAGGAAATGCGATAACTTGATGTATGCAAAGAGTTGAGGTGAAGGTGACAAAGCATAGTCCAGAAGAAAGGAACAAGGAAAACTCGATGGGAATCTCTAATGCAAACGAAGGCTTCATTTTTCGTATTTTCTCTCGTAGTTTAGGGTGATATGCGGGTTGTGGGAGCAGGGTCATACGGGCACGCTTCGTTGCGCACGTCCGTCGAAACTGTGTAGGTCGCGTCGCAGCCGTCGCATGCGGCATGTCAGCCCGCGATACTTGACAGACGTCGCAGTTGTTCGTTGGGCATACGAATGCGCTTGTTTACGGCTGTCAGATCAAAGAAAAAATAGCACTTAAAATGCAAATCATTCGCTCCACTGACACTTGGTGGTACTGCATTTTCATCTCGAGACCTCAGTGGGCTGCGCCGCTCGCGAAGTGGGCGGGTGACCTACTGCCGACGGACACGCGGAACAGACGTTCCCCGAGTCATACAGACCATGCAAGATAGCTGAGAAACCGCACATATAGATTGTTCAGGGGCTATTCATGTGGAGAATGAAGCGAAGGGAAGCGAATTTATTTGATCTGTTTCGACTCCCCTTTGTAGCCATGTTCATGCCCTTTTCGTTCTCGCCAAGCGCTATACGTTGTCTCCCTTCCCTCCCGAGTGACCTCCTCGGCTAAACTTCCGAAACCCAGGCCACGATAATTCTGATTTTCGTCCAAGTGAAACATGACGGTGCAGAATAGTGTAAAGGTGAAAGAGAAGGAGCGAGCCTTGGCAGATTTAAAACAAAAGAATTCAAAATGTAATAAAAAAAGGTAAAAAAGGGGTTGCACGAGTTTGGAGCTGTGAGTTGTGTACTATCGGGTGAAGTTGGCTACAGATAGCTAAAAATTTTAGAAATCAACTCAAGCTGTCGACATGGGTAACGTCTAGTTATTTGGGTTCTCAACATGTGTTCCCCAATGTGAATGGTGCAGCCTCTTTAAGACCTTTAAGACACGGCCACCTCATTTCTGGGTAGGTCGGGTATGGTACAGTGGGAACGAAATTGTCGCGTCGCGGCGAGAGAAACGCCGCGCGCGAAGTGTTGCAGCGGAATGGAGCGGCAAGTAAGAAATACAGGAACAAAAAAACTAACATTGGAGTCATGCCAAAAATAATAAACGCATATCAACTGAGCTGTATGGTGAATGCTGGAACTGCAACAACGAGGCGAATGGTCCGCGACTGCCGCCCGCGGCGGATCCACTACACAAAACCGATCCTACTTCTCGTCTCCCGGGCAGGTTGATCCACCAAATTCGTTTCCTGGTCCAATTAATCTCAACCAGTCGATATTCACTACCCATTTCCATTGTAGCTTCAGATGTATCTGTTATCAGCACTGCGTCAGTAAATATTCGTACTTGTACCCTTGAGTGTTTAGTGAGTTCGAAAAAATTCATCATTCCCTGGAAAATCACGATGGGAACTTGGAGCACTGCGTTGGGAGCATACTTTGCAATTCTGCCTCAATGATAATAGGCGATGATAATATCAATGGTGATGATAATAGGCCAATTTTAGACTGCAGATAGTAACTTCGAGACACGTCTACCTGTAATAGTAGATGGCGACTCTCACTGAAGCCCAAGAGCACCCTTGAAGTGTATAGTTAGCAACAGTAGTTATGAGTGAGGAGATGACGTATTTTTAGGTACAGAACCAAAAGGTTTATAATTTCTTTCCAGGGTGCCTTGGAGTTCGAAAAAGATGTTGAAGATGAGACTCAGTAAAAACATTCCCAAACGAGAGTTGTAGTCGTTTGAGGCCTGCATCTAGTCATAAGGAAAACCACGAGACATTGCTGTGGGATTGTCTGAGCATTCTGAAAAGATGGCCCTGCACACGGGTTAATTGATAGTGAGCGAAAGCATTAAGGAGGTCTAAAACAGCTGGAATGATGTGGAGCAGAAGCCTTGCACACCAGTCTAAAGGAGCTTCGGGAATGGGAGAGATAAGATAGATGAGTGGATGATAAAAACCTCCATCTGAGCCTACAAAATTCTAAATTTGGTGCCATTATTGAGGCTGTCCCTTTGATCCTTTCGAAGAAATCTCTCACCTCAATGGACCTTCCATCCTAGAAAGGATGGAAGACAAAGAAGAAAAAGAAATATACACGATCAGATTCCTCGACAACCTCTGTCCAAGAGGACCCTTGGGGCATTCCAAATAATGGTTCATTATTGTCCAGAACAACTCTTTTTTCTGCTTCCATCGCCATTAATTGGTCCACTTCAGGCTGGTGAATCATGCGAACGAGAGATCGATGCAACCGATCCATTGCGACCGACGACAAACGAGCTCAGCGGCGCTAAACTGCTTCTCCGAAAAGCCATCAAAGAGGTACGGTAAGAAAAAAGAGCTTTATGGGTTGAGAGACCTACAATCCTCTCCGGAATGGCCCTCTCTTGTTCATATATTTTTATTCACTTATCACTCAGTAAAGTGTATGTGTGCTTAAAGACATGCGAAATTTCAAGGTTTTTCGTTTTCATAAAAAAATATTCGTAAACTTTGTGGATCAAAATCAAACTATTCGCGAATTAATGGTAGCGAAGAAGTAGTTACATCGTGAAGGAAGTTACCAGTTTTACAATTTTTCCAAAATTCTCCATATTCGAAACCCAAGACGCGTTTTTTTTTTCGCCTTCTCTTCAATAGTCGTTATAATTTTGCAGATACAGCAGGAACTGATTTCTTCTCGCCCTTCAGGGTTCTACTAAGTCAGTACTTGGTAGTATATACTTTGGATTTGATTACAGCCGGACAACGCTTGGCAGCATCTTGGCAGCATAGATTCCACGGGCTGTGTGAGTGGGTTGCAGAGGAGTGGAGAGGGCTCTCCCATTCTTTAGCAGGCTGCTCATTCTTTCCATTACTATATATTATATATAAGCTTCAAATCAATTAACGAAACTTCCAAAAAAACTTAAATCCATAGAATTTTGCCCGGTACTGTATACATATGCGCTCTATTCTGACTAGAACTTCCTTTTGGGAATCGACCAGCACCAGATCTGGGTTAATTGAAGAAAAACAACACTAGCTGAAGCGCTCATAAATTAGATCCTCGAATATCAAAGGTTAGTTACAAACAATTTATCGAACATTGAAGAGAGTAAGTAGTATATATTAGGTTGAGTCAAAAGTCCTCGGACAAAGTGATAGTGATGACTTCTAGAGATCATAAGTCGGGAAAGCGGTGACGAAAATGGACGCGCGAGGCACTGTTAGATAGAGTATGAAAAGCTCTTCAAAATATATACTAACGAACACCCCTGACTGTTTCATCTCCACAACCATACCCCATGATTTCAAGCCGTGGCAACTCCACCTGCACAACACCATCCTATTCCCTTTTTTATCTGGTCAAGAACCCGCGGAGATCGATAGACGTATTAAGGAAGTTCACAAGAAGGGTGCTCCTGCTAGATGCACAATTTACAATAGCACTCGAAGTTCACGTCGGACGACTATTCCATGGAAGACGAAAACCCTTGGGGACGCTCAATAGAGTTGGATTTGGACGTGCTGCGGAGCCAGGTGGAAGCCGATCCGTATCAACTCTATCCGATACTCGCAAAATGGCAGTCACCCTTGGGGGACAAGTCCATTGTTATTTGGGGACTGAAGTCAATCGGCAAGGTGCGAAAGCTCGGTCGATGGGTGCCTCATGCTTTGGAGCAGTATGACATGGACTGCCGTGCCGACATGGCACTTTTTCTCCTCACGCTCAAGCGCAGGGAACAGTCAGACGTATTCGTTCATATGTATTTGGAAGAGCTTTTTATACTCTTCTAACGATGTCTCGCATGTCCATTCCCCTCTTTCCCGAGTTATGATCTCTAGAAGTCATCACTATCACGTAGTCCGAGGACTTATGACTCAACCTAATACATATGTATGTATTGGGTTGTAACATAAGTTCGTAGAGTTTTTTCACAAAGATTTATTTTAACAAAAACAATAATTACAATAAAAAATTAATCAATGATGTATCCTCCTGTTACTGTTTGCGACCTTCTCCAATATCTCGACCAAATTGTTGATGCCGTTTCGTCAAAAATCGGCCGGTCTGGTGTCGAAGAAGTTGTTGAGCCAGTTTTGAAGAACCTCTTCGCCATCGAAGGTAACACTCCTCATTTGGTTTGACAGAGAGCGGAAAGGTGGTAGTCGGTAGGTGCAAGAACCGGAGAGTACGGTGGATGCAGAAGAACCTCTCATTCAAGCTTTTGGAGTGCTGTTTTGACGACTTGGGCACTATGGGGCCTGGCGTTGTCGTGGAGCAAGATGACTTCACCTTGTCTATCGGGTCTTTTCAGCCGAATAGCCACACTAACACGGTTTAGCTGTGCAATGTAGACCTCCTTGTTGACGGTAGCATTTCGTTCGAGCATTTCCCAGTGCACCGTGCCTTTCCAGCCTCACCAAACGCAAATTATGACCTATTTTGAGTGGAGGTCTTGCTTGACTCTCGGCTTCGGTGTCTCTCCTGGGGCCACCCAGAGACACACCTAAGACACCTTCCTCGTACACACTGCATATGTCCCGAGCGGCTTCGTCTGCTTGTTGACCTCGATGAAAAGCAGATGTCGAAAGTGCTGATTTTCTCCTCCTGAATATTCCAATTCTGAGCCAGAAAAAAGACGTGCAGCTAGATTATTCAAAAAACGAATTGAACTATTTTGTAGAGGAGGAAGAGCTCTTTCGAATGAATATATACACTTCGCCAAAAATACAAAGCGAATCGTTGTAAAATGACCCTAACACAAAACTCTACGAACTTATGTTACAACCCAATATAAGGTGCGATTCTCACTGACAGAAGCACAGAAAGAAGGAAGTGAGCCTTTGAATGGCAGTGAGCGGCGTAGCACCTCTTTCGATCAGCAGTTGAGCGAGTTTGACTTTTTCTTTAGTCTTAAATGAACTTCCCAAAGAAAGCCTATCAAACTCGCGCCGCACATGTTCTATGGCCATCCACTCGTTGACCGGCTGAACCATTTACTACGTACCTGATGTGATGTGTTAAACCGCTCTTGATGTAGTCACATCCAGAGCGGTTTAACCAGCTTTAGTCCGTAGTAAAGGCTCTGCTGCTCCCCTGAAAAGAAGTTCAGGTGAGAAAGTCACTAGTCACTCAGAAACATCTCTTTAGTTTCCGCCTGAGTGTCGTTTCTCACTCACAGCTTCAGCTCGTCAATCCAGCGACACTCATGCGTTTTCCCACAGTCTGTCTATTGATGGTAATGCTCGCGCTTACGCTGAATACCACAGTAGTGCTAACGTGAAGGGAAGAGAGCGACTCAAGCTGTTTCATTTCATTTCGAGCATTTTCAACAACCCTCCGAGTGATGAAGAACATATTTTAGCAAAAACCAGGCTTCTTTCCTCAAAAAGACTAAAGGAAAGCGGGTACATGAGCTTCTTCTGAAATGCTAACAGATTTTGGTATTTTGGTTCTCTCTGTTCCAACCATAAGTTAACAATAAGGGCCATTCGGCGACACCACGCCCTCATAACGACGTAGATCAGCTGCTACGTATTGTGAAGATAAACGTATCTTCATTCGTCAAATTCCTCAAAGCAAAATTACCTCCAAAATACGTTTCTTTATTTTGTAGGGAGTTTTATTCTTTTACTCAATTGGAAAATAGGAACAAATCAAGTAAAGCAGTGAAAACCCCTTCTCCCGTTATTTCGAATAACTGAAATGACCGTTGTACTGGACACCGTCTTTGATATAAATATTCACCATTACGAATTATGAGATAGTTGAACCATTCGGTATTCGTTCGAGCTAGAACCAAGGATGAAACGCCTTTTAACGGCACCCACCGGTGGGTGCCACTATGACTGGTACATGGGGCATCGGCACCCAATTTTGGGAGCCGCCAACTTCCTTGTTTCTTACCAATTGCTGAATTCAGTAAGCCAGTGAAGATCTTCCTCCTGAGACAGTGCCACCCACCGGTGCGAGTCGCGTGCGAAAGGAGAGGAGCGTGGTCCCATGGGCTCGTTACGTCGAAATCCGCCCTGTCGTCAAAGGGTTAACTGCAGTCACTTTATCATCATCACAATACCAGGTCATTATAAGGGGCATCCATCAGTTTTCGAGCTTACCAATAGCCTGAGATTTTTCGTTGATACCGTTTCTTATTCAGAGTACGTGTTATTCACTGAGGGTTGGCCCTCTTTGTCTTAGCAGCAGTTCTGTCATTCACTTAACTTGGCCTATCTTCAACCCTAGGCTCCTTTAGACTAACCTAAGTAGCAAAAAAATTTGTCAGCGCTATGCTTGGCTTCATCCTCACCCGCTTACCATAAAAACCCGATGCTTCATCAATGCGGAGTCCACCAGAATAACGTTCCTCTCGCTGTTCGGTAGGTTGCCTGAGCTGTGTGTACATCACGACAACCTTCTGGATGAGGCCAACGTCGGCGCATACATTTTCTGCTCGTAATTCCGTGAACCCAGTGTGGAGCCAAAATGAATCCCCTTACAGATAAAGCATTCCTGGTGCACCTCACTACACGTCCAGATTTTGCCGGAAAACTCATGAAAATCGGGCTCTCTCTCCCATAATGTTATGCTGATCTCGCACCAACCACCTAACTTCTGTTCTATTCGATTGCTTACTTCTTGTTTGAAAAGAAGTGCATTGATCTTAAACTTCTCACTATCAATATGAACATCCAGCCATTCTTTGCGATCAGAAGGGTGCAAATCTGATCTGATCTGAGTCTGCAGCTATCCGTTCACTAACTGAGAAGTTTTCAATGTCGGTTTCATGAGTGGGAGGTGCATCTCACTCAACCTAAATTTCACTCAGCAATGGTGCACTGACATCGGATTCTGATTCGAAATTCTCAGCGTCGGAACTGAGCCAAAAGACAGACCCCTGATCTATTTTGAAACCACTGATCATCCACATAAACAACTACATCTCTTCATTATGAAGTTTGATTTTGGGTTTCTGTCCAACATGTGATTGATAAAAATAAATAATTACTATCAAAGAGTTGAGAACTGGTAATCACAGACAATAGCCTCTGGCACTTACTCGTTCGTGGAGTGAAATTTAATTTTTTCATAAATTGAGATCTCAGTGGATGGTTTAATCTTTTCAGCTGTCCCCTGATGTCCAAGCGACGGTTCCTGGACAGGTATTACGGAATCACAAAGTGGTGAAAACGACTCATGATCCCAGGTAGGTTTCAATTGAAAATGCTATATGAATGGCTAATGTCTTCGACTTCCATAAACTATCGACTTTCTTAGACATTCAGTAAACTATGAGTAGAAAGAAGTTGACAGTTAAGTAAACATATCAATTGCTTCTCCCCAAAGAAATTGACTCTTTTTCAAATAGGCTCTGCATTAAATGGAACTGATTTGAAATTAAAGCCCTCCAATCACCAAAATATCAATCACTCCTTATTCAATTTTTGTTAAAAGTTTCACCAGTGGTTACACTTATCCCAGTGGTTGTCCTCGAAAATGTCGATGGAAACCTAAGGTACCCTTCATCTCATTTGTAGGGACGAAATCCCACTATGCACCCATGAGTGCGCTTCTTAAATCCTCTGTAGAGAATCCAAAAAAACAGACGGTAGAAGGTTCGGATGGGATTATCCATAGCTTTGGCATTTGTACTTTTTTCAGCTTATCGCCACAGCAAAATAAGTTTGATCATTGTGGACTAATTAAGATCCGCAGAGTTCTTCAGAGAGCTATCATGGAAAAGAAATGGATGGGTTCACTGACATCTTTTCTGATAAAGTGGTGTGACATTTGTTGAAGGGACCAACCCCCCCCCCCCCCCCGGCACTGACCTGAACCTATCTCTACTGGGTCACTGTGCATCTCTTCGCGAACATCTTTCAAATGCTTGATTCCAGGCGAGCAAGAAGCAGTGAACAGCGATTGGGTACGGCTGCATCTCAACACACTTTTGTGGTCGAAACAGAACGCCGTAGGCCTCTACTATTACCAGTCGGGCTCACTGAGGGTAGGTCTTGTACGTTGTTTTATTTCGGTATCCATTAGGGTGCGTTTTCCATGTTCCTCACCGATTTCGATGGCATAGATGTCGTTTTTAATGAAAACTTTCATAAGCTTACTGGAAAAATGGGTCACTTCACTAAATACTGTTAGTTATTGCTATCCCTAGCACACAGCTTTGAGCTCTGTTGTACTTTTAATTGGAGTATCTACAGCTTGGAAGCAATTCAAAAATGTTAAATATTGTGAATTTTCAGGAGCGTTGGAATACAGGAAAACCCAAGAAGCACTGCGAAAAGCTAGAGAGCAGGAGGAGAAGCGGCTGCAACGTGAACAAGCTGAGCGAGAAGCTGCTGAAGCCAGGGAACGAGAGAGGTGAGCTTATTTCAAAGCAGCATGAAGATGACACTCAAAAGCCAAATACTACCACTGGGAATTTGCGCAGTTTTTGAATGTTAGTCAAAACTATGACAACAAGATTGGCGGGTTATGAGCAAAACGGGTGCGCTTCTTTGGCGCGTCCGTTGAAACTAGGTCACGCCGCAGCCGTCGCATGCGGCGGGTCACTCCGCGATACTTGACAGACGTCGCAGTTGTCATACGATTGTCGTACGGTTTGCGCTTCGTCCAAAGCTGTCAGCCAAAGAGACGATAACACGGGCAAATGCGAATCATACGCACCACCGACACTTGGTGGTACTGCAATGTCATCTCGAGACCTCAGTGGGTTGCGCCGCGCGCGAAGTGGGCGGGGTGACCTACTTCCAACGGACGCGCGCAACGAACGTTCTCCGGGCAGCATGGAAGGCACTTTATCGAAAACTGAGATTACTTTATCAAACTGACGGTGCCACTAAGGTCTAGAATGAGCACTAGGACCAAGATGGAAATGGTAAATTAATTGTTCGATAGATGACTAATTCTGAAGAGAATGAAAGGAAGAACCGAATGTATACGAGCTCTGTGAGTGGTTCGAGAGGAAGCTTGAGCGCTTGAGTGCAAGCACACGCCATACCCTGATCATCTATTCACTTCAATAACTTTCACCACTTTAGCTTCTTGCTATAGTACACTTAGACACACTCGGTCACAGAGGTATACCAACACGGCCGTTTAGAGGCGGGAAAGCTGAGAGTTTGAGGTTTACCACAGTGTTTCTAGCTCTTTTTCTGACGCTCGAGCTTCACCACCAACTGCATAGAAACTTACTTTCTTTGTTTGAGGTCGACCGTCTCGAATCGTCACAAAGCTTCTCGTTTCAGACAACGTCTCTATCGACCAAATGCGTCCGCCCGGAAGCCTCCAGCATTAAAGTAAAGTTTTTGACAAATAGTTTTTATTTGCAAACGGTTTTCAACTATTTAGGATATGAATTACTGTATAGTTCATCTCATTTCAGAAAAGATACTTCTGAGTCGCGGGAAAACTTGAGCAGTCAGGACATCAACAAGGCCAAAAGATCGCCGATTCGCAAAAGTAGGTTCCCATTCTCTCTGAACCAGACATGGAGAGGTTCCTAGAGGATATGATTACTTCGCCATATCATGCATAATCATATGAGTACATGGCGAAGGCCTCATGGATATGGGATAGCGAAATTATGGGACATCAAATGCACAAAGGCATAGTTCACGATAAAAATTACTTTTGAGATATCTCGTTAGTACGATTTTCCCGGAACCCCGTATGCCCTATATGGCGCTGCCATACCTGAAAACGGCTTAGATAGGGCGTTATAAAGGCTCAAAGATTGTACCGTGTGTACCCTCGGACGGATTTCACTGGCAATCTAGATCTGCACAGTCCTGGTTTGATGTAGTCAGTCCTTTGCGCAATTGTAACAACTGAAAACTCGTCCGAATACCCATCCCATGGTATTCCCGTCATGATAGTCTCGTCCAACCTCTACTATCCCTACCTTTAAGATGCCTTATTTTTTTAAATCAGCGAGTTTTCTTGTTTTCGTCACTACGATGAAATATTTCCATCCTACACTTCCGCTTTTTGACTAAAAAGTAGTACCTTCAAATTATCGTGGACTGAGTCCTGTTCGAAGCCGAAGTACTGCCCGGCACAGAGCTTCAAGCCAAAACGAGCTTCATTCTCCGTTTTTTTTCACGCTGGGGATAAATATATACAATCTTGGCTCTCTCGGGGTTTCTCCTACTTAGTATTCACAATTTTATACAAGTTATACAAGAAACTTTCGTCTGGGAGCTAGTTTTGTTAGAGCAATAAGATGGGCTTTTGCGGAAGTTCCTGCTGAAAAATACAAGGAGCTATCGAGCTATCGAGCTTTGCGCTAATTCAACCCATATGTCGTCGATTTTTCAATTCAACCTGTTCAGAACTGCTTTCATCGTCGAACGATGTGATTTCTGCTGTGGTCACTGCTCCCACACCAACACCTCTTGATGAGACAGCCGAAGCAAGTCTGTACAACATTGAAGATGAGAGGTACGATCTACTCTAGGAGATTCTATACAGCTGGGATGTAGATAAGTGAAATGGCACAAAAGCGGGGATGCTGTGGAATGGTGTAGTGGATGTGCACGGGTTGTTCAGGCAAGTTTCATTGTACCCCCTCTTTTTAGCCAACTTGACTACCAAGCTGTGTTTGGTTCGCGACCGAAAGTGGCTCGAACTCCTGACGGTGCCAGTCATCGAGGCAATTTCTCTCGCTGATATGTGTCGCTCCACGACATTCTCCGTCTGCAATAATGCCAAAGACTATCGCAATGCCAATTTTCTGGTTTTTCTTTTTGCTTTTTATTTTATTTCTTATGTATCTGTTGGTTCTGCAAAGTTTTTCCCTGTGCTTCGTGGATAAATAAATCTGATGCTAATCCTTGTTACAATAAGAGAAACATTCCTATTGAAAGCTGGTTCCTTTCCAGAAATGCCGAAACATTAAGTCAATTCCTCTAAATATGAAGCATAGAACCAATACTATTTCAAACTATAGAATTATTACGATCAAAGGGATCCATGAAATCCTCAAAGATGAAAAGATCCCCGAGAATGCGATTCTTTTCAATTCTTTTCGCCTTTTCACACCCCTCTAGCTTCCTGTCCAATATTTGGCTACATTTGCCTGCCATCAGTAAATAACTGGTACATTTATTCCGCAAGATCTGAAATTAAGGATAGTTGTTCAAAGGAACCTCTTGGAGGCTGAACGAGTCAATCAGTTGTAATGATCCCTTCCCTGTACCCCCACTTTTTAGCCAACTTGACTATACAGCTGTGTTTGGCGGAAGATTTTTGCTCTGAACCCGGGCTCTTCTCCAGTACTGTGGAGCTAATTTTGCTTGACTCCGAAAATGAACAACGATCTCTCCTTCATACTTATGATTAGCATGGTGATGAAAATGTGATTAGCAGCTCATAGGAGATCACAATTGAGAAGGGGAAAGAACCACACGGACCACCTAACCTTTGACACAATTACATGCATCAAGACATTAGATGAAGATATTATGAACAGCCATAGTTTTTCTTTTTTTCCTTTCGCTTTCCGATATTTTGTTTAACTAATGAGTTACTCGGGATGAAGGTTTTGGAGCTTCGCTGGATTCTCATCCATGTACCCCTTTTCGGTCATCACACTGACTAATTTGGGATTAAAATAGTCTCACAGGCCGAGTAGCAGAATCCAAAAAGATGGTGGATTCCGAATGATACTGGAACTCGATGTTCATAGAACTTGAATCCATAGAACAAGAGCCCCTTCATGGTTCAGTGCTATATGGAGCAAAGAATACGGTGACTGTGTAATTAGTTATTTATGGCGGATGCCCATTGTGATAATTAACTCGTGTGCCATTGAGATGTTGTTGTCCTGAACTTGCTTTGAGCGCCTTTACATTTACGTCTTCGTTAAATGCAAGTCATCCGTCCGATTCACTCAATAAGTCATGATCATCGCCAGTTTTCATTACCTATCACTCGAATAGCGGCATTGCAGTTATCTCATCAGCTAGAAGGATTAAACGCTTTTCGTGTCGATCAACCCTTTTTTGGGAAACGCCTCGAATCCCTTTCGGAATCAATGCATTTATGAAAAGATTGACGACATAGGTAAGCATCGATCGGAGATTCGATCCCTGGGCCATGCGTTGGTGATAGAGCCTCATTTGGCTGTGATAGTGCCTCCTCTCTTTACTTCACTAATGCAAGAAATTTTGCATGTCATTTTTCACCCCGGGAGACTATTTCTTCCTAGATTTGAATCATCTTCTATGTAATTTCTATGAACAAAGTTGTTTCAAGCCATGACTTTTCTTCCATTTTTGATTCATGGCGCACTCCACGACACCACTCGTTCAGTGGGCAAGGGCTGACAACCCACACTAATCGACGCTCGTCTACTGAGCCAGAAAAATTACAAAGTTTATGGGTCCTAGCAGCGAAAGGAGTGACAGGATCAGATATTGAAGTTCTTCACCAAAAAGATCAAAAGAGGACCATTAAAGAGCAGGAGGAAGGTTCATTTGAAGTGCCTCATGCAGTGGTAGGAACCGTTACGCGGTTTTCTGGAATACTCTGCTTAGTGTCCCAAGTAGTAATAGTTCCACATAACGAAATCGATGCCACAGACAACATCTTTCATCAGAAGAAAAACCTCAGATGTAACAACATACCAAACTAAACCCTTTTGTGTGACTAGAGGCACTTGTGAGGCACTCGTGGAACCTGGAGAAGGCCGGGAGAATGCGAAGCATTTCGTAGCACTCGGTGACTCTGAATAGGTGTTACAGCGTTTTTGGTACGAACAACATTTGTCCGAAGCAACAAAACTACCACCGCTTTACCCTACCTTTCGCCCATTTTCTCAATAACGAGTGCATAGAATGAGGATAGGATGCTGAGGGTGTTGCCATTTTCTTTTTTTTCATTTCTTTTTCATTTCTCTAATAGAAACTGTAGACTATGACGTACCAATACAAATGCTACTACGCACCCATGAAACGAGTCGAACATTGGAGCCTTCGAGAACTTTCGAAAATATTTTGAGATGACTGGGAACTAGCCATCCAGAAAGCATTGAAGCCTTTCAAAAGTATGTGTTCTGTAAAAAAAACCAACCAAAGTGACCGAAAACAAGTGGAAGAGCAATTGAAAGGCACAATTCTCGATAAAAATAGTTTTGGAATAACCCGCTAGGATAAATCTGTGCCCCTCTCGTATACCACATGAGGCGCTGGCAGATCGGAAAACGGCATAGATAGCGCTCTATAAAGGCTCAAAGATTGTTCCGTGTGTGTCCGCCTACAAGTTTGGAAGACATTGCAGAGGCTACATGATTAATAAGGGAACCCATGTAGGAAATCCAAACAACTTTTCATAACCCGGAGTGTCAGTGAGAGGCAGTTCTGTACAGTTCTGGCTTGACGTTGTTAGCTTTTGGCGCAATTGCAACAACTAAAATCTTGTCCAAATACCTCTTCCATGTCCCTTCCATCATGGTAATCTCGTAGAACCCTTATTTTCACTATTTTTGAGGAGCCCCATCGCAGAACCGGCTAATTTTCTTGCTTCCTTCACTACCGATGCACTATTCCCAACCGAAATTTGTTTTTGGCTCGAAATGGGAACCTCAAAAATATCGTTAACTGCGCCTTTGAAGCTTTTAGCTATGGAGTGTTGCAACAGCAGGACAACTGAGCTCCAGGCTCAGTAAACCTGAAGCCAGCGATGTTGAGCAAGTTTCAGGTTTGGTAACAGACCATCTGTACGAATCAAGCTCAGTTACGCTGTCATCACAACCGCTTGTAGGACGTTCAAGTTTTTCTACAAAGTATGAGCTGCGGAACGGAGGCAGAGCGCGATCGACTAACCTCGAAAAGCTAATCATTGTCTCTGCCGTATGGAAGTGAAGCATTTTAAAGCTCTTTTAAAAACCCGAAAAAATCGGAAATTTCAGAAAAGGTTTCCATCAATTTAGAATTAGAGGTTGAGCGCAGCGCTGGAATTTAAGTTCAGCGATTGCCATTGTGCTCCCATTTAATCAAAATATAACAGAGCTTTCTACTTTCTAGTATCAATCGTTACAATTCGATAAGAAAGCCCTCTCCAATGATTGAACTACATAACTGTGGAGTAACGATAATCGATCTTCAGAAGACTTCTGTTTGTTTTTGCCAACACATATTTGGAAGCTCCAAGGTTTATGAATAAAAGATGAGAAGGGCGAACGCTTATGATCGAAGCATGGTGGTATTTCATAGCGCTGAGCATATAGAGAGCAGTGAAGAACAGAACACATGTAGGAGAAAGCCTCCATAGTCATAGGACCCACAACATTTTTGAGATAAAAAAGCTTTGGAACCACGTAGCGAAGGTTTAGTTCTCGATTTGTCCTTCTTTCTATTCATTTATTTCCGAATGCTGTGTTTCTCGAAGAGAGCGACCGTTTTTGTTGAAAACCGATTTTCTCCATGAAGTTTAAGCCCCTGCGCAAGGAACTGAGAGTGGAGCCCCTCTCTACATGAAAATGAGCTTGATTCCTACAGCTGAGTAACTCCAAGAAAAAAATTCAAAAAAATGTGTAAACTGCGGCGACACTACCATGATCTGAATGGACAGCAACGGGAAACTACCCCAGCAACGGGAAACTACCCCAGAACGGAAAAAACCCCCATTTCACTTTTTTTTTTGGTAGTCAAAAGACTCCTGCAGTTTTTTCACTGCAGTAGCTGATTGCTTTGTCAAATCCGTGGCGAGGTGCGTTTGAAAGTCTCGCCATGGGCCAAATTTGTATGAAAAAAAAGCATTCCTGAGGCCCCAATATGAAGGTTTTTCTCTTGAGTGCAATAGTAAGTGATAGTTATGTGGAAGTGTACGTGCGAATTCTTTGTTAAGACGTTGTTCAGATATGAGTGAAGAACTAACAGTAACTTATAAGCACCAGCATGTTGTACTTCTGGCCTGTTTCCTCAACATCTAGCAGAGAGAACTTGATTGCGGCGATGTTTTTGGGGTAGATTGAGTCCCTCAGAGACAATATTGGTGAGCTGTCACGTCACTGGCTATGAGATATCCAACAGAAAAACCTCGCTGGCAATAGAACTCGCGATGCCTTTTAGTTTCTCGCCTTGAATATTAAACATCTATTGTCAGCATAATGAACGAATACTGAATGAATTCTTCTCCGATCATACCATTTCTGTAGTAGATTGATTTTAGCGTTAGCTCCCAAAATATCCTCAGAATCATTGTAACTAAAGACAAATTCTTGTACGAAATGTGAATTATTGACTATAACACGATCCAGAACCTGTACTCCCTTTTCCTTATCCACTTTTTTTTCCCAAAGTCAGGAGCTGAAAGAGTCGTTGGCTAGAGGGATACGACGTGCTGGACCGAGGAAGTCAGAAGTGAGAGTCATATATAGCGTAAGGGCTACAGAGAAGGGATATATCCAGTTGATGAAGTGCGTTTACCAAATCCTAATTTCTAAAATGGGTTGTTGCACCAACTTCCTGCCTGACTCATGGTTGCCGTGGCCACCTTCAAAACATGCCGTTCGCTCCGATGCTTAGCAAACTTGAAAACTTGCTTATGAATGGTTTCAGCTCTTGGTTTCTGTCCCCCTCGCTTCTGACTTTGGTTTCAAGTTGACAAACATAAGCTTTCTTACTCTAACTGCTCATGGTCGCCTCAGTCTTCATCGAGATTTAAGGTCCGCTACAAAGCCTGCTCGGCAATTCTCGAGCAATCATGAGTCAAATTGGATTTGGAGTTTTTTGTCAAAAAGTAAAGCAGTCACATGGATTCTTTAATGCTTTCACAATTTTTGCCTGCTTGGCAGCATCTTAAAAGCGCCAGGTGATTCCCTCAACACATGAGATTCTCACTTTTTGTTGACGAAATTTGAAATTTGGCAGAGTCTGGAAAAGCACCAAACATTGTTTCGATGAATGCCTTCGACACTGCCATGACGGAACCCTCGAAAAGGTGGCACTTCACTTGGATGATCTTGCCTCTATTCCTCCGGATTTCGAGTGTAGCCGAATACAACCCCTTGAGAATAAGTGAATGACATGTTGCTGTCGCTTGGTTGGGTAATGCTTACTGATGTTCGTGTTTGGAACTTTTTTCTACGTCTGAAGCTAAAATGAAAGAGGTTGTAACCACTTTGCGCAATATAGCGACAAAAGGTACGACAATTGACTTCTTGTGGCCTGGTTTTCCTCTACATTACCATTCGTCTTCACAACAAACTGAAGCAACAAAAAGGGAAAGGACCAATTATAATTGTTTACGTAGGCTAACGTATGTGGCAAGACAAAGGATGTTTATTTGGAAGAAAACGTTTTTGCACAAAAGTGCAACTGCACCACAAATTGATTCCGTCGGCACTTTTTACCGTTCTCATCTCTGTCAATAGCATCTGTTGATGTGTGGCTGCTCTTGTGGCTGGCGATGTCAGTCCCCTGTGCGTGCATCCCTGTGATTTATTGCCTCTCACTACATTCTACCGCGTAATGCGGTCTAAATCGTCTTAACGAAAAAGGGTGGTTTGTTATCGCTCATCCCCTCTTTGGAACGCATTAATCTTCACTGTGGAATTGTCCTTATTTGTTTATATTTGACCTGAATAATGGTTCCCGGATTGGAGAGATTTGCTAGTGTAGTCGAGATCCGCTTCGGATTCATTGAGGGTAAGGAAATTGCGAAACTTATTAATGTTCTTCAGTTCTATTGCATCACTAACTCTCACACCTGTGGCCTGTCGTCCCGTTGATCATCGATTTCCTCGAGCGCCATTCGTCCCTGTCGCGAGTTAGTATAGTCCAGTGGATTGCCCTCGCTCGAAGGAGGCGGGGTAAAGCATTCCCTATCCAGTACCCATTTGTCGGAAACTAGTCAATACTCCAATATCCATATGTCGAAAACTAGTCAATACCTAAATTACACACGAACATCTGAGCCGCCTTAGTCCCAGATATCCTCCCTAACGTTCAACTGAAAGCGGCTCAAATAATCGGAGAGGTGCTTGCTGCTTGACCTAATCCCCCGTTGCTATGCCTAACTCAATGTAGCAACTGAGGAAGCTCTGTAGCCCAAGCTCCCACCTATGTACTATTCCTAGAGCTTGGAATCTAATAGGGACGTCTTAACGCCTCACTTTCGAACGTCCGTGGCAGACGTCGAAATGGACGAGAGCCTACACCTTCATATGAGCAAAGTTCACATCCAATCCCTTGCTCTGGTGACCAACCATTCCTCAACTTTGTTCCGAGCTGTACAGTAGATGGCTCGCTATCACAAAAGTAAAGTGTGTCTCGAGCAGTGCTGAGTGTTGAAGATCTGCCGATGGGAAGGAGCTGGAAAATCGACAAAGTCCCATTTGCAGATTTTGTGTTTCCACGAATGAACCACTTGACGGGGAAATCGGCACATAAGCACTGGCCGCGGTTGGACTCCTCGATTCCACCGCCCCATGAGTCCCCAACTCTGGGCGATGCGCGGACGCATTTTACATAGTTTGCAATATAGAAAACAGGTGGGCGCAGAGAGGGTGGGGGAGAGGGGGGGGGGGGAAAAGCGGGTGGGGGAAGGGAGGAAGGTAAGGGGTGTTCTGACTATTGGCTATACTTCTGGGTCACCCCCTCGTTTCCCACCCCATACTTCGAGCAATGTGCGATGTTAGTAACGTCTCCATTCGCCCCCGTTATGAGCCACTTCAGTTCAACGAATTCTCCTCGAGGGACTTCACCACGAAATCGTCATTCTTTCACTCAGAACTTCCAAGAAAAATCTGAATGTTGAGTCAGCGCACTGCTCGTGTTCTTTCGACGTCCCGAGGGATCGAGTCAATAATAGCTCCGATCCCGTCCTCGTCATAAAATATTATGTCCTAACCCCCTGATCATCGATTTCTTCGTATGACGGAAGCGATCCCAATTATTGTTCCCAAGGATTAAATATATGTATATCCACCTGCTAATTCGGTATTTCTCTTTCGATCAATAAACATCTGTTCCATTCCATGCGTACTTCACGCAGAATGAGATATGACTAGGGCAACAACGAGCAGTTGTATACCCTCTCCTAAAAGCTCTTCCCAGCTTGGATGCACCTCCATCTTCTTTACCGTGATTTTCCTCAGTAATACCAGTACAGCAGGCTCTTTTGGAAAATATCGTTCAAACCGGAAAGCGAAGCAATTGGATGACAAGTACGTAGGGGAAGGCACAACTTACAACAGGATATGATCACTGCCAGTGTTTTTCGTTTATCCGTTAGTAGCGGGCTAGGCCCTGTCTTATGGATGCCCACTTCATGATAAGCATGGATCCGCAGTCACCTACTCAGTAAAATAGAAATTGTAATAGTTATGTTATTGTAAACTATCATAGGTACTTTAGGCCCAACTTTGTGAACATTAGTTCTCAGTTCTTAAAAAACTGAAAACAAGCCCCAAGGATTCTCTGCGCCCATCCCCCCCCCCCCCCCCGCCTCCACGCTGCTCCACCCCATCGTGACACAACAGCTCACGTCGATCGACATCACAACATTGTTGTATGTAATGTGTCAGGATTAACGACTAACTTCCGAACTACTACAGTAAGCCACTACAGGCCACTATATTGATTGTAATTAGTAATTTGTAGTTGAGCACAGCTCTGTTCTTAATGGGATGAATGGTAAAGTAAACTCGGTTGGTCTTCTGATCGAGCTATGTAGAGCAGAAGTGGATGTATTCAGTCCCACTCTCAGAGCTATGTGTTTAGGCAACTGCCGAACGAAAGAGACTTGTCATACAAACAAATTAATCCAAACGATGTGAATATTGTGATGACGACCAGCTGCGCCTAAAGAACAGGCGTCATGGGGCATGATTCTACAAACAAAATGGCGACATTGAAAGGCACAGTTCACGCTAAAAATGGTTTTTGATATTTCTACATAAGATGCACCTTTGGCCTCAAGGATAGCACGAGAGGCAATGTCGGATCGAGAAACGACCGAGATAGAACAGGATAAGGGCCCCAAAACCGGCTTAGCCGACGGGTACAGCCAGGGCACAACGCATGGCTGTAGAGATTGCATATTTCGCACCGGGACGCACACTTTGCACGCAGGCAGCTTTCTCTAGTCAGCTGTAAGCGGTGGCACCCATATTTGGAAAACTCGTCCGAGCACCTTTTCCATGCAATGCTTGCCATCACATTCTCGTCCACCCCAATTTTACTACACTTCTGAAACCTTATATTATTCTATATGACAAGACGGATTTCATAGTGCCGTGAATTTACTTTTTTCCTTTATGCACTATTCTAGACTGTAGCTTCCAAGGTCGTTTTGAACTAGACACCCCAAATTATCATGAACTTTGCCTTCAACTGGAGCCTAACCGGCATCCTAGCAAAACTTCCACACTACTACTTAAATCCCTGCCCTTTACAACCTGCCTAAGATTCCTTAGATTGAGAGAAATATCAGGTCATTTCAGCAGCGCTTGACCGAGAACGTTCCTGATATGTCCTGAAGATCCACCCATGACGTCACCGTAATGCAGAATTGACGTCATGTTGCTACGGGAGCATGCGATTGCGATTGGAGCGCGTTTCTTTTTGGCGCTGACGTGTCAGTGTCCGCTCAATACCCTGTCGCTGTCGGTGCTCATCGGCACAGCGCCCTACTAAACTCAACCGAACTTTCCCATTCTCAGTTTGTTAGTCTGTTTTATCTAGCACTGAAATTCTTCGGACACTGTGCTATAGGTCGTCTTGGAAAATGTGAGTGTCAGGTGTTTTTTATGAGGAGTCTTCTTTTTGTCATCCTTTCCTGATTTATCACTCATACGCAATTCTTTACAACGATCTCGGGAACATGAGGGATTGGCCAGCTCAGATACATTTATTGTGTGAAGGTTATCTTTCCAATCTAACTTATTTAGATTCCTAACACTTGTTCTCATGCTAATTTATGAGTGGGAATTGCAACTTATAATCTTTTGACTTAACGCGATTTTTTTTTCGAAAAAGCAAACGAATTTGTTTGCCAATATCTATAGCGTTGAAATTGAAGGGTTTTTCGTTTCTGCGTATGAGCCTGGTGCTCCAAAGATCATGCCATTTTTGAAGAGAACAAATGAAATCTTCGGCGATTGAATTTTTTGAAATCACTTGGAATCCAACTCTTGTCCAATAATCAAGTGAATTCATCGGCTCTTACCTTTGATAGTTATTTAGAACCAACAGCCACACTGTCCCCCTCATCGGAGCTCATTTCCCCTGTTGTAATACTCGCTATCCCGGCAAAGGAGCATGGAGATATTTGATCAGCTGAGCAGTACATTCACTTTGAATAGATCGAAGCTATGTACTTTAGTGCTCACACCACTGATTATTTCAGTTATCGATAGTTCTCGTGAGTCTGGATGAAATCCAGTTCAAGGTAGCCTTTTTATCATATTCATCACCTGTTCAATCATACGTCGCCGAAGAGGACGCGGAAGAATCCGGTTTGTGTGCAGTTTCTGACATATAGGTCTCTCCTCATGAATCTTTTCGAGAGTTTTCAAAATCATAAAATTACCCCTTAAGTCTTAGAACATCATGCGAACTATGCAAAGTATCACTATTCTGGTGTATAGGCTTTTCTTTAGAGATGAGCATGATCGCAAGTTTGCTGTCTGGCTTATTGATGAACCAGAAGTAGAGGTATAAACTCGGATTTCGACAAAATCAATAAGAAAATCGGGCATCAGCATCTTGTTCTTTTGTATTGTCGAGTTACAAAGTCCTCTAATATTCATATATTTAGTTGGTCAGCTGTTCAGCTGGTGTTCGACACACCATATATCTGCAAACAATGCAGGCGAGCTTCATAAAGTTGATGAGTAGTTAGCAAAACTTCGTCCACGGACGAGACTCGAACTCGTGCTTGTGCATTCGGGCGTCATCCTTGTGAAAGATAGAAAAAGAAAAAGATAGAATTGATTGGAAAGCAGCGAATTCTTCACTGTTGCAGAGGTGTCAGGTTACAAGAAGGCAGAGAACATTTTAAGCTCTTTAGAATTTCTACTACTACTACTATTTATCAAGATTTGTTCATACATTCCCGTTTTTCTTTCTTTTCTATCGATTACTTTACCGCTAGTGTTCGATCCTGCTTTTCCTTCCTGGTAAGTGGAGCTGTCGGACCTTGGGAGAGATGGGCATCGTTCTGATGCGTCAAAGTTGGACCGCTCATTTCGAAGCACCTCATTTTACGCGAATTTCCTCCGTTCAAAACGCTATTCCATTATGAGCAACAATGTTCATGGGGCAAGGACTGCTAGAGCTGTTGGTGTATGTTCTTGTATCTCTATGGTTATTGTTGTTTTGATGGCAAAGCGGTCATCAGTGCCTTCAATTTTTGGTATTCGCATGGGATGAGCGATCATAACTTTTTCCACCATGTCTTTTACTTATTTTTGTTCAATTTGTTTCGTCTAATTCTACTTTGTTAATGTTGTTTGGTACAATTAGTCATAGGTCGAGATTCGCGGCGTACCTCTCTGGTTCGTGGCTTGAAAGTCTGGTCAAGACGCTGAACAGTCCCGAATATACTACTGTCACTGTCAAGCCGGCTTGGGCTCACACAGTTTTTCTCAGTGCGATGTCGGTAAATTATTTTCGTGGTGGCTTAGTTTCTCTTTCTCTTCACTGCGGTAATTGGGTACTCCGCAATAGTACAAAATCTGTCTGCTGGTCTAAAGAATGAAGTTTTGGGGTTGATCAGTCCTGTTTTGGGATACACCACCGCACTTAACTTCCACTCAAGATCACAGTGGCTTGTTGGATGCGTTTTTGTCTGGACAATGAATTGCGGTAGCGCGCCGATGTACTTTCACTCATTTTGTCCTCCCAAACAAAACTGGTACCAATCAGGCGACTCTGGAAGGATGGATGTTTTGTTGGCCTGGGAGGATATAAATCCGGGGTTCGATCCTATAGCAGTATTCGTCCTTACTTGTGCGATATTACGCCACTCGCCAATGCACTGCCGGTCGCCCTTTCTTTTATGCACACTTCAACACGGAATCAGTAAGGGCCAATGCGTGCACGTCATTTTGCAATTCAAGTTCCTATTCCCCTTTCACAGTTTGCAACTTCCGCTCGACAACACCCCGACCTCTCCTACAGTGATCAATACCCATGTTTGTTTGTTGCGCCATATGTCAGGATTGAATTCATTTGAGGCACCCCAGTTCCAGGTTCTTCGTTAATCTACCTATTGGGGTGATTACCTAGTCAGAAATAGCGTCCAGAAAGGTTCCATTATCCTAACGGTGGGTAGAGGCGGATAATAGCAAAAAAACTGGCTCGCCATCCTTCTGCAATCAACGAAGCCTTCGTGAAGACCCTTCACATAACCAATAATGTAAATGTTCATCACACTCACGGCTGCCATAGGTTCCCTCGTTCATGAAAGACGCCTTCAGTTAGGGGTTTTACCGCTGCCACTGGCCGACTTTAGAGTCCGCGATCTGAAAACAGCGTTGCTGCGCCAGCGTGAGCTCCGTTCAGTTATGATTACCGTTCTTCGAAACTTTCAAAGATTCTTCACAATTGGTTCGCCACCTTCAACACTAATGATGTCAGCTAACCACTCAGATGCCGTTTTGCTTAGCCTCTCTAGTCGAGTGGTGTTTTTTCTACAGGTTTTGCATAAGATTTGTAGACTGGAGTGGTTTCGGCCAATCGCACTTCTGTGAGGACGAAAAGATCGTTGCTACAGGTATTCATAAAAATAAAACTTCCGGAACGAGTACACCCGGAAATCAGATCTACGTACTTGCCGACAACACTCTGATAGCCTCATTCTCTCTCTCTCATTCTCATTCTCTCGATATTACAGTTGTACACTATCTTTGATGTCCTTCCCCTCTTTGACTTTGATGCCATGTTTCATTAAATATTCAGTCTTTTAGGAAGAATGAAAATGTTAACCGCTAGATGGCATTGAATAATTTCAGCGGCTGCTGGTTGTGATTGCTTTTCGCACAAACCTTTTCCTTTTATGATAAGATTCTCACCTATTTTTCGTGTCTAAGTGTTTCATCACAGACTTATTAGAGTTCAGAACCTAACGATATGTTCACATTGTGCAGCCTGGGATTGGGTGGATATCCGCGAATAATCCACCCATTAGACGAATTCATGACTTTGAAGAAGGGAAGGGTTCTTTCCATGTAGAGGGAGCAGTGCTGGAGTCACAGGTTAATGAGAAAGTTTCCTGTTCGTTCTCCGTGGGATAGCCTTCGTAATTTGGCAGAAAAGCGACCTAATCCTTCTCTTCATCAACCTGGCAGCAAGAGACGCAGCTTCTAGAGGATTTTGCACTCTAGCTGCAGGATAGTGGGGAGGTTGAGAAGAATAGCAGCTCGTACAAAAGGTACCAGCACTGGGCGAGGCGTGCATCACGATGGGTGGATGTTGCAGTTAGATTAAAGTAATTGTGTGATGGAGCATGGGTCAATTAAAATGAGTTCGCACAAGAGTTTTTGGTTACGAGAATGATGCTTCGGGAGTTTCAGCAAATGTTCTGTACGCGGTGCTTAATGCTTAAAAGACTGTAGTTCATCGAGACGCCCACAAAATCAGAGTGGTTTTTTTTTTGAATAATAGAAATGCACATCGATTAATGTTTGAGTATAGCATGGAGCTGTCGATTTCTAGATTTCATAATTGAAGAGAAACTCTAGTGGAGCAGATTATGGGATGAAGTTAGAGGTGGGGACTCGTTTGGGAGTATCTTGAGCTGTACGGGGGTGCGTACAGCTCAGGATACTCCCAAACGAGTCACCACCTCTAACTGCGTAGGCTTTAGATTAAAAGAAAATTGGTCTATGTAATCCCCGAGTCGATTTCACGGCAAGTTTCTGGGAAAGATAGCCAATTTTTACCTTTAGTAATACCTGTTGCATGTTGTTAATTACACTTGAATGGGACGTTGGAGAAAACTTATAAGGGCCTGCGATACACAATTAGGAGTGCTTAAGAATCTTTGCAGAATGACTGAAGTGGGAGTACATTTTATGATTTTCACATTCTCCGCCGTCCACAAAAGCGGTTCTCATTGTTTCGATCGTATACAGTGCGCGTCAATTGCATATGCCATCCCCTATTTTTTCTTTTATCTGAGTTGTTAGGCAACATTGCGAGCTGAAATGTTGACCAACACTTACTGAGTGAACAAGAGTCTCAACAAAGCCTAAACATATTTGAACGCTGGGGTAGCGCCCTTTTTTTTTGGTGATCAAGTGAAAATTAGCCGCGTCAATTGCTTATGCCATGCCGACATTGCTACGAAATATCTTAAGTCCACGCAGCCCTATAGCCTTCTGTCCAAAACTGTCCTGTCCGCAATCCAAAGCAGTCCACCATGCCTAAGGGTCGTCGTCTATCTTCAACAGAACAAAGCCAAATTCTATCGCTTCTCAAGCAGACCATAGCAACAAGGCCATTGCGGAACAACTCGGCCGATCCAGACGATGCATCGACGGTTTCGTGAAGAATTCTGCGGCATACGGTCAAGCACACGGAGGAGGACGTCCACTGAAATTGACACGAGCCGACCACAGACTGATCGCTAGATTGGCTTCCAATTCAACCATGAGTGCCAATCAGATCCGTGCACGACTTTCACTAAATGTGTCGACTTCCACTGTATTGCGAGCTATTCGTCGTCGAATATTCTTGAGGAGGGAGAGGATGAAGCTAGCTCCCCGTCTGACCAGGAGCCATCGCGAAGCCCGATTCGAGTTTGCAAGAGAAATTTTTCAAGAAACTGGAGAAAGGTGAGGGTTTGACTCATTTTAGAAAGTGCGTTGCTAGGCTCCTACATGGTTTAGGTGATTTTTTCCGATTAAAAGAAATTCAATCTGGATGGTCCTGACGGGCATGTTTATTACTGGAGGGATCTACGAAAGGAGCCTAGGATTTTTGCGAAACGTGTATTAGGCGGAGGAACTGTTATGGCATCGGCGGCCTTCTCTTCCTATGGAACGCTGGATATGGAGTTCATCTCCACGCACATGAATTCGCAAGAGCATCAAGATATTTTTCAGCGCAGTTTGCTTCCTTACCTCCACGATCATAGGCGAAAAAGACTCGTTTTCCAACAGGATAACGCTCCTGCACACATCTCGCGTTCAACTTTGGGGTGGCTAGGGGATCACCATGTGGATGTACTGGATTGGCCTCCATGCTCCCCGGACCTAAACCCCATAGAGAATCTCTGGGGTATCTTGGTGCGCAGGGTCTTTGCCGGGGGGTCCAGTATGACAGTGTTTCTTCGCTCAGAGCAGCCATTCTAAGTGCATGGAACTCAATTCCAGAAAATGTAATTCAAAATCTCGTTGACAGTATGCCAAATAGAATTCTCGAAGTTATTCGTGAAGTAGGTGTTCTAACTAAGTATTAATGTTTTACCAATTGTGCTTTTTTCTGTTTTTTTTATTATGCGTTGAAGTATGGCATATAGTTTTGACGCGGCATATTTATTAAAATGAACTGTAAAAATGAAGCTGTTTTTTTGAACGGGTTTATATCTCGTATATGTGAGTCTCTGACACAGTCCACTGTAGTGCAGTATGTCACATGTGACAGAAGTGGGTAGGAACCGAGATAACAGGAAAATGTGGGGGTGGCATATGCAATTGACGCGCACTGTATGCGTAAGAGTCTGCTTTCAGACTTTATCAATTCAACCGCCGTCCATCCGTTCATCCGGCGCGTTGTAGTCGCGTTGCGTGCGTCCCTAGCTACTTATTGACAGGATTGGATCACGTGCCAGTGTTGTCAACAAGTGGCTAGGGCCGCTGTCGCACCTACGCAACGCACGACGGCCGGTTGAATGGTTGAAGTCTGAGGACAGGGATTGCGTGAAGGGGTAATGGGGAATTTTGTCGCATGTAACTCTTTTCATTGAAAGTAATGTTAGTGACTTGGGCAAAATCGTCCCTTGAACCTCTCATTGCATCTACATGGTGTTCAAAATAGGTAAAAATGGTGGTGATGATAATGAAGTGGAAAGGGTTAGTTGTTTTCGTCTAATCTTGATAGAGGCTTTTTTGCGCAACGGTTAAGATTGTCTCCAGCGAGGAAGTCCAAACATGCATTATGGGTAGTGGATCCATTGTGGATCTTACGCCACAATTCTGTAGGTCTTATGCCATGGTCCTATATGTGAATAAATTTCGATATGTGGGTTGAAGTAACCACTGTCTGCTAGTCTGTAAGTGTTTCAGATTTTACCGAAGTCTAATCAGGTCATAGAGATACGATTTGGGGGGTGCGCTATAATTTTAAGTAACATGGCCGTGCATTCACCACATACGGCAGTGCGGGCCCTCCCAAATTCTTCCGTGTCCCACATAGGATGCGTAATCGCGTCGAGATCTATGGGCGACTTCGATTTAATCGCGATCGGCTCATTATAGTTCACCATTCTGTTGGGTTAGTGGCATATACTTCCCAGTATAGTCATGTTTAAACCTGTTTCCAGTAGCGCAAATACAAGTTTAGTCGCGATCAATCGGTCATGACCCATTTCGGGACCTTGTGGTGGGCTAGGCATACGGGAGGGGGTTCCCATTGTTGTCAATCGATCCTTTCGATATCAAGTCCAAGCCTGTTTGTATGACCTCCTTTCCTGATGCTGCTTCTTTATCCTTCATCCATCCCGTGACTTATTCACTATTTTCGCAAAATGCTTCGGGAAAGGATGAACGTTCGATGATGATCTTATGCGGATCTTTACGTCCACCTTTCGATTTCAGTGGGGAACCCCTAGCGCATAATAATCCGACAAGTGGCTTCAATTATAGTGACCTCATGAATGTGTGTATAGCTGAATGCTAAGGATTTGCATTATCAGTGCGTTATCACTCTACCGGCAGTAAACTCTTTGACAATCTAAAAAAGGTGGCTTCAGTTTCAGAATTGCCATTGATCTTGGATGTTTCATATCGATGAATAGGAATAAAAAGTCGGCAAATGGTGAATAATTCATCGCATGCCATTACGTTGCCTTAAAATGATACCGCTTAGCAATTCAATTGGCTGATATAGAACGTATGAGAATTTGATCAGCACAGAATGATGCGTTCGTTCATATCGATATTAATGAAGCTCCGCAAGCATGAAGCTCTTTCAGAACTCCCCTTCAGACTGCAAGAAGGTCTACCATTAAAGGCATTCTTATGTCTTCCCCTTCCCCAACTCCTTGCCCAGAATCGTGTTTTCAATTCGAGGTAGGCCTGTCGTAGCGGTCTTCCAGTCACACATAGGGGTGCTCGTTATTCACAGCCTTTGACCTACCTGTTGTCATTTGTGCCCCTTGTGCCCCAATCGTCGTTTTTTTGAACTGCTTATCAACCTTTTTTTTCAATTTCATTCTTTTTTGGGGCTTACCGTAAGTTATGAATGCTTGTTGTTAACACCTCGCCTTTAGCTGCCATCTCGCTCTTTGTGAGTGGAAGGCGTCCCCATTTACTCAGTTTTTGTTATAACTTTTTACCTGATTTAGATTCTTCCTGTTAATAGGGTTTTCTGAATGACGGATTTTTTCGCGTACCATATCACATACTTCCTCATCGTTTTCTGCCTTATACAGGTTTCATGTAAACCTTTTTCATATTTGGACCTTCTTTACAATAATTCATTTTTTGGTTCTTGCGAATAGCTTGGGATGAGCCACGATTTTGATGTTAGGCAACTTGAGTCACCTCATATGAAGCTTCTTTCTGTTTATGAGAGCAGTGATCCACTTTTCGTGCAATCCACATTTGTCTTGTTGAACTGAGCCTTCCTAATGGTTTTTCAATTTATGCATACAGGCTCACTGAAGGACTTGCATGTATACACATACCAACAGATGCACGCTCTGACGTGGCACCCTGTACTGTATAGTTAGGAGGTCGTGGAATAGATGTGGGTAGCTACTTTGTTGGACAATTCGTGGATTCTTGTTAGATGGATACTTGTTAGATGGTTAGATATTTCGGTACTATTCTACTATTACACCCCCAAATACTCAAAATCCTAATTTTCGATGAAACTTCGCCTATAGAGGTAATCCGATGCCCTGATAACGAATATGACCTTCATTTTTGGCGCTGGCGCTACTTGGCGCCAATTGGCGCCAATTTGGCGCCAAGGGTGTTTTCACCAAATTTGCTGAAAACTTGCCTTTAGAGGTTATTTGAGGTCCTGATAACGAATACAACATTCACTTTTGGCGCTGGCGCCATTTGACTCCAATTTGGCGCCAAATTGGCGCCAATTGGAGCCAAATGGCGCCAACGCCAAAAATGAAGGTCATATTCGTTATCAGGGTATCGGATTACCTCTATAGGCGAAGTTTCATCGAAAACTAAAATTTTGAGTTTTTGGTGGTGTAACAGTAGGAATAGCTCTGGGGGTGTAATAGTAGAATAGTACCGATATTTCTGTGCTTGTGTTCTGATTTATTTGATTTATTCAAAATTCCTTTTTGATTATGCCAATTTGGAAGTGTTCCAACTACATTTCCTAGTTTCTAGTTGATGTTTCTAAAAGAGCTCGCCCCTGTATGCCTTGCTGTAGACGGTTTTGCAAATCGAACCCCCCCCCCCCTTTCAGCTTTATCGAGCCTCCCACTTTTCTGTTCGGGGTTGATTGATCGGTAGAAAATGGAACCTCTTCCGTTAGAGCTTTTACAACTGTTTAAAAATTTCTTCCTTAGCAGGCGGAGGTAGTGTATCCGGCTCCCTGCTAACGCCTAGGCCCCCTAGGACAACAAAGCCTTGGATCCCTTCGGGGGCCATTAATTGGCAGCGGTTCATCTGAGAGGTTAAAAGCCTGACTTGTATCTAGTACGCATTCAATACGCCACTACGATTCTTTATACAGCTTCGGCATTACACACTATACCACACACTTCGCATCTGGGTTGTGGAACCGAGGACTTTGTCGTTACAGAATCCTTGAGGAATCGAGGTGGTGTCTTCATCTGCATCCATCTTTCTTCAACCTTTCGTTTAATAAAACAATGCTCGACATGGAAATGAGATGTTCCGTTATGAAATTCTCTCTGCTCAACTGGCATGAGAGCATTTCGTGCCTAAAGGGGAAGACATTCTAAGGGCCCCTAGCTAATTCCTGTCGTTTCTCTGAGCATCTCTGGCATGGTAATCACATAATCGCATAGTGATTTTTATTATACAAAAGAATGGGACCACAACTCTATCTCTCAGTTCCTAAGTTTTTTTCTTTTCCAACGAATCATTCACATAGGAAATTTCCTCTAAACTTTATTATCTGACTCACCCTAACATGTTTCTTCTTCGTCGTAGCTCTAGTGGTTCCTTCCTGCACGGTTTACCAGTCGAATCTTCCTGTTTAGTCATTTGTCTGGCGATCAATATTACTCATACGTTGGTTGGTAAATAGTTTCGATTCTGCAAATACGAACATTTCGATTTGCTACCGAACTTTTTTTATTCAAACAGAACGCATCTTCTTTACGTGTTCGCCAAATAGAGTTGTTGACGTAATCATTTTGCTGACGATGATCTTTTTACACGAAAACAATGTATCGAGCGTTGCTCTTCTTTGTCCTATGCTATTCATTTTGCCAACAGCTGCGAATCGTTGATCCGTTGTGAGTCCTTTTTAGAGAGCCCACGAGTTCTGAAATATGAGCAGTGAATCAGGACTGTTGCTGAAATGTACAATGCGTCATCATAGAGCCAGGTTCTATAATGGGAGAAACTGCGCTTACGCCTTTTCCGCCCTCTTCGCTTACTCCTTTTCCGCCCTCTTCTGACGGTGTTCTTGTCCTTCTTATTTAAGAGTGTATGGATACCGACAATAATTTTCTTCCCCGGTCGTCATCGTTTGTTGCATATTCTTGTTCTTTCGTGAATATAATATAAAAACAATCTTAGAGCTGCAGTAGCGATTACTGGTGGACGGCCAATGCAGCGGGCAGCAGTAATCCTCGTTTGCTTAGCGGCATTCTGCGCTCCAATATTTGGTGAGTTATGGTTATACGTTGTTGGCTTTGTTGAGCGAAAAACTACTATTTATTGATGAGAAAAATCTGTTGATTGATCAGATTCCCTATAATAAACCATTTGCAGGTGGCCGGTTTGATTTTCGTAAGTCACTTATGTAGAATATAATAGTTGTGTTGCCCTCGTGTAGTACGTCTTTGGTTAAATTGGAACCTATTTTAATTTTTTTATTTAAGGTCAAAATGAACAAGTAAAGCCTCCTCAACCTGGAGCCAACAATCCTGCAGCTGGGTGAGCATCTTCTGTCGACAATTTCTCTGAAAAGCTTGATGAATACCGTGTTCTATCACTGTCATTAGGGACTGCAGTCTTCTCTAATCCAAAGACATTGTGTACAATACATACAGGACCATATTAGTGAGTGCTTTCAGAGCTCAGCGACGTGATTTGTTTCAGCCGACGACCGACCACGTTGCTGGCCACGCGTTGACAGCGCAGGACAGGTTGGGTTGGACCGTGTGAGCGGTATACGTTGGTGTCCAGCGCTGTCACCGCGTGGGGAGCAAGCGGTTGGAACAATGAACGTCGTTGAACTCAGAAAGCACGCAGTCAGAAAGCAAACGGCACGGAATGCAATGACGTACTTTATTGGACTAGCAGCCATGAAGTATTGGAATTAATACAGCTGGTAATTGATTTAGTGCTGTTCCCAGCGACGGAAACCTGTTGAGTTTCGATGCTTGCAAAGAAGATGTTCATCGTCTCTGCAACAAGGTTCGTGAGGTTTTTCTTTTTTGTTGAATCTATCTTTCTGTCCCCCTTCAAGATTAAGTCATTGTTTAGGAAGGAATAGACTTAAAAAGTGATCTTGCCATTTTGGAATGTTTGCAAGATGCTGGTCAAACTGAATCAGCGACACTTACTCGCCAATGTGAGGACCTGGTTTGGCAATACAAGGTACTCTCTTTCAAACTTTATTGGGTGAAGTGGAACACGGCTATCACACCTATCAGTAGTTCAAGGTACTCGAAAATGCAGCGTGCCAAAGAAGTTGAATATATTTTTACGTAATGAACTGACTGGAGTAGTTTCACTCTTTAGAAAGAAAAACTTTATAAGATGCACTACGCTGCTTCGAAAATCTCAGCCTACTTCGAAACAGGCTTAAGTGCCGTCGAGAAACGCATCTGGCGAGGTGATAGTCGACGTCCGTTTCGTTTCCCTTTCTGCAATGCTCAATGCTGCTCTCAAGTAATGCGGATGCGGTGAGGCGTGCCGCATGCCTCGTGCATGCTTTATGCAGAGAAGTCAAGCGGTATGAGATCTGACGAACTATGAGGCGAATATCCAAGTCGGCGAAATTTGGAAAATTGCGCTTGCCTTAACCCTGAAAGATCTTGGCTTCGGGGCAGTGCCTCACGTTTCTATGAACACCGATTTTTGTTGTTGAAATGTGCGTGAGCCCAGTGTATAATTTCTTAGATTGCCGAAACCGAGTAACTGAATGCTTGTGAAACGGATACGAGGGCGCAGTTTTTGCAGCGTTCATCCTGACAAAATTCATCGAGGATTTTATTGTCAGTCCATGTGAGCGCCGCATTCGCCTCGGCATAGCATGAATGCGATTATTTTCTTTATTTAAATATTATTAGGCAATAACCCTCCCCTCCCCGCTCCCACTGTACCCCTAGGTCTCTTGCGCCCCCGCGGTCAGAAAAGTTTGGCAGCTATGTGAATCCTGTAACAGTCTTTCAGACAGTAGTTCTTGCTGTATTCAAACAACGAGAGATGCTAATCGTTCGGAATCTTTGAAGGCGCAAATCGGTGGTAGGACTACGGTAAAAATGCGGCATCGTAGTTCCTGATAGGGAAATTTCATGGTAGTTGAAAGAAGAATTCACATTGAACAAGATAAAACCGAAATAGAAAGTTCAGAATAGAAAAGCTCTCCAGCAGTTGAGTGTGATGCGCCCATGCTTTGTTTCCTTTTTTTCTTACTCTAAAACTCATCGCCTATGCAGCGTGAACATTTAATGCGTAGAAAACGGTATGCATTAAGAGCAATTCCCATTATGTCGCTCGTTTCAGTGCTGTCGAAGAAATTCCAAGTGCATCAATGTTGTAAGCTGTAGTTCTACCTGTTTGACGATTTTTCAGGTCAAACTTACTCAAGATGAACGGTTCACTCAGGCGGCTGTGAAGTATTGTCAAGAAGAGATCGACAAGAGTCCAGGTAAGTCCCACACAAAGAAAACCTTATGTCAAATCTCACAAGTCTTCAAATTTCTTCATTATAGCGATGAAGAAGTGCACTGAATTGACGCAGCCTGGATATGCGCTGAGTTGTTTGCTCGAGTTTACTCCGAACGTGACGGCTACGTCGCAGTGTCATGCTTTTCTACGTTAGTGGTGTTTTGAGATTTTTTTTTTATTTAAGGAAAACCCATTGAAAAGGCAGTGCATCCACGTCTTTCTATCGTTACTTTTCCGGTATCTTTTATGGTGATTCTAATGAACTTGGTACTTATTCGTTTTTAGGTAGAACAGCTGTTCTGGCTTTCGGCGATTTCCGTCTTATTGGACCATTCGTGGAGAAATGTGGAGCAACCCTTAGCAAATTAGGATGCGGGACGCTTACTCCTCACAAAGCCCATGAAGGGGTGAGAGTGCCTCATACACAAGGTAATAGCTACATTTGCTAAGTAATTAGAATATGCTATACAAAAAAATCTCTACGTGTATGTTAGAAATAGCTTCCACGGCGCGTAAGTTGTGCCAGACAACATTCATCTCTCCTTCGAATCGCCATGAATATTTGTTAAAGTATAATTCTGCGTGAAGATAGGGCTCCAGCTGACTCGATACTGATGGCATCTTTTATCTAGCTCAATGAAAAGATTTTTGCTTTTGTTTTTAAAGAAGTCGTTACAGATTCTCAACACCTTTCCTTTCAAATAGTTCGATTATGACCACCAGAATTTCTAACAATACATAATCGAGCTCATTATCAACAAAAAAAAAAGGGGTGGATCGAGGCCAGCGTCATTTTACACTTGGTTTGTTCCAGGCATGGCTCTGGAATGTCTTATAAGTAATGTTGTAAAACACGGAAAAGATCAGTCTGACCCACTTCAGATGTTGGATGCAGGATGCAGGCACGAGGTTTACATTCTAAAAATTATTGGCTAAATATTTATTTTTTTCCTATAAAAAGAGCTTTGATTTTCCTTATTCGTGCATACGTGACCATCGAAATCGACAGATCACTTATGACCTGTAACAGGCTAAATTCTAGCTAGTGTTACACTTTAGGTGATGCGGCTTGTTGAAATGCAAACTGATGACTTTCACTTGGACAGGACCCTTTTCTTCGCATGCCGGCAAGACAGAGAGGTATAGTCAAGGCATTTCGGTCATCAGTAACTAGTAACTCCGAGACAGTTTCTTAATCGCGTGTGCTAATTGCTGTATTTCAGCGCTATTGTAAAGAAGTTCAAGCCGGTCAAGGAAAAGTATTTGAGTGCCTTATGATGAATCGAAACGATCAGTTCATGGAGCCAGAGGTAAGATTCCTATCTATTGACAGTAGAAGGGCTAAAGATAGCATTTCGTGCGTTTCTTGGTGGTATCCTCAGGATTCAGATTTTTTCAGAATTTTCAGTTTTTTTGTCTGTGGGCTTTATTTTTTCATGAACTCTCGCTGATGATGTTTCATTTGAATACTTTTGATATCAGTTCGCAAGGTAATGTTGCTAACAACAAATAATTTTTGTTATCCTCAGTGCGCAAAGATGCTGGGTGAACGAGCTTATCTGATGGGCCGCAACTATCGTATGGCTCATCCTCTTGTGAAAGCCTGCGCAAACGAAATGAAGGAGTGAGTAATTTGGTTGTGATTTCTCGATTGTTTTTTACTTTTACTTCATTAACTTCGTTGTACCACTATATACCTAAGTAAGTCATGGTAGTGAGTTATGGATGAAGCTGAAGGTTCTTGTGCGAATGACGATTGTGTTAACAACAGTGACCTCGCCCTAGTACTGGGCTATTATTACAGTATAGGACACTGCTATGATCTTCATAACTGCCGAAGTTTTTGTATGGTATTTCATACGATATTTTGTTCATATTCAAGATACAAATGTGAACCACAAGACGAGCTAGAGTCGGCCGCCCACTTCCACTTGACTTGGATACTGTTGTGTCTGGAGAGTCATGCACACAATGCGCAGGTATTTTTGCGAGTGATTCAAGTGATATTGGTTGTGTTTTTATCCGCCATATTGAAGAGTCCCGAAAAAATGCCTTCTCCACAATGTCAGCATGAAATGTTGACCCATCGGCAAATGATGATCACTGAGTTCCATATGGCACCGGATGTTGTGATGCATTGCTCTCAGGTTAGTGGTAATTACGTCATCTGGTCTAGCTTTACTTTGTCTAATCTTTTTTTAAACAATTTGTCTTCTCTTTTGCTCTGTACGATCCTATATTGCCTGAACTGTACGTCACTTGCTGATTTATTGATTGTAATGCCCTGTTTAAGTGTCTTAAATTCATTCGTTTGTAGTCATTACATCAGATTTTTTGTTGAACTCAAACACAATCACCTATAAGCTTACTTTTCATTCTAGATGTGCAACTTTCCTTCTATGCTCTGTATACTTTCCTTATCGCCCGAACATAACGTACTTTACTAAACCCACAGCAATAGTAAGCACTCTTTTTTCGATCGCTTATTTTCCAGGAAATCGACAAGTGGTGTAGCCCAAGAGGCGATATTGAGCCGAAAGGACTCACGCTGCATTGCTTGATGGAACATGCATCGGTGAGTTCATCAGATTAGGAAAAGATTTTTCTTGTTCAAATACATATATGCATTGTACAAATATAATATGCACATTGTAGTCAACGGACAAGACAAAACAAGTGGGAGCTCAATGTATGCAGGCACTAAAAGACGTTGTCAAGGTCGGTTGGATCTCCTATCAATTTGAATTTGCAAACGTTGGCCCGCATTTTGAAGCCATCGCTCGTATATTTACTTTTGCTCTAGGTTGCTGATGTTGGATCGAACTACAAGGTTGACAAGGTTCTCTATGGATCGTGTAGATCACTCATTGACGGTTAGTTAGGAGTTTTATTCCTTTGAAACATGGAAAAATGGAGTCCGAAGGATTGCCTATAATCGCCTATAACCTTTTTTGATGCATTCTTGATAAATGGACCCTTCATTGGTAGATTGGAATTGATCGGAATATCATGTGTTTAATTCAATTTTTATTACATACATTATTAATCGATTGGTATTATTCATATAGTGTATTCAACACAATTGTACGTATCGGATAAGTATTGGAAAAACAGTAGCAAAAAAAGCAGTGGCCATGGTGAATACAAGGGTGTCCGTCGCCTAACCTCATTTTCTGGTCAACAGTGGTTATACTTTTATTCACTTTGAGGATGATAAGTGATAATATCGTTGAAGGCTCTTACTTATATGAGCGTTCCGCATGGTTTCTGTTCCATATTTGTGGTATAAACTATTTCTGTAGTAATGAGGCTTTCAAATATAAAATTCGGGGGAATGCTTTAGATAACGATGGCTTTTCTATTACCGCTTTATAGGGACGCTGTGAAACTTCATTTTGTAACAAAAATCTACTTTTTTCCATTTTCACTTCATCATTCACTGACTTTATCTTTCGAATGTCCTATACAAGTGGCAGACATCGGCCGCAATGCAACTCAATTTCAGGAGCTTGTGCTCGTGAAACGGGATCAGAGTCTGAAACGCTCACATGTTTGATGAGACATGTCGACAGTTCCGATATGACTCCCATGTGCGAACAAAGGCTGCTGGAGGTGCAATATTTCATGGCAAGAGACTGGACCTTGGATCCTCAGCTGTATGAAGCTTGTCACGATGAGGCTGTTAGCAGGTATGAAAATATAAATAGCCTCAACTTTTACGGAGTGTTTGTGGTAAACAAACATTATGTTGAAGCTATGGTGTGAAGGATTTCATAGAACGCGTTAGTTCTAGCAAAGGATCATCACCTTTGTTGTTGTGAACATCATAATATTGATCTAGAGTCATGTATTCTGATTGTATGAAGCACCTGAATTGCCACTTATTTATGTTTCAGATGTCATGCGCCTGCCAATTGGCACATGTCGTCGAATGGGCCGGATCCTGGTCCAGCAGTCCTGGCCTGTCTGTATAGATCCGCATATGACGATGAAGTCCCAGTAAGGATTTGCAACTTGTTTTAATGTTGTCACTTCAAAGAATGTAGGAAGCAGTTTTCGCTTCATAAGTTTTTTGATACACACACGGCTTTTCTTTGGCATGTAATTTTATGCGTGAATCTTCCAAAGAAATGCGATTTTGTTAATGGCTGTAAAATTCATAGATTTCGCTTGCTGCTTTTATGGCAGCCTCCGGCTTTTTTATTTCCAAAGAAAACTAATAACTCAGTTTATGCAACATCTGGGCAATTCTTCATTTTTGGTTTTTGCTTTTATTAACTTTTACACTTTTTTTACAGCTATCGAAGAAGTGTGGTATAGAGGTCAGAAGAGTCCTGCATACACGAGCAGTACGTGTGAACCTGATTCCCGACATTGAAGACGCCTGCCGAGAAGCATTGTCTGAGTATTGCTCTAATAATGTGAAGCCAATGGAGGTTTGTATTGACATATAGATTTTCATTTTTCTTCTTTTTTGTATGGTCGAAAAAGGGAGCAATGAAAAACATACCTATAAACTAAAGCACTTCTTTATAATTTCTTCAGTTTGCCAGCAATTGGTTTTGTAGTAGTCTTCTTCAAAGTGGCACATTTAATTACAACTTTTTTTCGCTGGCAGCTATTTTCTCACATGTTGACAAGATACCGGGCATGATGAAGCGTACTTCGTTATAACCCTCTGATTCATGTAGGGGTTCATTTACTTCATAGAAATGTGAATTATGAACAAAGAAAAGCTATTTGATAGCTCTATCTAATAGAAATCGACATTAACAAATTGCCTCTACTAAAACTTTGGATTATCTTTTTCGCTTCCATTTCTTTTGTTATGATATTTACAGCGAATAATGAATAATTTCAGGAGATGACATGTCTTCAAGAAAACTTCGAAAAGAAGGAGTTCATCAAGCGGTATCCTCTCTGTCATAAGGAAATATCACGATTCACGGAAATGGAATCGAAAGACACGAAATTGAACAGAGCGCTAATGAAAGCATGCAAACCTGTGATCAAAGTCCACTGCGAAGTTAGACTTTTCCTGACGATTATCTTTCTTTCTCGGTATAGTTCGTCATTATAAATGTATTTGTATAGCAATTTGCCAACGAAGATATTGATCATGGGGATGTGATGGAATGCTTGCTGAATAATAAGGTAAGCATTACGTTTTGAAAGCGCTAGTCGTTCTCTTTGGTGTAATTCGTAGCTCATTCTCCTATTTTGGATGCTAAACTTGAATTCCCATAACGTCCATTCAAGGACCAACCCGAAATGACTTCAAAGTGTCGTTCATATGTGAATCACTTCGAGCTGATTTCCCTACGAGATTATCACTTCTCATACAAATTCCTGAAAGCTTGTGGACCCGATATTGACCTACACTGTCGGAACCGCGGTAATGACAAGTGAGTATTATAACAATCAATTCTAATTCAAATAGTTTTATGTTGGGGTATTTTTTTGACAAATGAGTGCTACTTGTTTTATTACCGTCATCGAGTACCTCTGTAGGTTGTACCGCCGTCTTTTGGGCAACATCTCGATTTCCTCTAATCGACTAGAACGTTCTTGACCTTTCACTGACATTCCCGTCGCAAAGGGCGTAAAGCATGAAGCTGATTTCATTTGTGACCCGTGATCCCAAAGATAGCGCGGTAATATATGAAAACTGCAGTGCAACAAATAGTTGGCATATGTAGTGTGACTTCGGACTTTTTCTAATATTTTTTGTCTTCGCAAGCTTATTCTTCAGGCATTTTTCTGTACTTTTGATCTTCATTTTTTTCATTTCTCAATACTTATGTAACTGCGATTAAACAGCGCGTTCAATTGTACCGAATTATTACTTCGAAACTCGGCTTCACTCTTGCCCTTGAGTGACCGGTGTGACCTTACTGTCCCGGCCCACGTCCCCTCTCTCCAAGTTATAGCGGGGCGTATTGGACTGGTTGCTTTATTGGCAAGCTCACCCACCCAAATCGAGGCTTTGTTAAACAAGTACTCGATGTTGTCTCTGCAGGGTCGCGCTGAACATACTAAAGGCATTTCAGAATAAAAATATTTTGAACTCTGCTTATTACTTGTTATTATACTTATTATCTTTTGCAAATGATTCGATCTTTCACTCCGACACAGTCGTTGATTCATAGACAGGACGTTAGATGCAGGAATCCGTTAGTCGTATTTTAAGAATAATTCAGAAAGTAGAGCTTATGCATTGAAAGACATCTAAACTACTCTGTTTATTAACCTCAGTTGTTTACCAACTTTCTTTGTAGTACTTTGTTTGAGCTCGTTTGCATTTCAGAGGTGAGATAATTCGATGCCTGTCCGAAGTGCGTTTCGAACATAAAGTACTCGGAACTGACGCCGACTTGACCGAACCGTGCAAGCATCAATTGAAGGTCGCCTACCTACAACAAGAACAGGTAGAAGTGAGTTGGCTGTTGTGGGTAGTTTCTGTTTCCGGGCTTTCATTACTCGTACTAGTGCTCCTTGTGATTTTGGGCGAGAAGGTGTCAGAAACGCAACTTACTGAGAATCGGCTTTATGTAACTCTGCGAACTATTCAAAGTTTCTCGCTGGCGAGTACCTTAGATTTGTAACCCTTCGCAACTGTCTCACACACTGCTGCGCTATAAATTGGCGATAGGATATGAAATGGTCTTTCACCAGCTATCTCGCAAACTTTTCGTGTTCATTTTTTTTTGAAGTGGGGAGATTTGCTATCTCTGACACCGCTTGCTCAATACCAAGGATTACTGGTCTTGTGTGTATGTGCCGTCATATCATCCAATTATCGTGGGAGTTGGTATGCGTTACTGGTAACTGTGATGCTCTCTCATTCCTCGTTATGTTCTTGTTTCATTTTTTGAGTTCCTACATGAACTTGTATTAGTGAAAGAGCTTTCTTCGTCTTAATCGCTTCAGCCATCTCTACATTGTTCAATCTGTTCACAAGTGGATGAGAACAACGAGCATGGTAATTTTCAGGCGATTGAGAAATAGATGATTTTAGCGATGAAGCCATGGTAGCAAACATTACAAGGGTTTAAATTTATTTCAGCAGTATTCAAGACATTTATTTGATAGGCAATTGGATGCTAGGTAAGATTGGGTTACCTAGCGGGATATTAAGTTCAGTACTAAGATTAAGAGAATAAATTCGTTGTTGGTCTTGAACCTCCGGAAATTTAGATTGATCTCGCCTCTAAGAGTCAGCTTTTGGGAGACTACTTTCTAGACTATTTATTTTTATTTGTCTAAAAAATTTACCTCTTTCATCATCGTTGTCTCTTGTTGAAAGTTTTATGCCGTAGTGCTGCAGCAGCCTTTACTACTCACATGCCCTATCGCGTTTCATTTCCTTTTTTCTCTGAAACGTTATAATATTTCGCATTCTGTTAATTCCCCTTTTTTTTCTCTCAATGTTCTCTCGCTGAAATGCACTCGCGATCACTAAGGCATGATTTAAATGGATGATGGCTGACCCTAATAGTGTTGTTCAGTAGTGTTAGCTGCTCTTATTTAGTTTGATGATAAGGAACACATGGCGGATGCTGATCCCAAGTTTGCGGAGAAATGTGCGCGTGAAATTCGTCAATTCAAATGTGATCAAGCAGATTCATTCGAAGATACTGTGGAGTGTTTGAGGCTTAATTACGAGAATCTAGGTGATCTTTTTTTGGTTAATTATCCCAAGCTGCTGTTACGAGCTGCAAAACAGAACGAAGGTCATTTTAGGTCCCGAATGTAAGTCAATGGTGTTTTATCGGGAGAAAATTGAAGCCGCTGATAATACTATGGATGATGAGCTTCAGGTTGGTTCGCGTTCAAGTTGAATTGAAAGTGTTAGCGTGTTTGAGAAGGTTGGAAGTTAAAGTAATGATTCACATGTGATGGGAGGAGAGCTCTTTGATCCTGAAAGTTTATCAAGACTAGTTTTTACCTTGACTTCGAGTTTTTACTTTGTTTCACTTACTTATCTTTACCACGCGTGTGGTAGCTTTTACTCTAGCGGCGTGCCGCGCTCCCTGCTCGCGCTCCATGAACGGGAAGGTGTTAAGTCCCAGTGAGAGGGTACGGTAATCGCCGAGGAAACTCTGGCGCTTGGCGGGAGTAAGCATAGAAAACTGCTACCCAAATGGCACTAAAGTTTTATCTGACAAGTTAAAGAATCTTGATGAGCAGGAAATTCTTGTAGTTAGTAGATTAACTGCTTGTTTCTGTTCAGAGGAAATGTAAATACGATATCGGAAAGTTCTGTCCTGGTCAGAATGGAGAGCACGTATTGGACTGCCTAACGAACACGAAGATTGTGCGTTTATTGCAGAAGGAATGCAAGGCAGTTGTGCAGGTGAGCTTCGCTTCTATTCCAAACTTGCTCTCAATACATTGGAGTGGGGGGGGGGGGTTTCGTCTCCTTTTCATTTATCGCGAAATCTAGAACAAAATGCGTAGTATGACAGTATGACTAATCATCTTGGCTTTCATAACGTAATTGTCATTTTTTGGCTGAGTGTAATGATAAGGTAGGAAAAAGTCTGTAGAATTACTTGTTATTGGTTCAGGAACGAATGCGAGAGTCCGCACGAGATATTCGTCTGCGACCAGGTTTACTTCTGGCATGTAAGACAGAGGCTGAAACTTAGTAAGTCGATATTTCAAGCTTCTGGTTTTTATCATTCCATTTATTAAAGTCTAAGTTAAGTAGTACATATACAACAGGCAATCCTTAGTGTAATTGCTTATTTAATTTGATGTGTTTTGTTACTTTATCAGCTTCTGTCACACTGCGACGTGAATTTTGCGACCGATTTTGTTTTCCGTTTTATAACTTTTCACAAGTGGCAGTGATTTTGTTCAATACCCAAATAGTTTGAGAAAATAGTCTTCTGACCCACCACGTATAAAATAATTCTCTTTCGGCTACTGCGAGTCTCAATTCAGGTCCATTCGATATACGATACCAATGGTTCCGTACATAATTAATCCTGCTAATGAGCATTTTCATGTCCCGTTATTCATGTCAAAAATCACTGCGGTTCGACAACTGCAAACATACTTTAATGTCACGGTGCTACGGTAAATAGAAAAAACAGCGAATCCAGCGACCCTCCCATGACTAGTGATGCTCTTACTACCCGTCCCCCTGTCCCTCTCTCCCCCTACTGAAAAGTCAAAAAGAAACCAGTGTTCGAGGCCCCTACTGAAAAGTCAAAAAGAAACCAGTGTTCGAGGCCTGAATGGAAAGCATCACACGGGCAGGCATTATATGTCATAGAGTAGTTCAGCGAAACGGGAATAACTCTGCAATATTATGTCACCATTAAGTGAATAATCTTTACAGTATTTTTGAAAGTGTTCTTGAGGTTGGTACCGTTATTCATATCGGTTACCAAATAAAGTCAGTTTACAAAGTTTTATCGGTACTTATCAATATTGCTCAATATTGACCTTAAGTCGGGCCTGTAATGAGCGCCATCGCTCTCTTTTGCGGTTGTGTTACGTTTTATCAAAACCAGCATTTCAGTTGTATGGATGAACTCAAAAAGTTGAAGATGCCGCAATATGCCCAGAAAGTTCTGGAAGGTGCCGTTGTCGGATGTCTACGGGAAAAATATCGTGAATCAGCTCACAATCGTATAGATCTTAGTGCACAGTGCCAAGCAGAGGTTAGTGATGTAACTACTTTCTTCTGTGCATATGAATGTGGAGTGTTCTGGCTAGATGATTTTGAACAGGATAGATTGATAAACTTTCAAATTGGCTATCATTACATTGGTCGCAACAGGTCGTATGACTACTAACGACTGGATTCGGTGAAGCTGGTCTTAGTTTAGGTGCTAGGTTTAGCCCGTTTGCTTTACTTCCTTTTTACGGAACACTTAACAAGCTTTGCTGACAGTTTTGGTTAATGTTGGAATACGTGATTCATCCATTAATTTACTATTTCTTTAACCCGTTTTATTCTCTTACTTCTTGTTAGTATTATAATAACAACTTTACTGCTCGGAAACTTGGGTGCCACTGTGTTTCAAACCAACTCTCATGATTTTCCTAATTTGAGGTTAATATAAATTCCAAACAAAACAAAAAACGCTTCAAGTCAAGACGATGAAGGAGGACAATGTTAAGGAGAGTGACTTCCCAAATTGAGGCAATGCATAAATCTGAATCGTCGCGCATTAACTAGCATCAGCTGGCTGTAAGGGTCCCTGCTGTCATGATATTGAGACCAGCGTTGACGTCTTCAATTAACCTTCTTCTCCTTGCGCCGCCTCTAGGTAAAGAAAGTTTGCCGGAAGTTCAAGACGAGACCGGCACTTCATTGACGAAATTGGCTCAAGTTGGAACATTTTAACAGGTTACATAGCAGCAGCTGTTGTAAGACTTCAAAATTGTAATGAAGGTGTGAAGGGGGATATAGTGAGAAAGGACGTTTTTCGCAATCCCTTCTGTGGGCTTACCATAGGTCTCCATGCCTTCTCCGTTACTGAAACACTTATCCAGGGATCGGAATGTCTGTATAAGTTTTTTGGAGGGCTCACATTTTTTCCGGTCTCAATGTAAAATTTGTAGATTGTCTTTTGCAGGCATTATTAGATTCGATATTTCTATCCTTATCTATGCAAATTTGTATATTTCAGATCACGAAAGCTATAGTGGAGGCAGAGTTTGATCCTCAGTTAGATCCTCCGCTATATCACGCTTGTCAAGATACTATCAGGTTACATTGTTCTGCAGCGATAATTCAGCATGTTAGTTTTCCTCTTTTTCTTAATATGGCTTTGAAGGTATGAAGGGTAGGATCTTCCAACGTTTCAATTGCAAATGCTCAATGAGTTGTTGGGTATTAAAAAAAAGTGTGGAAATTTACTCAATGTTTTTTAAATTATAAAGCTCTAGAGGCCAAGTTATCGGCTTTTTTTTAGAGCGGCGGCTTCGATACAGTACTCGACTGCCTGAAAGCCGATTTCCACAAGGGAGCTATCTCAGATCCCGACTGTAATAAACAGGTAACGATGAGTTGTATCCTTTCTGCATTATTCTCTGCGGGCAATTATGAATGAATTAAGTTGCAGTTGGCACATTTTGTTTGGTAAACAGTGCAGGTTATTGTTTGAGATCTTTTCTCAGCTTATTTTTGCAGATAGCACGTCGTGTTGAGGAAACGATGATCGACATCCACCTCGATCCGCCTCTTCTAGAAGCCTGCTCAATCGATATGCAACGCCTTTGTCGTGACGTTGTGCCTGGACATAGTCGGAGTTGGTGTTCAAGTTTTTTCGTAGTTTTCGAAGTTTTAGCTAGTACAGAGCATGTCGGTTCTTCGGCTTCCCTTTCATAGCTCCATTTGATTTCACGCGCGATTTAACGCTATTACAAAACCAAAGATAGAGGATGGCAAGAAGTGACAACAACTGATGGGAACTACTTTAAAAATTTTAAAAAGCAGTAGTCATAAGATCCGTTGACCCTTCGTGTTAACATTGAAACCCTGGCACTTCAACAAGTGATGTGGCGTGTAAAAGTATATAACAGGGAACAGGGACTGACAACAAATGACAGGGGCTAATTAGGAGCCATGGAAAACGAGTCACTGGGCTTGGTGTTTTGTCATGTTTTTAGGATCACAGAATAGGTTGGCAAAAAAGAAGTGATTAGTGCCGTGGTAAGGACCGATAAAGTCAATGAGCACGCCCACTCCTTCCTACCCGATTACGATCAGTTCTCAAAGATAGGGATTGGGCGATGTTATATACTCTCTGTTTCGTCACCACTTGCTGCAAGATTCGGCCGACCATAAGTATCCGGCCAATGATTTATATACACAAAGATATGAAGGGCTATGTTTATTGACTTTTTATAGTGGTTTTGCCATGGTGCAGTAGGAACGAAAGCGTCGCGTCGCGGCAAGAGAGACGTGGTGCGCGAAGAAATGTAGCAGAATGCAGCAGCAAGTAAGAAATACAGGGAAACAAAAAAACTAACAATAGAATCATGACAAAAGAAATAGTCGCATAGCGATCGAGCTGTATGAAGAACGCTATAGCCGTAATAACGGCGAAACGAAGTTCGCGACAGCCGCGTGCGGCGAATCGGTTACACAAAACCGTTCCTACTGCCCGTTTCCCTCGTTCAAGGTTCCGGTTGAATAACCAAGGTGCTCAGTGGCAAAAAAAAGTTGGTGCGCCAGTAGACCCACTGAGAAGGCTCTGAACAACGGTTTCAAGGTTGTCTGCAAATGCTAATGCTATCTATTTTTTTCAGTAATTATGTGTCTAATGGAGGCAGCAGAAAGCACTAACGCTCAGATGTCATCTTCGTGTCGTAATATGCTTGCGGATAGGAACAAGTTGTGGATGAAAGCCCATCAGGTTGATAAGTTGTTTTTTTAAGAGTGACCATTGACAAGTTTAAAATATGTGCCTTGACAGACCACTGCCAAGGCACATATTTTAAAGAAGTTATCAGCTGGTCCAGAGGGCATGTTTTCCAGATAGTTAGAGCTTTTCCTAAGCTTCAGTCCTCATAGCATTCTTTTCAAATTTGGTATACTCATTGCTTATTTCCAAGTAGTAATTTTTATTTACAATTTCCTGTGCTTCTTTTTTTCAATGTAATTTCGTTTTTAGCAATATCAAATGGCATGGCCAGAAAGTTGGCACGAAGCCTACAGCATGGTAGCGACTCATCCTCATAAGGTGAGTGGTCGTCATATCGACCTTTCCCAGTCCTGCCTTGGAACAATGTCAATGAATGCGACATTTTTCCAATTGTTGAAGTTACAATTTATCTTGAAATCCTACGGTCATGAGGGAATTCCTCGTATTGTTGACGATTGCACTGTGTGGCAAAGACACTGTACCATCTGCTCAAGTTCTTACGGGGAAGGGAGTTACCACAAGGAGATAATGTCGGCGAGCGAGCACTTTCAACTTTCGAAAGCCAAATCTCGTTGCCATGGTTGGAATATTTACGGTGGAATTGGGAAATTGCGAAGAAAATTGCGCACAGTAGTGTTCTATTTTCCTAGCCCAGGGAACTCAGCTTAGGACCCATGGGTCATATTCACATGGACGACCACGTAAGCAGGTGGCGAGTCTCTAAAGACTACTGTATAACGTTGTTTTGAAGAGTTACGAGATTTTAGAGTCCCATATTACATCTTTCTTAGGGGGAATAGTCGGTGAGTGAGGTGTTGTGGTCCAACAAAACAAAAGGATAGCGAAGCAGGTTCCGGCCAGTGCGGGCTTGAATATCGGTTCCATCTTCGATCCTACAACCACGAACCGGTGCATTTGACTCCTTATAGTTGTTTGTTGCAAGCCTCTTAGGTCGCGGTCTCGCAGTTTGGCTTGAGCTGTGAGTGATTCAACTTCCCTAGAACTTTAAATGAAGGCTTAGGTAGTCCCTGAATCTAGAATGCTGTTCATGAGTATAGAAGCAACCCAATGAGAACGTGCTTTATAGCAGAGGTCTCGTCAAGGCCTAAAAACAAATACGATAGCCTCGCGCTTTTTCGTGTGTACAACATATAGCAAAGAATTGCTCTGAATTCTCCACAATCGTTCAGATATCGATACTTGGATGGTTATCCGGCATTGTTTTCTTCATCTTGCTTGTTGGTTGCTGCTGTGGTCGATTATCGAAGCGAACACATATGGAATTGAAGAACCGATAATAGGTTTCGTCAGTGCAAGAAATTTCTGCATGTTTGCCTTTGTGCCGTATTAGTTACCGTTTTCGTTTGAAAATATGATTATTTTATCCTAAATATCGGTTTCTCACCGATTTTTGCGTACTCTTTTTCATACCTTTTCAATTTTTCTTCTTCACTATCATTTCCTGTTTTATACGGCTGCTCTTTTCGTACGTGTAAGTGCCAGTCTATTGTGTAGTGCATAATTCATTGTGAATACCAGTGCGCGCGTGGCAGATATACATATAATAATTGTTTTAAAGACATGGAGACGTATGGTTTTTCAAAGCGATCCCTGAATTCCATCTTTGCATATCAAAAGTGCTAATGAAACATGCGTTTTACATCGAATCGATAACATGTTTTGTGTTTGCTGCACATCATTGCCGTCAACTTGTTGAGTGGATTAGGTAGCCCAAGGTTGTGCAACTCCAGCTTAGGTCTTTATATTATTCAGGCTACGGTTGGATGTATGAATCAGCTAATCCTTCTTCAATTAAACTCAGTTGTACGAAAAAATGCTCGAAAGAGCATCAAGAGCAATTGCCAAAGGTTTTCCCCATCCTTCGTGACCTATGAAATTTTTATCTTTTCCGAGTTACTGTCGTGTAAAATTTGATACCAAATCTTTTTTTTAAGCGCTTTTGATTTCGTTCTAGAATACCCTCATAGAATAGTCGATGTGCTGCCGTAGTTATTCCTATAGTTTTGCCACATTTGTTGGCTTGTTTTGATCGGCTTCTACTTTTCATTCTTTTTTTCTTGTTGGCCGTATTTGGTGTGGAGTATAGAGGGTGATCTAGTTTGTAATCATGGTTGTTATAATGTTCTGTGATCATGTTGAGGGCTGAATAAATGTCTATTTATGTAGCAGAGTATGTAATGTACCAGGCGGCCACGCACGCTATTGCGTGCGCTCGGGGCTCTAGCCATGAGGGAAGGAGCCACGTGAGCTTCTGATTTTCATTATAGACTTTATCATCTGAGCCTCTTCCAGGACACTTCTGTAGCGGCCATCTCTTTTTGGGATGTGAAATGAGGCTGTGTGTGGCCATGAAGAGTACACCGATGTATCCAAATCAAATACCTATGCAGTCCATGTAGTCGTAGAAACCCTGTGTAGTTTGGGCTGTGTGTGGCCATGAACACTAACTTTGAGAGGAAAGCCCCTTTGGGCACTTGTAGGGATTTAGACGTCTTCACATTCACATTTACACGCATTTGCTCTTAGGTAGAAGGGACTACTGTGTGTGGAATCATGGATACTAACTTTCAGAAAATTTTCAGCCTAATTTTTGAAAGAGTTTAATGGTATCTCCTAATTGTACACCTACGTAGTCAGGGTTAGTGGGAAGGAAAGATGGATAAGTTTTTTGATCTCAGCCCCCCTCCCCTCTTTGCAAACCCCACCCACTTCAAGCTTCGAATCACATTACTTTTATTACCTCCAGACACCTTTTGCCCGCGTTCTAAAACGCATCTGAAAAGACTTAATAATTTTGATGTGAGCCCCGCTCACTTGTGCCAATCCCGCCCACTTGCGCCTTCTGGCCACATTTGTTCTTTTACGCCATATTTCTGAATAGAGTTATAAATTTTTGATCTAAGCCCCGCCCACTTCAGTGCCAACCCGCCTACTTCTGGGGTTTGACCACATTTGTTCTTTTACACCTTAATACCTTTTTGCCGCATCCCAGAACATTTCTGAATAGAGTTATAAATTTTCTATCTAAGCCTCGCCCACCTTAGTGCCAACCCCGCCCACTTCTGGGATTTGACCACATCTGTTCTTTTACACCTTAATACCTTTTTGCCGCATCCCAGAACATTTCTGAATAGAGTTATAAATTTTCTATCTAAGCCCCGCCCACCTTAGTGCCAACCCCGCCCACTTCTGGGATTTGACCACATCTGTTCTTTTACACCTTAATACCTTTTTGCCACATCCCAGAACGTTTCTGAATAGAGTTATAAATTTTTGATCTAAGCCCCGCCCACTTCAGTGCCAACCCCGCCTACTTCTGGGGTTTGACCACATTTGTTCTTTTGCACCCTACTACCTTTTTGCCGCATCCCAGAACTTTTCTGAATAGAGTTATAAATTTTTGATCTAAGCCCCGCCCACTTTAGTGCCAGCCCCGCCCACTTCTGGGATTTGACCACATTTGTTCTTTTTCACCTTAATACCTTTTTGCCGCACCCCAAAACGTTTCTGATAGAGTTATGAATTTTTGATCTAAGCCCCGCCCACTTTGGTGCCAACCACGCCCACTTCGAGAATTTGACCACATTTGTTCCATTACCTCCAATCACTTTTTTCCCGCATTCTAGAACGTTTCCGAACGAAGTTACACTAATTTTTGAAAAGTAGCTTTCACCTCAACGCACGCCCCGCCCCTCGTGGGCGGGGCTTCGCTGTACTTACGCATGCCCAGCACGCATAAGGCCTCGCTCACTCTTTTTATTTTTTTCCTGGCCTCGACGCCTTCGTTGAATCGAGTTATGAATCTCTGTGGAAAGTACTGCCCACTGCGAGAACGCTCCGCCCACCGCCGGTAAATTTCCTTTATGTTAATTATTGACCCATCCCTCACCTTTGCACATTTTTTCCGGTGTCTGGAATGTTATGAGACCGAATTGGAAGAATTCGCCCATGACCCCGCCCAATTCCTGCGCACGCCCCGCCCCTTGGGGGCGGAGCTCCGCTGAGCTCACGTGTGCTCTGTTGGTCCTGCCCTATGCTCGACCCATTCCAAACTTGACCCGATCTCTACAGTTGCTTCGTCAGATGATACTGAAATTTGCGACGACAAACAGACAAACAGACAAACAAACAGACAAACATACAGACACACCAAGGATGTGGTTTATATATAGTAAGGATACTATACTTACAAGGAAGGTCTTTCCGGGCGTGGGACGCTTTTTGAAAATGGTTTTTTGCATGGTATAGGGGCATGAGCACTGAGTATAAAACTATGGTCCATTTCCGCTAAATGGCCTTCTGGATGCCAAAAAAGGAGTGAAAATAATTTTGCCAGAAATTGCCGTTTTAACCCACTAAGCGTCATTCGTTTCATACATGGCGTCGACTATCCGCACTATAGAAGGGGCCAGTGGAGGCGACATTGAAAACAACGTGAGCGGTGGTCGATAATGGGACCCACATGTTGAAAAGTGCGGAGAAGTTTCATATGGGCTCTCCACGGTTAAGCCTACAGCAGCGACGGATGGTGTGGTGGATAGCGATGTGGTCTTCGAGGAAGGGCGACTAGGATGGGCTGATGGTTCGGATTTCCGAGGCTTTACCATTTTTGCATTTTATGCTGCCACCTCCAGATTGGCTCCTTATTGCACCAGGGCTAAAGCAAGTGCCTGACTGGACACGGTCGTGACCAGGACCAGCCAGGCACTCTCTACAAGTCGTTAGAATTCGTTGTGTGGAGCGCTATCAGTGGAGGAGCTTCCAGGCTTTACACTCCCAGGAGTATAAAGGTGCCCCTTAAATTTACACTAAATAAGTGTTGTAGTGAGGGGTCCGAACACTATTATATGGGCCTATCCGATGGAAACTGTCCTCGACCTCGTTCGTCAATACGAAGACAACAGAATTCCCGATTCCGACCTTCCTCTGCGCGTCCACCGCGGACTCTTGTGGGAGAACCAATCAGACTCTCTTTCAATTCATCTTCTTGCTGAAGCATCCATGAGCATTAGGCTTGATATGAAAAGCAGTCACCCCTGAAGGAAATCATTCTAGCGCCGGATTACTAATGACTAGATGTACGGTTTGGGCGATACCCGTTTCCAACCTACGTCCCCTAACTCCGCCTCCGTATGAAGGGCTGGCAGGACACGAACAAGAAGGACATCGCTGAAGTCGAGGTGACTGCAGAAGATGAGTGACTGATCGTGAGGAGAGAAGGAAATGGAGATGACCAACCAGAATAGTGGACAAAAACTTTCAGCGGCGCGAGATCAACGCTAGGGTAGAGAACGGTGAAATCATCGGAATTAGATGAGCCTTTCATCAGTTTTAAAGGAATTCGGTCGGAATGAAACAACAATCAAACCATGACTGTCCATAGCATTAATTGTAGGGACTGTGCAATGTCCATACAAAGTCCGAAGACCAGATGATATGATATCGAGTTTTTTGACTACAAACTACGTGAGGAAGTTGGGGGAGGGGGTAGGAAGGGAGGACTGGAGGAGTAGGAGTGTTGAGCCTGGGGAAGCTCCTTCACTGATAGTGCGCCACACAACAAGTTCTAACGGCTTGTAGAGCTTATGTGCCTGGCTGGTCCTGGTCACGACCATGACCAGTCAGGCACTTGCTTTGGCCCTGGTGCGATATGGAGCCAATCTGGAGGTGGCAGCATAAAATGCAAAAACGGCAAAGCAGGGAATTCCGAACCATCAACCCATCCTAGTCGTCCTTCCTCGAAGTCCACATCGCTAGCCTCCACACCATCCGTCGCCTCTGGCAGCTCAACCGTGGAGAGCCTATATGAAACTTCCCCGCACTTTTCAACATGTGGGTCCCTTTTTTGACTACGGCTCACGTTATTTTCAATGTCGCCTCCACTGGCCCCTTCTACAGTGCTGATAGCCGACGCCATGAATGAAACGAATGACGCTTAACGGGTTAAAACGGCAATTTCTGGCAAAATCATTTTCACTCCTTTTTTGGCATTCAGGAGGCCATTTAGCGGAAATGGACCATAGTTTTATACTCAGTGCTCATGCCCCTATACCATGCAAAAAACCATTTTCAAAAAGCGTTCCACGCCCTGAAAGACCTTCCTTGTTAGAGCATTTCTTCTGGTGCATTATTTCATACCCTCATGAGGTTGCAGGGCCAGTTAACGATAATTTTGAGGTACCCGTTTTTACTCGAAAAGCGGAAGTATAGATTGGGAATAGTTCATTGGTAGTGAAGAAAGCGAAAAAATTAGCTGATTTCGAGAAAGATATGGCTACTCAAAAGTAGGGGAAATAGTGGTTGGACGAGATTGCCATGGTGGAAATAACATGGAAGGGGTATTCGGACGAGATTTCAGTTATTGCAATTGCACAAGGAGCTGACTACATCAATCCAAAACTGTACTGTCTTTCACTGTCAGTATGGGTCATGACAAGTTGTTTGAACGTCCTACATTGGTTCCCTTGTGATCGGTGCAACCTCTACAATGCCGGTGAAACTCGTCCAAGGATACACTTGGGCCAATGGCATCTTTCATAGTCCGCGACCGGTCGTGATAAAATGCACGGTTGACCCGTCATCCTCCTCATCGGAGCAAATCCATTTCAGGTAGCGAATTTCTCCGAGAAGAATTTTTACATTGAGGAAATGGTAAAACTGTAGAAGGCAGCGTGTGCAGCTTTCGGTCTCTGGAAGAAGTCACCAATTATTCGGCTGATCCCAACTACTTTGCACGAAACTGATCGATTCCACCATTCTATCTGCGCTCTGTTACGCCTCGGAGACGTGGGTGACCAGTACATCCACGTCAAGGGCTTTGAGCATGAGTCACAGAACACTTGAGCGATGTCATTTGAGGTTCAACCGGCTAAAATAAAGGCACAGGTCACGATGAAAATAGTTTCTGAGATTTTCGTTTAGTATGAATTCGAGGCTCCCTCTTATATCATACCTGCCGTTATATGGTCGAAAAAAGTCAATAAGTGGTCAGAGATCGTATCGTGTGAATGCCACACCCATCGTGGTCGAGTTTCAACGGCTTTGCAGAGGGTGCACTATTTCAGGGAACTCCCATGTAGGAAGTTCAAACAACTTGTCCTGTCCCATAGCGACAGCGAAAGGCAGCTCCGGACAGTTTCGACACGATGTAATCATCTGTTTGCGCAATGCGGGCAAGTTCATTCACGGTCCCTTCTCACCCCACATCACCTACTAAAACGCCCAAAGTTTCGCTGTCAGCACGAAGAGCGTTACAGATTGGATGGCTCTTGCCACTATCACCATTTATCACACCTTGTAACTTATCGTCAGTCCCTATCATGTAGCATTGACGATCTCATCACATACCACATCCACCCAAGTATCAAGATTCCACTATGACAGGGACGCCGTAAGCGTTACAGCGACTTTCATCTTTTATGGTTCCTTACCGGCCCTGTCAGTGGTAAACAGCTCTTTATTCAACCCTTAGCGGTCCCGTTACATCTAACATCACCTATCCAAGTGCCGGGGTTCCACTGTAACACGAAAGGAGAGAATGGTTCTGCTACTGTTGTCTCCTGAGTTTCCATTTAAGTCTCTATCAATTTTCACTACTGTGACCTACTACTAGGTTCTCATACTGCTGCTTGTAACCCTTCCAGACTGGAACACCGTAGGTTCAAACGGAAAAGAGTTACACATTTCCTGTCACATACACAGCACAGATACATATACACACACTCACACACATACACACATACACACACATACACATACACGAACACATGCACACACAGGAACACACACTTACACACAGAAACGCACACGCCACACACACACACACACACACACACACACACACACACACACACACACACACACACACAAACACACACACACACACACACACACACACACACACACACACACACACACACACACACACACACCCGGAAACACACTCGTACACACATAAACACACACATTCACACTTGCATATAATCACATACACACACAAGCACATACGCATTCACACACTTAGGGCATTACTTACTTAGAGCATTATATGTATATGGTAAGATTTTGTGTGCACACGCACGAGACATTCATTGATAATGGTGTTTTGTGAGATATTTTATTTTGAACAATTCTGTGGTACATACTGCACGTAAAAATTTCTCCGTCATATGCTAAACTTTTAAGATCGACGGTTGCCGTGAGCCGCCCATCGTCACCAGCTGCTTACTTTTATTTTGAATTCTATGAGGGTGGATTGAGGTATTTTTTGAACGAAGGCGCATCTTCAACGGTGTCGTCTTGCTGAAATAGTGGTTTTCAACGCATTTATGAATTCATCGAAAGACCAAAAGCAGCAGTAGATTTGAACCACTTCACTTTAAGCAACGTCAAGTATATGTTACAGGTCTCTAACAAGTTGTGATAAGAAAAATCAGTTAGCGCATATGAGCCTTTTGGAAGTTCGACCAAGCCGCTATCAAGGGTGTGTAAATGATGTCGACTTGAGAGTGGTTTATCCAATTCGAAGTTCATCCGGTAGGCTAAAATGCTCTAATTAGGACCGTCAACAAAATTATGGGACAACTCGCCGTCAGGTTGACGCTAGGACAAGTGAGAAACACTCTCAATAAGATATTCAGTACGCAGTGATCACTGTCGTGGTGTTACAGTGAGCTAGGTGCTATCCAAGCATGGTGTAAGAACATTTTACCATTTCCATCGATGACTGAGTCAAGGCATGGACCCAAAAGTTGGTTCACTTGAGTCGTCTTTCGCTGTGCGCGAAATCCACCTCTTCCCATTAGCAAACAAAGCAAGCAAAGGATAAACGTCTTGGATCAAGTCTTGGGACCTTAGTCAATCCCGTGCGAGGGATGCCCCACACATTCGACTTCTATTCAGAATCGTAGTGGCGTATTGAATGCGTATGTGACCTATACAATGACTTGTGATGGCCAGTCAATGTATAAGCAGCGCTGCTATCCTCCCAGGCGTGTCTGGTAACATTCAACCGACTCAGGAGGATTGGAAGGCTCAGTTGACCTAGGCGACTGGTGGTGATCAGGTTGGTCTTCACATACGCATGATCCGTGAACCCGCGATCACGTGCATGTGATCAAGTGTGTGTGTATGTGTATGTGTGTATGTGTGTGTGCGTGTGTGTGCGCGCCACACGCCACCACGCCACATCCGCCCCTAAACGGGGCAATATGTAGTCATAGTTATTGCAGTGTCATAGACTTATGGCGGGCTGATCGAGGCTATATCACTGACCATACCAACTCGTAAAATGTTTGGCTGAGTGTACCGCTCTCGATGCAGCGTGCGTGTACTGAAAGTACAGATTGTCATTCCAGTCCTTCTCCTTTCAGGAAGTCTGTTATGGTCCTGAGATTTCAGCAGCCTCTGCCGAACGGTCCTATCCAACGCTGTTGCATTGGACTCTCTCAGGTTCCGGGTAATGAGAGCTATTGACACTGCTGACATTTGCTTATGGGAGCCCACAAGTAGCTTGCCAGGTTCTCACGTGGGAGCTAGGTTGACTCCATGTAGCTGGTCACGCTATCCTGGAGTGAACAGAGGGCTATTACATTTGATGAAGGCAGCCTCGAACCGCACCAGCAGACTCTTCACGCCCGTATGTATGGATACACCTTCGAGGGTACAGAGAGATAGATCGACCCAGCTAAGTATAATAGAAACAGGAAGTCCACCCTCTAAATTAAACTGCCTTCCTGTGCAAGTACCGACGACTTCTGGTCAGCGTTTTATTCCCGTACCCACTACCGAGGTTGCGCCACGTAGCTTGGTAACCATGCAGCTAGAAATTTTTAACTAGGAGAGAACCCTCAGTGATGGAGATCTGTGGCATACTCTGAACATTTTTATTTGATACCGGCAACGAATACATGGTTTTTGACAAAGGTCAGGTATAGCCGTAAAATTCGGGCGTTAGAAGAGCGTGAAGCGAGATTGAGGCTATCATAGTGCGCTGACGAAGCAGCGACATTCTACATTCAACATTGCAGCGCGAGGTCGTAAGGGCTCGACTATCTTGGCATGATAGATAGAGCCAGCTGCTCTATATCAATTTTAAACACGAGCTCACACCGTCTCGGTTTCTTTTTCCATGCTGGTGCAAGAAAATTCCTATCAAGGATTCAAATTAATTAAAGTGTAAATTCAAACACTTCCTCTGTGATGGCTAAGCCTGTTGCAGTTGTATCTGTGGTCAAAATAATTGATAAGACGAATCTTTCAATTGCGAATTTCATCCAGAGCGCGAGAAATCTCTTGCTTACAGATTAAAAAGAGTTCGTTGAACAGAAATGATGGAGAGTTTTTTTACCCTACACCCTCTTCCGATATAAAATAGTCATTTTGCACTACCAGGTTGTCGATTTATGCACAAAACGTCAGCCTCGCACGGGACTCGAGCCCGTACTTGTGCTTTCCGGGCACCGTGCTCTATCGCTTACACTACCGAGACCCGGGGGACGGTACGAACGTGCGTCCGAGGACGCGCGCGGCAACCTGCGCAGCAAGGGTCGTAACAATTAGTATGACTCTGACGCCAATTTCTTGGCAAAAACTCTAAATAGAGTAGTTTATTAGGGTCAGAAGATCCTTCGAATCTATTTTACTTCAAACTTGGGCCCCAATGGTAGGCGCTAATGTCGTTCAAATAGTTGCGAACTTCGCCGCGCGATTTGCCGCGAGCATCCTCAGACGCACGTTCGTACACATACCCCCGAGACCCCGCTTGCCATCGCCTTCTTATTGGCTTATGTGGCCATAGCTTATCAGCAAGTAAGCAATGTAATAAGTAGTAATCAGTAACTAGTACGGGTTCGAGTCTCGCCCTAGAATGAAATTTTGTCTACAAATCGTCAACCTTGTGATACTTTCGCAACGCGCACTGCGGCGATATAACAGCAGTTAACAAAATATCAAGTCAAAACAATTCATTTTGTAATAATCCTTACCCCTTCGTCAGGATAATACGAAGATCCTCCAACAACCTGAAAGTTCCTAGTTTGATGTTAGCGACGAAATATTAATAATAATACATCTTAGTGGCTATTCAACTCTGGATTCACCCAGTAGGATCAACACGATATAGTCCAACAGTCAGATCGCTCGGCTATGCCGTGCTCTCTTCCTTTTCGTGTAAGGTTGACCTGCTCTCCTTCCTCCCTTCACGTCCCTTCCAAATTCAGCCAGAGTTTACGGTACAGATAAGAGCAATCCGAATCCCCAGCAAAACGCACCTACACACCCCCGACACCCTTCAAACTGCCTATCTATCTAGGTTCAAATTACACAATTTTTGCGCAGGACCATGGGAGTTATAAATTTTCGATCAAATACACACATATATATATATATACACACATGTATATACACACATATACACACATATATACACACATACACACACACCGACGCGCACACAGAGCCATAAACAGCCGCGACAGAGAGCGATTGCAAATCTGACCCTGAAGCCTATTTCTGAAATGTTTTCCTTGCTTACCTTATCTTTCTCGAACTCTTGTGTCACTTGTAAAGACGTAGACTTCTGTAAATAGAGTGTCTTATACACGGTTACTTTTGGAAGTAGTTTTCGGAAAAAATATTCAAATAGCTCAACTGGAAAAGGTCAGTAAAAATCGAATCTTGTGCTGATGGGTGAGAACATCTTTTAGTATCTTTTTCCTAATCTTTTTTTTCTCAAAAGCAAGGACATTGGAAGAATAGTACATCGAGAAGATCGGTTGCGAAAAAAATCATGTCGAATTCACACTCACCTTCTCTGTTGGCAAAGGCGCAGGTTTCATAGTGCTGAAAATTAGTGATAAGAGGTTTTACGAAGCGACGAGATTTGCACCTTCCCGACAAACTGCAGAAGAAGGGCAAATGGTCAATGTTCATATAAAATGGTTTGAAAGGACGATCAACAGTTCCTGGCGGACACTTACAACTCTTCTGGTAGCGGTTCATGGGTCTACTCAATTTAAGGTCTTCTCTCACTGTGAAATCATGAGTAGGCATTAGGTTGATTCATAAGTTCTCTCCCCCCACTTTTTTGTAGGTATTCCACTGTGTGTCGCTAGACTGCAAGGAACAATATTAAGAAGGTCTCCAACCACGTTAAGATCGAAGCCAGTTCTGAATCCTTGAGCTAGGTCTTCGCTTCTACTTGGTTCCGAGATATTTCGTAAATTTTTCAGCAGCTTCTCGACCACATTGTCGTCGTTTTACAAGGAGGTCGTCATCGACTTGAGGCAGAGGAACATTTCAGCGCCGCTGCTACAAAAGTCTTGGCGTGGAAACATCTCGCGCCATCTGGAACGGAAAGAAATGGAGATGGACGCTGGTGGTACGCCTCCTACCCTTTGCCGACCCCATCACGCCGTACACCCCGACTATTATCATTATTGAATTGTGATAGAAGGTAAGAATAGATTAGTAGTGGGGAAAAGAAAAGCTTCTCTTCTTGCACTCGTCACAGACTTGAACTGAAGTAGGGTGGAAACTGTGATCCAGCACAGTACAAGAATGACGATGTTCGAAGGCACTCAATTGAAGATGTGAGTTAGAATCCGAAGTTCCATCTGCGAAACTAAAGGAAACCACACAAGCCATGAAATTAACGATAGGTCACCGTATTTGTGATGACCTCTCGATCAAAGCCGTTTTCGATTGCGATTACAAGAGCTCAAACGATTATTAGAGCTCTCTTCTCGACCGCCTTTATGGAATCTTCAAAAGTATGGTGTTCTTCAGGCAAGGAAGCGTAAAACGCTGACGTTGAATGTGAAATGAAACGTGAAGACCGCAGTCGCGAGCTGTAGACGGGGATATTTGAATTTCAATGGATGAGTACGGTGACTGTCGCCAAACCAGGGCTTCTGTCGTGGAGTTCGGTTACAGTGGCCGCCACCTACCAAAAGAGTTCACTAGTCTACAGTGACTCATTTGCGAGTAGAGGCATTGCCGGCTCGGAGAAATGGATGGCTAATAGGACGACAACTGGTGAAAGTGTAATTCCTTATGTGGTCCTTCTCTCCGTTCTAAAGTTAATACGAGATCTATTTTATTGCCGTTACGTTTTTGCGAGAAAGCCGCAACTACTTAATAAGTTGACTGCCAATTATCACTAACTACGAATTCGTTCGTAACAGGCTAAAATGTCAGCAAGCCCCAATAGTGTGGCCTTCTTTCAAAGGGGAGGACTCTTTCTGCTTGGTGGTGGTACTTCCACTCATGCGGCTTTCTTGCTTTTCCATGCTTCTTTCTTTCTGCAATGCTCCTGATAAGGGTGCTTGATTTTTCGCCTTCGAGCTTCACCTTCAGGCTCTCCTTCCTTATCTTCCTTTAATCTTTTCTGTTCTTTTCCGTAGTGACACAGAATAACTACCCAATTTCAGTGGGTGTATTGTATGGCACACACTTTGGTGTATTTGAATGAATGAATCAATTAGCAAACGCTGCTGTCGGCTGCCTCCCATACGACCCCCCTCATTCCTTTCAATGCTCCTCTCACCTGATCGTTCAGTTAGGTCCCGGTATGTTACAATATTTAGGATGAGTGCACCAATTGCATTTGAAAAAGTTTGTTTACCACTGGGTATTTCAGTTTCATTTTCATCCTAATTGGTTACTCACCTTACTTTCTCCATCACTGACTCTTTTTGATCTTTCTTTCCACCTCTAAACAAGGCGACGGTCATTTGGTACTGATGAATAACGAAGGAGAGAAAGCGTTATTGAAGGTAGGGAGCTATCAATATAGTGAGATATTTCTTTGATAAACATGAGTAGGACGGGTATTCTGATGTTGATGTTTATGACGCACTTATCGAGTTGTACTGACGGATATGTCGGCTCAATTGGAAAAGAGCGCGGTCATTGACAACTAATTATAATGATTAGCAACAATCATCCACCAATTGCACCTACTTTTTTACGTCACCGATGCGGTGGAAGCCTTGTAATCTTCCTTCCTCTCTTCACTTGTGTGAACATAAAGGTAAAATCAGTCCAAGGGGAAACGGGAAGGTAAGGAATTTAAGGAATTTCTAGAAAGGTGAAATTCTCAGTGAAAGGAGTAGCGCAGGAGAAGAAGAAATTGGAAGAAATAAGGTCGCCGTTGATTGCCGTTCGCAGACGGAGCTCAGAGCTACGCATTGGTCATTCCTTCTTGCGTTTTCCGAGTAACTTCCCTGCCTTCCTCTTTCTTACTGAAGCTTTAGTTCACGATAATGTTGAGGTGTCTGTTTAAAGTGGAATAGTGGTAGCTATGGTGCAGAACATTGCAAAGACGGGAAGAAAGCGCAAAATGGATCCTAGGGGGAATAGCCTCGAAAAAGTGGAAAGAAGGCTGTGTTACGAGATTTTGAAGACAGAAGTGGGATGGGTAGGGTATACGATTGAGCTGTCGGTCATTGAACCTTCCACTGTCGTCATGAGGCACGACACGTTGTATGAATTTCCTACATGTGTGCTCCATTGTGGATGCACCAGTCTCTTCAAGATTCTCGAAACATGGCCACCTCTGGATATAGTATGATGCAATACTGAGCCCTTAATGCTCCCTATCTAGACCGTTTTTCGACCTGGCAGCACCACATATGACATGACGACTATTTCATCTTAAAAATGAATCTCGGAAACAAAGTTTTTCGTGAAAACTGTGCCTCTCAATCGGTTTGTACCTGAGGTTGCACACCCCGGCATCATCCTTATTTTCATGTTCCCTAGTAGCTGTTCTGTTTATTTTTACATTAGTCCGGGTTCGTCTGCTATTTTCTAGGATTCTCCATTAATATTGTTATATAAGGGCGTTAGTCAATCGTATCCATATCCGGTTCCCTAATACTCGCTTATCTAATCATGCTATGACTTGACTGTTTCCCATATTCAACAGGCACTCCCTTACGAGATAGATTCCGGTAACTCAGTTGCTGAAGCCCATCGAAAGTTGAATGTCAAGTAACTGAACCAGGAGCTCATGCTCGTGGCTCTTTACACGCTTCGTTCTGGCTGGTCAATGGGTAGTGCCTTTGTATGGTATTTCTACGAAAATTTCTCATAAAAATCTAATCTTTTATGTAATTTCTGGCAGATTCAATCCGAACACCCTTATGGCTATGCAATACATTACAGCTACGTCGCCGCATCAGCGCTGCAGCCGCTATGCAGTACAAAATGTGTTGATTTTCTGATCAATAGACTTCACGGATGTGAAGGAAAATAGTTTTTGAGAATTTGCCTGCAAAATTCACTAAACCTACTTTTTTGCTGGTTTTCCGCCTTCCTTGCTCAATTTCTCCTGCTTCGCTGCCCTAATGATAACATTTTTTATTAATTCTTTAGCCCAAATATAAGAAAATTCCGTACCCCTTCGATTCACTTCTCGCACCGTGCTTGACTTTCTTTCCTTCTTTTCGTTTCGACTGTTTGCCTTTCACGTGCTCTTTTGAACCTTCTCCTGTTGATTTCTTCGCATTCTCCTCTGACTGCTTCCCTGACGGTTTCTTTATCACTTCCCCTGACAGTTTCGCTGCCACTTTCTTCATAATATCCTCAGACACTTTCTTTTTCATCTTCTCTAATGGGGCTTTTTGCAACTTATTAGTGCCAGGCGGTGGTTTGTTATGTGATTTTGATGTCGATGGCTTGCTTGCTGCACCGGCGCCATGATGCCCTTCTTTGGATTTCGATTTTGACTGCGTACCCTGCTTTGAGGGTTTCGACTCGCCCTAATCAAATAGTCGTTTAGTTACAAAAAAAAACGCTGTAGATTTGATAGAGTTGGATAAGACGTTTTCTATTCGTCAAATTTTTATGGTATTATATTTTATGTGCTTTATGAGGGCAGAGGTGGTGTATTGATAAGTGGCGCACTTCACACACGCATGGTCACGGGTTTGAGTCCCGGATCGATATGTGCATAGGCCCACCAAGCCTTTCATCTCTCCGGGGTCCGCTAATTGGTACCAGACTCATCTGGGAGGATAAAAGCACTGACTTGTACATCAGCTGGTCATTGCGAGTCATGGTATAGGCCACATTCATTACGCCATTAGGATGCTGTATGGAAGTCGAATGCGTGGGCGCATCCCTCTGTTGGGATTGATTAAAGCCCCTAGACGTTATCCTTTTATCCTTTATGCTTTAAGTCGGGATCACATCTTGCGAAAGGAGAATGGTTAAGTTTTACGGTCACATAGCCTAAATTAATCAATACCCTTCGTGAATTGAATGGACGATAATAGAGGGTTGCTGTGATCATGGCTCAGTCTCAGCGCTAACTGGACTGAGGTAACTCCCTGGGGTATCCCTTTTCCACGTAAGTAAATTATGTAAAAGTATTTCAATTGTGAAGAAACTCTTCAAGCAGGCATTGTAGCGAAGTCATTTGCCTCCCCTGTCTGCCATAGATCTTTCTTCTGGGCATCCACCCAGGGCTCTTAACTACCTAGAGATAGGAACCCGAGACAACGACTTTACTGCAATTCGGGAAGCTACAAGCAGTACCACTACTTCCACCTTGTTGTTATCGGGTGTTACGCTTATCGGGTGAAAATGTAGTTGGGGGGGCCACCCATCCGAAGGTCAGCATATCAAGAAATGAACTCAGTCTAACATGTTAGCCCTTGTTATATCAGCACTGTATCGGATGCGTGGAGGATGATGGGAATCGACCACCTTAGCTCTTTTATGCGGTTTCCGTTAAGGAAGTTTAGTTTACTAAATAGGCCTAGGTAGGGTAGGAGCACCTGGGTGGCTGGGATGGTTACCTCCTGCAAAAAAAAGGAAAAATAAAGAAAACTTGCTCACCGCGGTGCTCCTTCTCTACGAAAGCCCTCATTTAAAAACTGGCATGTCCGTGATATAACACGACATAACGCGTTTCATTGAGTTCATTTCTTGATATACCGGCATTGTGATAGGTGGCCCCCCCCCAACTACATTTTCACCCGCTTATCGTGATCGTTCTCTGTGATCAGAGCTTTTTCACTTTGAATCATGCCATCAAGGTCGGAAAATAGGTATCGGTCGATTGCCTGCAAGGCTGCATCCATTTCATAAAGGAACTGGCAGTGTGATGGTTTGAAACGTGAAAGCACTGGATCTACTCCCGAATTCGGGGTACTTTTGGAATTTTCCCGAACCTGTTCTAGTGTTCAACAGAACTACCTTACAGTACGAGTACCTATTGAGGTAAAAGGTGTAAGTGCCGAACTCACTGATTTGGATCCACTGGCTGAAGCGCGATTTTTTTCTTCTGCCTTGTTTGATTTAGTCTTGTTTGATTTAAGTTTTAAAAGTTTATAAAGCCGTTCCTAAATTTTGTTGCTTATATTTTGGAGGCCCTCGACGAACTTCGTACAAAACTGTGGTCGTGATCATGAAATCGCTTGCACATTTGTAAAGTGAGTATAGTGTCGAAAATCACTGATTGTAAGCATGCACTCGGTACAACGTTATGGGACTAATCCCGTCTTGAAACCGATTCCAACGTAGATCGAACCTAATACTCACCATGGAATATTGGCGTGAAATATATGATTGTCAACAAAGTTATGCTCATAAGGTTTATACTAAAACAATACGATCAATGGTTACTTACAGCCATTATGAACAACTAAGATCTCACATGAACGAAGCCGAAAGAAGCAACGAACACGTTTAGTGTTATAGCACCGTTTAGAAACACCACATCTAAGAAATGGGGCACACCGCTATTTTGGAAACATCGTCTGTTTTCATTGATTCGAACCATGTCCGTGTTTTTTTTCGGTTTTCGCATGAAAATAATCGCTGTTCAGTTCGAATGTTCATTGTGAGGATTCCGGGTGTACACGGTATCGATAACTGAAGTGTCGAGTGACCAAGAAAATCCGAAGATGAAAGCTTTAATTACTGGTTTACATAGATGGGCACATCATTTCAGTGCACAAGCTTGTGCAATCTCAAGGCTTTTCACTGCGAGCCAACTTTCTTTGGGCATACTTTTTGAGCGGTACATCTTCCTTCCAAGCCTGCTACAAGAGACATGTGATTTTCGAGATAGCAGTGTCCCCTTTTTTCCTTAGATAAGTTGTTTCTAAACGGTACTATAACTAAATCTGTTCGATGCTTCATTCCACTTCGTTCATTTGAAACGCTCGCCCATAGTCGCTGTTAAGCAACCTGATCGAACTGTTCTAGTACAGACCTTGGGAACATACAGTAGCGCCCAAAAGTCTTCGGTGAAATGCTTTGACGCTTTTTCCTTCATAACTTTTTTCTTAGTAGACCAATTCGCGCAAAATTTGGATATGTTCAACTAGAGCATATTTCACCCTATCCAATACTATTTGACTGCGAAGCTGCAATATCCATAGATAGAGCAAGGCTATTGTTGCGGTAGCAGATTTTGCTAAAAGTAAAGTTGCTGACGTCTTCACTTATTCGCACCTTATGTGTGTTTTTCTCATCTATTGTGTTCGGCATTACCGCTCGTACACTTTAGGCATGACAAAAGGGGAGGAGATTCTAGAAGGGCAATCATCTGTATTTGCAGTCGATTTTGCGTTCATGCTCTTTGGAATATCTGGAACATGATCAGAATACAAGTTAATAGTGGTGAATATTCGCAATACACCCACGCTCAAAATATAGAAATTTCGCATGAATAGATCCAGTAGAATGGAGATACGACTATGAAGTACGGCTGAAGAACCATTTCACCGGAGACTTTCGGGCGCTACTGTAACTATGTTGACGGTCATATATTTCCCGCAAATATTCCAAGGTGAGTAGTGTGCTTGAGCTACATTGGAATCAGATTTTAGACGAGATTCGTCACATAAAGTTGAAAGTTGTACCAAGTGAGTGCTAGCGGGTGTGCTCAGTAGTATGTACGCGATGCAGGTGAAAAGTAGTTGGGGGAGGGGGGGGGGGGAAGGTGAGAACTTCGCTTTTTTTAAAGATTGAACGTTAGAGCGCAGAGAGGTGAAGGTAACTGAGCCTGCCTATGATGGTGCTTCTCATATGCCCAACCGAAGGTAAGCTTTAATATCTCATGCAGGATTGACGAGACTAAGAATTAACGGTAGTGATGGTCAACAGTAACAGTCTACATCGAGAACTGTGTGGGCGGGCTCAAGTTCTCCACCGAGCTTCACCAATCGATCAGATCATGGTTATGTCCAACTTCTTGTTTCTAGCATACTGCCTAATCTAAGCGATAGTTTGTTCAGTAGTACGACGAACAAATCTGTAGCCACCTCAATGTATTTGGTTGCTTATGACAAATCTGCCAGAGCCAAGTGCGCCTGAGTCCTTTTAGCATCGCAGCCTTTAGAATGCTCGCGGATCTTGCGCTTGATCAACTTTGGAGTTGCTCAAACGCTCAAAGGCACAGTTCATGATAAAAATGATTACTGGGATTCTATTTTTCTATGAGCCTTGACCCTCAAAGATAGCCTAAGGAATGCTGTCGGGTGGAAAACGGCCTAGATAGGGCGTAATAAGCGTCCTAGAACCGGCTCAGGCGACGTAGACACACAAGGCGTGACACTGCGGGTATTACAATGCACTTCTTAATCTTGGCGGTTCCGTGCTAATTGCTGCTCTTGTCTTCTACAGATTTTATGGTGGTACTCTATCGCTTCTCTGCATAACTTTGCAACGTTGGGCCTTACTTGGTTCTTGCAGTTAGAGAGATTCCACGCCTGGATATCAGCTAGACAGTCTTTGAAGAGAGATATTCCCTGGGAGCTTGTAGGCTCCCTGTTTCACTAGCACTTTCGTCAAGGCATTCAAAAAGCCGTTTGTATTCTTCATCGGTGCCAAGATAACGAATTTCCCCACGAATCTCCGCAGAAAGGAAGTGATCGCAGTTGATGATGGGCTTTCCTTTCTGAACTTCGCACCTCTTTTTCCACGCATTGAAAAACAAAAACTAGCGTGGAGGAGAGTTGGTGGGAGCTTTTTTAGATTTTTGGAACAACAGTGACGTCAGCCAGGCAAAATTTTTCATTCAGAATAATGTTCTTTGCCACGAAGCTCTCTACCATGTGACTTTCAGACGAAAGAGCTTCTGAAACTATAAAGTACCAAGAACCAAAAATGATCTGAATAGGATACGCTCGTATTCGTTCGTTCACCGTGCTCATTCCAGCAGGTTGCCAGAGTGCCGATGTGAAGCTCTATTCTTCTAATCTTGCGAGTCAAATGTCCACGTGTTGGAGCCGGTGATGATTTCGAAGCAACATGCTTCATTCTGTGGAGCTTCTTCTAGGCCATATAGGTACTTCTAGTCCCTTACTTGACGTGGAATTATGCGAAAAAGGCTGTCAAACCAAGGCTTAGGCCACATTAAGCAACAACTATTGATCACTTTGGTTTAGCTGATGGTAAACATTCGATTGTGGTTGTACGAATAGACGTTACGAGAACAAATCGGAGCTATTGTATACGGATTGACGTTTACAGGCGAAAGCGTATTAAGTAGTACACCTTCACTGTCAAGCCTCTGCTATCCATGTTTCTCGAAAAGTATCAAGCAAAAATTCTCGAAAAGACCACAGAGGGCGATTCCTTCTTGGTTCGGTGAGTCCGATGACATCTTCGTTGTATGCTTCCGAAGCGAGCTCTATCATCGAAAGTACCGTCAGATATCCTATATCTTCTACTTTCAGACAGCCTTTGGTTGCCTTTAAATTTGGTAGCCTCTCCACAGCGGTCCTATCCAACACTACCGCATGAGAACTTTTCCGATTCAGAGAAATGACCCCATCTACATCTGTGGATGTTTTCGGCATATGGGTACCAACGAGTGCCTTGCCAGGCTCTGGCATGGGAGCTGGGTTGATTCTGGATAGCCAGCACAGGGTACCGGAAGCCAGCACAGGGTTGTGTTAGAGACAACCATGAATCGTTCCTCACAGCAAAGTGAAGAAAATTCAATGCCATAGAGAAGAGAGCCAAATTTTCGGCGAGAGAAAGCGAGAGTTAAAGACTCGATCCTGAAGAGTGGTTGAAGAGCTTAACATCAGCAGTCAGGCGAACTGCTGGAATGAGCACGATAAAAGAACGAATACGAGCGTTTCCTACTCAGATCATCCACTTTTCTTGGTAATTTCCAGTTCTCAAAAGCCGCTTCGTTTGAGAGTCGCGATGTCGACACACTCCTAACGAAGAAATATCTTCCATGAAACATTTTGCCTGAATGACGTCACCACTGATCCGAATTCTGCAAGGGATTGGGCCGTCTTCTCCTCATGATTGGATTTTGTTTTTCAATGAGTGGAGAAAGAGGTGCAAAGCTCAGGGAAGCCTCCAAACCTCATCAACTGTGATCACTTCCCTTCTCTTCAGTAGTTGCATGAGGATTCGTTATTGACGGCATTGATGAAGAGTACAGTCGGCTCGTGGAGTATCGTGACGTTAGTGCTACTGAAACCGAGAGTCTGCAATTTGTCAAAAGACGTCTCTCTTCAAAATTGTGGAGCTGATACGCCGGCGTGGAACCACACAAGTTGCAACAACCAAGTAACTTCCTTACTCGCGAAGCTATGCAGAGAAGTGCTATAGTAAGACCTGGAAGAGAGAATAACAGCAATTCCACCCGCATTTCAATTCAGAGAATGAAAGGTGCATAGCAACATGCGCACCATCATAAAAGTGTCTGGATTGTTCATGTCCTCATAATGGGTGCATGAATATTCGGTGACCGCAAAGCGCATAAATGCAAATTACTGCACCATGTCACACATGTGAATCCGTGCTTGACTTTGACGAACTTTGTCAATATGCGTACTAGTTTGGGTACTTGTATACTATAGTACTTTTTCCGTAACCGAGATTTTATTTGATCATGTGACCATTATCGATTTTCAGATCCACAACGAGTGCAAATTAAGCTTTGAGCGCAATCCTATGTTTCAACATTATTCGTGTTATGACTATTGCACCAAGGACACTGTCCGAAATCGTAACTGCTGCCAAACCCATTTAAGGCGGCCTACCTTAATTATGTTCTCAAGGAAACAACAAAAACAAGCTAGGAACAAGTAGTTCTAATGGTTGACGTCCCCAAAAGTTCAAGGATAACAGAGCTTCAATTTTTTAGTAAAAGGCGCAGTCCGCGAAAAAAAGCTATCTGAGTTACCTCATGGGATGAATTTGAGGCCCAACTGATAAGTACCATATTTCCCGATGTCAGGTCAAGAAACGTCCTGGATAGGGCACAATAAGTGGCCAGACATTGTATCGTGTGAATGCCAGACCCACATCGGACGAGACTCACCAATTTTGCAGAGGCTGCACTATATCAAAGGATTCCCATGTTGGGAGTTCAGACAACTTATCGTCACCCATGGCGACAGTGGGAGGCGGTTTCTAACAATTTTGACTTAGTGTAGCCAGGTCTTTGCGCAATTGTGATGGCTGGAATCTCGTTCAAATACCCCTTCTATGCTTTTCCGTCGGGTAATCTCGTGCAAGCTTCATGGCAACTTCTTTTGGAAAGCCTTATTTCTCGCAAAATAGGCGGATTTGCCACTGATGCACTACTCTACATCAGAACTTCCTCTTTCAAACTTAAAATGAGTACCTCGAAATTATCGTGATCTGTGCTTTCAAGCTTTGAGTAGGTCAATGTCTTGAAATTCGAAGAACATCCCAGATTTCATGAATCTTCCGCCTCGGCATTGTATTTCGATGATTACTGCAGGTGCGGAGAAATAATCATAAGGAATGTAAGAATAAGGCGTCTTATTAACACCTCGCTGTTTGCCCTATTGAAGGCTAAGCATTTCCCAAAAATTTCATTTTTAAAAATATTGCGGGAGAAATCAATTGAGCTGTTTGCTTGCAAACACTTCCATTCACAGGTGGTGGTTTTTTCAAGCACTGAAAAACATAGCAGATATTCTATAAGTATTTAAGGAATCCTACGTACTCCATCGCAGCTGTCATTTCCACAACTCTTTGGGACCTTTTTCATGTACGCCTCTTCGGTGCTAGCAAAACCTACAGACCTTCAATGTACCTTCGAATATTCGGCGTTCTATGTTTGGGACTTCATGATCTTGAGATGTGTATTTCATGCACGTTTTATTCTGTGAACTGACTCATATAAGAAGCTACAGAGTTATTGTTTTGCCACCGCATGTAATGGTGACTTGCTTGGCAAGTGATGATAGCCCCTTGATAGATGAGACGAAGTCGTCCAACTGAAATATGATATCTAAACCTCCTCAAGATTAAAAATAGAGCTGCAATGAACAGTAAAGAGATATTACTGCTCATTAGGGTTCTACTTCCAAAGAGTCGCTAGCCCACATCGCAAGAAGCCATCATGGTATCAGTTATCTGAAGTGTCCGCGCGAATATTCCTTGCACCAAACAAGTTCAGCGCTGATAAGTGCAGCCAAGAGCCCTCCTCAAATGCATCCCTCTCAGGGACATGCAAAACAAAAGCAACCAGTGATGACCTATCTTCACGCACGTTGCAGTTATAAGCATTCTGTTACTGCATGCAAGATCGATGCTAGTGGTCGATAAATTTCACACGAGGAACGGTGCGCTGGGTACCTTATTACAATCCACTCCACGGACGGTATAGACGGCGGCGAATCTTCCATCGATGTTCTCTGCTTTCACATCGATTTGTTTATGGTTGTAGAGGACGTTGTTGCTTTCCTCAAGCTCCTCCACCTGAATAGATTGTTGCTACCGCCTTAGAAATATTTCAGTAGGGTAGAGCGACCACACAGCTACTTCTGCACGACTTTCTACCGACAAGCGTTTGCATTTTCACTAACCGTTGATCTGACTATCTCCAGATAAGAAGAGCTCATGTCCTCATCGAAGTCGAAATAGGTTTCCACGATAACTTGTGCTTGCTCATCCGAAGTTTTTGCCTGTGGAACAGAAGCCTGGGCAGAGTACGGAATTCTTTTAAAAATCATAATTCCACTTAATATTTGCGTTCTATACCTTCCCTAAGTAGTCGTCCTAGAGAGCTCTCTCAGTTATGTAAGAAACTTACCCACGAAAAGGCGATGACGCTGACAAAGACGGCCAGACGAAGCATTGGGGTTGACTGCCTTGGTGAATTCTGGACTCCCTTTTATTCGTTCCGTGGGCGATCAAGTGTTATTAGACCAGTATGAAAATCCTTAATGTATTTGCCAAGAAATTCTTTAATATGTTTGCTGAAGTTAGGTTGAGTTTCAGAGCGATCATGACTCTAGAGCAACGGGATCCGTCTCACAGTTTTTTGAACTCATTGCCTAGTTTTTCCTGCTTTTCCTGTTTACCCGACATTGTCATTGTCGTGATGGTAATGTGATCATTCAGACGGTTTTGCAGGCGACACATTCGGTCGTCGGTTTATTTTGCTGTTGTGAATGAAACCGTTGGCGCGAGCCTTCAGAGAGGTAGCTCTCCAAAAACACCTACGTAATTGCGAGATTAGGCCCATAGCGTCGGCATCACATTTCGGAACGAATAAAAGGAGGGTGATGATCGGGTCCCCACGTCAGAGCCTGGCAAGCTGCACGTTGGGTATTTTCACGCCAAAAACAGTAATAGAAATGGGCCTCATTCCCCTGAACCTGAGGGAGCCCCCAATACGGCAGCGTTGGGTAGGACCGCTCGGGAGAGGCTGCTAAAATCTCAGGGTCAAAACAGGCTGCCCAAAAGGAGAAGGACTAAGATGGCGATCTGTACTTTCAACGCACGGACGCTTGCATCGAAAGCGTGTATAGAAGACCTGATGATGCAAGCTAGGGAGATCAAATACGACGTCATCGGACTGACCGAGACGAGAAGGCATCGCCCGCTGCACGCTGTGTTTGAGACTGGAGAAGAACTGTTCCTTGGAACATGCGACAGTAGAGGCGTCGGCGGCGTAGGTGTCCTCGTCAACACGCACTTGGCCATGAACATCGATTCGTACGAAAGCTTAACAACCCGAATCGGACGTTTGCGATTGAGAAGATGTGGCGCAATCCCAGCTCTAACCATCTTCGTTGCTTACGCACCAACATCGAGCTACGAAGAAGAGGAGTTGGAAGCGTTTTATATGGATCTGGAGAGGCTCTACAGAGAAGACCACACTTTCTTCAAGGTCATCGTCGGTGATTTTAACGCCAAGATTGGCCCCAGAAGAACGGCTGAAGAGCTTCACATCGGGACTCACGGAGTGGAATGGAATGAGCAGGGTGAAAGGCTGTCCGAGTTTATCATGACGACCCACACCATCCATGGTAACTCGCAGTTCCAGAAGCCCTCTCATTTAAGATGGACATGGGAGTCACCTGGTGGACAGTTCCATAATGAAATAGACCACATCATCTTCAATCGAAGATTTTGCCTGACCGACGTCGCTGTTGTTCCGAAGTTCTACACGGGATCGGACCATCGTCTCCTCCGCGCTAGATTCCGCTTCTCAGTGCGTGGGGAGAGAGCTATGAAGTTTCGGAAACGAAGCCCCAAGACCTCCATCAACTGGGACCACTTCGCTTCCCTTGCGAGTAAGTGGGAGGATTCCGTTATCGACAACATCGACGAAGAATACAACCGGCTCGTCGAACATCTTCACGATAGTGCTACGAAAGCAGAGAGTCTACAGGAAGCCAAGAGACGACTCTCCTCGAAGACTCTCGAGCTGATACGCCAGCGTGGAATCGCGCGAGCTACAGGCAATTATCAACAAACGTCCGAACTTGCGAAGCTATGCAGAGAAGCGATAAAGGAAGATCTGAAAGAGAGAAGAGCAGCAGTCATGGACGAAGCCGCCGAGGCCGGAAAGAGCATACGCAAAGCCCGACGGAGCTTCGCCAATTACAAGACCAAGATGACCTCCCTTCGTCGTCCTGACGGAACCGTTACTGCATCACGGAGGGCAATGGAGAAGGTCATCTACGACTTCTACTCGGATCTCTTCGACAGCCACGTCTACCTGCCTACTCACCATCTTAGGCAGACGAATATGTCGCTCCTTCGGTTCTCCCTTCCGAAATACGACATGCCATCACGTCGATGAAGAACTGTACAGCGCCCGGTCCCGATAGGATCAAACCAGAACATCTGAAGAGTATGCCTCCGGTCATCATCAAAACTCTGGCTAGGCTCTTCACACGGTACCTGTCGGAATGCAAAGTGCCCACGTCGTGGAAAACTAGCAAGACTGTGTTACTGTACAAAAAGGGAGATCCAGACGATATTGGCAACTATCGCCCAATCTGCCTGCTGTCCGTAATCTACAAGCTTTTCACTCGTGTCATCCTAAACAGGATCGGCAGAACATTAGATGAAGGACAGCCATGCGAGCAAGCAGGGTTTCGGAGAGGGTTCAGTACAATCGATCATATCCACACCCTAACAAGGCTCATTGAAGTATCGCGAGAGTACAAAATGCCGCTATGTCTCACGTTCATCGATTTGAAGAAAGCCTTTGATACCGTCGAGACAGGAGCGGTAATTGAAGCCCTGGGCAACTAGGGTGTCCCTACTCAATATATAAAGATGCTTCGTGAGCTCTACAACAACTTCACGACCAGGATCTCACCATTCTATAAGGAAGTCATTGTCAACGTGAAGAGAGGTGTTCGGCAAGGCGATACTATTTCGCCCAAACTTTTTAGTGCCGCCCTCGAGAATATCATGCGTCATTTGGAATGGGAAGGCTCGGGAGTGAAGGTCGACGGCCGCTTCCTACATCACCTCCGCTTTGCAGACGACATCGTGCTTATAACACCGAACATCGAGCAGGCGGAACGAATGCTGGCCGAGTTTGATAGTGCTTGTGGAAAGATCGGCTTGAGGCTGAACCTAACGAAGACGATGTTCATGAGAAACGGACTGGTACCTGATGCTCCTTTCACGTTAAACGGAACGAATATCTCCGAATGCTCTAGCTATGTGTATCTAGGTCGGGAAGTCAACATGATGAACGACCTAGCTCCAGAGCTGTGCAGAAGGAAACGCGCCGCGTGGGGAGCATTTAAGAATATCGAGGGAGTAGTGAAGAAGACAAAGAACATCCGGCTCCGCGCTCACCTTTTCGACACTGCTGTCCTTCCTGCTTTGACGTACGCCTCGGGGACCTGGACTCTACGAAAGCAGGATGAGCATGCTGTCAGCGTTATTCAACGCGCTTTGGAAAGGACGATGCTCGGAATTTCCCTATACACGCAAGTGCAGAAGGGAATCCGGAGTTCCGAGCTTCGTCACCGAACGAAGATCAGGGATGCCGTTGATTACGCCAAGAAATCGAAGATCAGGTGGGCCGGACACGTTATGCGATATAGTGATGACCGTTGGACCAGGGCGGTTACTGACTGGATCCCTCGGGACATCAAACGAACTCCAGGAAGGCCGCCAACGAGATGGTCAGACTTCTTCACGAGAGCTCTGAACGAAAGGAATGTTGAACCTCGTGTCCCTGAAGCGAGAACGATTCACTGGACCACTCTGGCTCGTGACAGGGACGAATGGAGACGTTACTGGCGCCCGCTCGAGGAAGTCGATGATCAACGGGACGACAGGTGACAGGTGACAGGTGATGATCGGGTCACATCTATGCACCAGGCCACAGTGGTTTGTCTGATTCTCCTTATCAGCTTCGTCGAATAGTTTAATGGAAGGGTAGAAGCTATTCTTCACCAAAGGGGCTTATTTTCAAATTAGAAGAAGAATCGACTACGAAGCTCCTCACCAGGTCTGCAGAAGTCTAACTATAGAGAAAAATGCGAGGTTGATCAAGCGGAAGAAGTGCGAGGACTATGGGGGCTGTGATGCTAGAAGGACTCAGGCGCACTTGACTTTGTCAGATTTGCCATCAGCAACCAAATGTGGTCGGATTCGTTACTTGACGAATGAAGGGTATTGAGTGCTTACTGCCTCCTTATTGCTCGACTTCTATAGAATCGCTGTATAACAGAAAGAAGAAAACCTATCAGCTATAAGTATCAGCCGTTTACTCGGGGAATCTAACCACCAACCACCACTCAAAGCATGGCTTCTGCTCTGGCAAGTCGACTGAAATAGCTTTACTCCCTTGCTTGAACTCATGGGCAAGTGCGATTGACCCGAGAAGATATGTGGATGTTATCTTTTTGATTCAGTTAGGCTTTTGACAAATTCTCGCATAGGGTCTTAAGTTTCGAATTGAAGCACATTGATGTGCACCCCTAATATAGTTTAATAAGACATTCCAGGTTCTCGTCGGTGACTCTCTTCCCAGCGTTAAAATTGTTACCAGTGGGGTTACCCAAGGTGGAGTACTCTCACCTTATTTGTTCAACATCTATACTGCTGACTTTCCCTCATGCATTCAAGATCTAGAGGTATCTTGTAACATGTTCGCTGATGATATAAAAATATTCAAGGTGGTTAATGATCTCATTTCTGACCCCAATGTACAACAGGCAATTGATAAGATCGTGACGTGGGCTGTTGCGAAGAGCTTGTCGTCCGATAAAACTAAGGTTATGCGGATTGGTTCTCATTCTGTTAGTCCTGTTCACACATTGGCAGATTGAGTGTTTAAAACGGTTTCGGAAATTCGCTATCTTGACTTTTACTATGATTTCCGGTCAAACTTTAAGATGCACCGCGATATGTTGGTTTTGGAAGGCGATCGTCGTTCCTTCACTCGTTGAAGGCCCTTCGTTTTGAAATTCAGGACGTTCTTTTGCGTGCATACAAACTCTATGTGCACCTTATTTTGGAGCACGAGCCCTCAGTGTTCAATCCCTACGCCAAAAATTATATTCGGGCTTTTGATAGCGTGGAGAATAATTTCACCCAGGAGCTGATGCTTAAGTGTTTGAGTCTTCATTATGCTGACATACCTAATGGGAGCACAAGGAATGAAAACTCGGTTTTAAAACTCTTGAATTAAGGAGGGAGCGACATGATTTATTGTTGACTTGTAAAATACCAAAAAACCTCGTAAATGCCGATATTTCAGATTTTTTCCATAGGTTGCCGCCTTAATAGGATTACGTACATCTACAGCTAGACCTCAAGGCAGATCTAGGTTTTTTGTTCGGGAATTCGCACAAGTTTTCATTTTCTCTTGCGCTCTGGTTTTTCCCGTTGAAGTACTCCATTTTTAGAAAAAAGGTTGCAGATTCATTATGATTTTATGGTTTATCGGACGTTCGGTTTCATGTTTCTGTTCCTGTTGCTTGGTTATTTATGTTTACACTACGTTCACATGTGTTTCACATGTCTTTTGATAAATAAACAATAAATAAATTATTTGTTCTCAACATAACTAAGTCATTTCAAAACGGTTTTCAACAAGAAGTGGTTAGACCTTCCGAGTTAACGGTTGATATTATAGCTGAAAGGTTTTCTTTTTTTAGTTAGGCAGTGAATCTGTAGAAGTTCGGCAATAAGGAGGCAGTAAGCACTCAACACCCCTCATTCGTCAGCTAATAAATCAAACTTAATGATTTGTTCTCTATGACAGAAGATCGGAGCTTCAATTTGGAATCTTCTTCTCCTCTCTTGAACTCGTATGTCTTTCAGTCAGAGGATCAAGGTTTATTCATTGCCGCGCAAAAATCATTACAACAATCAAAATTATGTTGTGAGGACCGTGGCAATGCTAAAAACGATAAAGCTCTTATCCATAATAGCCGTAGGGTCCATTTCTATACCGTCCATATCCATATGGACTATAGACATACGGTCTGTATCCATAGTATGGCCCGTATCCATATCTATACCCGTAACCGTAAGGACCATATTGATACCCTCCACTTCCGCTGTATGTTCCTCCAGTGCAGAATACGCCGAACTTCGGATGGGAAGGAACGAGTGCGTCGGTAGCATTTTTATCCTGAAAATGAAAAAAAGTTTCTCTTTTATGCTGTGTTTCTACACTCTCAGCAAAAGGTAATATTGGGTGCAAATCAGCCAGGATTTATAAACTTGCTGAGCTTTCACTAGCTTCATCATATTTTTACTACCTTTTCAATCTTTGCTAGTAAAAGCGACAGGGATATTCCAAATTTTGCAGACGTGCACACTCAAATTATGACAGCCAGTAGAGACAACCACTCTCCTGCTTGTTATCACGGCTACAGAGCTCAACTTGTCTAGCCCTTCTCCACGTGGACCAGTGTCCCTCTCAATTAGTGTGAACTCAACACCTACCGAATGCAACTATCGAGAGTATATGCACCACATATCATTACAATTTCACATTGACTAACAAATAGGTTGTAAAAGTTCAATACCATTACTGGTGCTGCTGCTATCAATGCACATAGATAGCTCTCCTGTTTGTGGACGACATGAAGTTCAGTCGAAGAATGCTGAGAACCTGTGAAGAAATATAAATTGTTCAATCTGTATTAGCCTATTCTCACAAAAGCTTGTGCACAATCTTTTTGAACTTGCAACAAGGTTATCTGTGAATTTTCTATAGTTCCAATGATTTACCAAGAGAATATTACCCTACCTACATTATTTACACATATAGTGTTACCAAAATACTTATAAAGTTCACGTTCCATTGTTATCTGCCAATATCGTTTGATCGATACTGTATCTATGAAACCTTTTATACTTTGGAGCGCCAGGCCGAGATGAAGGGGGTTCTCACGAAGTCACTCACATTAAACAGGTTCTTGGTGGCAGCCTCGAAGTCATTCGACTTTGCAGTAAATTCCATCGAATTTTCTTGATTTCCATTTTTTTGGGCTTGCTCTAAGGTAACCATCTCCTGGAATATTAAAAAACATAAAAAAAGACGGGAGTAGAGAAAGAGACAATCTGACAGACAGACAGAGTCGACAGACTGACGGGCAGACAAACAGACAAATACATTGAATGGATGAATGGATACGCAAGTCCCTTTCATTGTTCACATAAGATTACATGGTGCGATTACGGGTCTGTGAATAAATATCAGAGCCTTTACAGGCTGCAGAAAGTGAAAGGAAGGACCGAGGTGGCGATCAGTACTTTCAATGCACAAAAGACTAAACGACATCACCGGATTGAAAAAAAAACAGCTCTTTGGAATACGCGACAACATAGACGACGGCAGTGTAGGTGTCCTCGCCAACGCACACTTGACCATTGACATCGATTCGTACAAGCCCGAGGGTTGCGAATGAGAAGATACTCAACGTCAATCCTAACAATCTTCTTTGTGTTCACACCGACGTCAACCTTGCTCTGAGGCTTGTTAAAAACGTCTAAAACGTGTTTTTTTTGGAAATGTTTTGTTCGAGTTCCACTATCGCCTGCATTCGTTAATGTCGCGGGCCGGAGCAATGTTGTGGAGCGGAGGCGAGGCGGAGCAGCCTAGGGGATCGTCCTCGAGCCTCTCTCGAGGACTATCCACTATGCTGCTCCGCCTCCCGACATTAACGAATGCAGGCGATAGTGGTGCCCCTTCGAAGGAATCGATGATCAGCGAGATAAAGGGTGATACAGGCGACCGTTTTGAGGATAGTGGACCTAAAGCGTTCACATGGTGGGAGTACAGGGGCACGATGGGAGTACCTTCGGTGGGTGGCATGACTGGAAACCGCCCACAGAGAGCGAGGTTTCTGGGAAATAAATGTTCAAGTAGAATTCAAAACTCCTGTTTGCTAGGAACTGAAGAGTTCAGAATCGGTAGGAGTGCAGGCGGCACGAGTGGCCTGAGGCAGGACTTGACTCTGCCCAAAGGGAACTGGGCTTAGGCCAAAATGGTTAATTTGGAACTGGAGCCTTGGAATTTGGAACGAGGGCAAGCGGCGGAGGGTAACGGAACTTCTCCCCGATCGCGGCATTCTCTCTTGCGGCATGCGGCAAATGTCATTGCAATTACCGTATTCGCCCCTCCCGCCAAGGCGTAAGGGATGCAGGAATGCAGGGGACGGACCATGCGTGAATGAGCTTGGTTTGAGTGAAAACACGCAGTTAAGTTTGAATAAGAGGGAGTGAACCATGTTACTGGAGCGCACAGAACTTGAGCTGGACTGCCCTTGAGATATTGTATACCGCATGGTCCGTGCCCTGCATCCCCTACGCCTTGACGGGTAGGATCCAGAATTCGAGTGGCAACTGGAGGGGTAGTGATACATTATAATCGGTAGACTACTGGACTCTCCGTTCCTGCATTGCTTTTATATGCAGAAGATGTCCTCGTGGAAAGCAGCTAATCTGGGCAGAGCTTACAAAGGCAGTGAACGTTTCACCATGTGGATAGATGAGGCTTTTTCAAGACTATTTAGCTTTTCGAAATAAATTCAAGTGAAAAAGGCCGCTAAAGAGGAAGTTAAGGGAGTGGCAACTGGAGGTGTATTTGATATGAAGTGGTGTTTGAAAGTTTAAAAAATGGCACCAACAAGATAGCGAAAATTTGATGAAGTAAAATGTATGAAAAGTAGATGGGAAACAGAGAGGGGCCAGTAGGAACTAGGAACATTCGAATTAGACAAATTTGACAATGAATATCAAAAAGATTCAACGATCACAGAGTCGAGGAGAGGGGAATAGTAAAAGCTGGAAGAAAAATCAAATCTTGGGCACAACTGGTGATTAAAAATTCGAAAGCATGAAAGCTCTGAGGAAGGCACATGAAGAAATAATGACGAATTGGTGGTGCCGGGTTGCGATGGAGTTAGCGAGTAATGGAGTAGGGAATTCAGATCTGAAAGATGTGCAACCCATTTTAAGAGCTACATATTCAGTAGAGCACAATTTAGAACTGCAACGTTTAAAGAATGGAAAAACAAAATCTTGGCTAAGTTGCCTATTGTTGTCGCGATTCATAATGGAAACTAACCAATGATAGCTGTGTAAAGAAACCTTGCCGATGTACTAACCAGGGAGGGGTAGTTTACTTAGCGTGGGTCTTTAAATGGAGACCCAGATAAATCGATAGAGTTTTGAATGCTGCTTACGAAAATGGAAATTATGGGGGCCCGAATTTTGCTCGACAGTAGTATCGATTGTCCAAAGAAATATCAGAAAACGTTTAGAGCGCCTTTGATAAAGTGAAAAAACACTCTGCAAAAGTGCGGACAATGGCGGGGAGGGATCCCTCACCTCATTTTACGCCCACGAAGCGAGACCACTACCACTAGATCGGCGGTAGATATGGAAGCGACGAGTTCGCTTTCCAATTGATACTACTGTCGAGCGAAATTCGGGCCCCCATAACTTTTTAAGGAGAATCATTTTGCAGTTTTAATTTCCATTTTCGTAAGCAGCATTCAAAACTCTATCGATTTTTCTGGCTCTCCATTCAAAGTCCCACGGTAAGTAGACTACCCCTCCCTGGTAAGGCTCCAAAAATTCTAACAAAAGACGAAACCTTTGTGTATCCTACGTATTTCTGAATAGATTTTGTTTGGTAACTTCTGCTCGAAAAGACTGCTGCAGTGACGGATTTCTAGCTGTCGATAAACCCTCGATCAAGACTTTTGGGAATATTCGCGATGCTAAATTGTTTTGTAGAATCATATATAGAATGAAGGCCAGTATTAATAAATTGATGAGCTGATGGTGTTTTCCGTGAGAGTCAGTTCAGATTGGCTCGACCTTTTGACAATATGTTAAAAACAGCTACAAAAAAAGGAATTTCAAGGAAAAAATCAGGTGAATCACAGCAAGGCAGGCGAAAAAGTCCCAGTGTACGAGAGCAACAGGCTCGAAACGCATTCAATTAAATCATAGTTCATCCATCATTTGTTGTAAAGGCGTAAGCACATCGATCTTAAAGACCAACAGAATATGGTCCTAAGATCAGCCATGCTTTTCCTCTCTTAGAAGAGCTATATTTCGAACATCGTCGAAGATTTGAATTCTCCGGAAATGAAGCCAAAAGTGCGATAAGGTGCTTGACCTGACAGCAGCTCATAGCTAATCATACGGAAGCCTTTTCGGTTGGAGTGAAATTCTGAAGCTAAAAGAGCTGAAGAGCCAAAGAGAAAATGAGAAAAAGAGTGGCGAAGGTTTGATGATGCCGAAAGGTAGTCGAGTTAGTGAAGCGTTGAGGAGGGAAGAAGGAAGGAACTGACAGTGATGAAAATGAAGTTAAGAGTCTGTATAGAAGGCTAGCGTTCAGAGCAGCGAAATTCGAGGCAAGTCACTTTGTTTGTCCGTTCATTGGTTCTAATATATTTCCGGAATTATGATGGGTGTTACGACAAGTTATTGTTATTTGGAATACACTGTGGCTGCAATGGGGCGTGGTGAAAACTTCCTTTCCAAGTAGCTTGAAATGGGAAAAAATTCTGAGTTCAGAAGGATCGTTATGGTTTTCGATTAAGTCGTGAAGAATCGATGATGAAGTAAGTACCAATTCTGAAAAGAAACAGCTAATGAATGTCATCTCAATCTTAGCAGGATTCGTAAGCAGGAGATTAGCTATCAGGCGTTTGATTGGGACCTTATGGTTAGCTAACATTAAATCAACACTGATTTATTTATATAAAATAAGGACACTTATTGAATTTCATGCTACATAGGTACTCACTCGAAGCATTTAATATCACATCTTCATCAACAAGACAATAGAACTGACTCAGAAAACCATTCGGGAAGCAAGCACAAAGTATACCTCACCTTCATTTCATACGTTCAATATTTCATACGTTACTGCAGTACAAATGCATGAAACAACTACTACTCATTACTTTCACTACTGCAAGTGTCCCTGTTCCGAAATAGTAGCACCTCCCTTACTTTCTTCGCAGATAATATGTGCCCTATTCAATTTCATATAATCCTATCTATTTGTGCTTCCAACTCACAGTTTTATCCACTTACAAATGAGCCTCGTAGCTAGCTTTCGGAGGAATAATTCAACCCTTTTAATCCGTATAAAAACCTTCTCTATTTTTTTTGGCGGCTACGCTGTTAATACTGTCAAGGCGATTTGTTGAGCTCACAATCAGATGCGAAAATTGTATGGTCATTATGCTGTCGCTTATTGTTATCGAGTGAAAAGGCATCTGAAACCTTCCGGGCAAGAGCCCTTTTCTATTTATACACTTCTCATGACAGTTTGAGCTTCCGTATAGCAAGGCCTCGCAAAATACATTGAGCGATTGTTAAAAATTGTAATGTTAAATTCGTTTCTCACATGACAGTCGAACTGAACCTCAAATCTGGGTTGTGATAGAAGTGGTCATGTTTCTTTTTATGAAAGCTGAGAAGATGTGCGAGATAATCTACCAAGACTATTTCGAAACTCGACAGCTACGATATTAGCCTGGTCTCTCGGAAAGATCATTAAAGAGACCAGATTAACTTAAGGTAAGAACAAAACACTCCACTTCTGTAAAAAAAAAATTTAGTCAAGACCACATTTGACATCGAGAACCTGACGGCAACTGGGTATTTAGTACGAGAAAACCTAATTTTCTTGTGCGGATCGAGGATCGGCAGCGGGAGCCGGCCTCCGAATAATCCGTGAATTAAATGGGAGTAGTTGATCACCTCATGCAGCCTTCATTAATTCATGAGATTGTCCCGTCAAATTACTGGCCCTCATCGTATGCGGAATTCAAGCAACTCTTCCTCTTTTGGAGATACTTATGCGGCAGTTTCGTTTTCATAGAAATGGTTTGAGACAGATAAGAAACCCAAGACAACAATCATCTTCAGGCAGATAATTCACAAAATAGTCCTGACACTGATTGCGGCGAAAATCGCAACTGGTTTACTATGTATTGAAATAAAGCCAGATACACCTTTGACAACAACAGTGGGAATATTCACTATCAAGGGCGCAAATGACTCCTGAAATTTTAAGCTGTTACTCACAAGGATAACAAAGGGATGCTGTGGGGTCAAAAAGCGGATAGGATAGGGCGTTCCTTACTCGCTAGCGTTCCATGTAGTACAATCTCAGGGGATTACAAACTAAGCACCTTAAATCGTTGAAGGAACGAGTTCTCAAAGCGTTGTAGAGAATGCGGAGTTGCACTGCTCTCATCGGGGAGCGCTTTTTCCACATAGGCGACTTATTGTAGCCAGCTGTACGCAATGTTAGCTCGTCTTCTTGCAACTATTATTGTCATATTCTCGCCCAACCCCTGATTTGGCTACTCACCAGAGCCCTATGTTAAATACACTGGTGTGCAAAACTTAGGGACGAGATGGATAATGTAACATAAAACATTGAGGACTGGGTGAAAATGAATGAAAGTGTGGGATTATATTACCAGACCTATGACGGTTATGCACAGGAAACTAGATCCTCCTTCGTGAAGGAATAGTTCAAATAAAGCGAGAAATATGGTTGCCTGCACAAATCGAGGCAGTTGATAGGTATGAAAAAATTTTTTTATGAATCAGCCAGAAGCTACTAAATACTATGGTGGTATCCTTGTATACATCATGTCCCGCAGACATCGTCTAAATGACTTGGCACGAGGAAGGGTCATCGGGAAACACGAAAAAGGTCGAACCATGCAGAGTGTAGCTCAGGAGCCTCATATCGCTCGCAGCGTTGTTTCACGTGCATGGAGAGCATTCCCAACCACTGGTGCCGCTGCTCGAAGGGGAGGAGATACTCGACCAAGACCAGCTACACCAAACGATGACCGCTACATTGTGCAGTAGGTAAAAAGGGATCCACGTAAATCAGCTTCTGTGATTGCAATGTCATTTACCAGGATTTTAAAGCAAGTTATCCCACGCACCACAGTGGCACGACGACTGCACGGTATCGATCTCGTCGCCCGACTACCACTGCGTAGTGTTCCTTTGACCCTCGCGAATCGGCGAGTCCGTTTAGGGTGGTGCCAGGAGCATAGCGAATGGACCGATGGGAAATGGGGCCGTTTGCTTCTTTCGGATGGGAGCAGATTCAAACTGAGTAGTGATTCTGTACGCAGCTTCATGGCCAGAGGTGGGGCCACGCATATCTCTCAGAAACGTTGTGGAACTTAATCGTTTTGGGGGTCGAGGTGTTATGGTATGGGGAGGCATCATGCTTCGTAACCGTACTAACCTCCAGATTTTTGAGCGCGGGACCCTTAACAGTTGGTGTTACTGTGAAAAGGAACCCCTCCCTAATGTGTATCTTTTCAGTGCTGCAGTGAGCCCTGAATTCATTTTTATGGATAACAAGGCGCGACTGCATCGAACAGCTCAGGTGGAAGAGCTCTTGACACAAGAGGTTATCCAGCGAATGGAGTGACCTGCCCGTTCCCCCTACCTGAATCCCATCGAGCACGTGTAGGATGCACTGGGTAGAGGCATTGCAGCACGTCCAAATGCGTCACTGACCATCCAACAGTTGTCAATTGCGCTTATAGAGGAGTGGAATGCCCTACCACAATAACTCATTTCCAACCCCGTGGAAAGTATGGGATCGCATTGCAGAGCATTTACTGCTGCCCGGGGTGATCACACACCCCATTAGGAAACACGTCACTTTTTTTGAAGTACTAGGATGAGTTGTGAGGAACCATGTGTAATCGGTACCTTTCAGTGAAAATGTCTTATTTGCTCTCCCTATTTCAATTTTCTGCCAGTTGCTTCCTGTGCAGAACCGTAATGATCCTCTATTGGTACGGTATAAGTTTCATCGAGCTCTGCCGTGTGGCAGATGTACAGTAATCGAAAGTTGCTTTCGTCCCTAAGTTTTGCACACCAGTGTATTATCTCGCCTTACATCTACTACGCCGATTCCCGCACTTCCTTCTCATTTTTGCATTGTTTTTGACTATCACTTCCATTATTCGTCATAAACTGGGTAGACCAGAATTATCGTCAACTGTGCCCTTGAGGAGCTGAGTTTTGGGGCCAGTGGGACAACCTCTGAGCAGATGTACGCATATAGTGCATAGGTGATGGTTTCTCTCGACATGTATATCGAACCCGAACGTCCTTCTTCCGTTTGGCTCCTACTCTTCCTGCTACTTCCTGTAACAAGGTCGGGACGCACAGTGACTATTAGTTCCTACATTCGGAACATGTGATTCATTTCTAACCACGAAACTTCCGAAAGGGAATTTCCCCATACATTTGGGCATTTCAAATTCGGTCGTGCCGCATACACATATCGAAGATAATTCGAAAAAAAAACTTTCATCTGAAATAAAGGGTAGGTGACTGCATCGGGCAGGGAAGCTGATATCGCTTCGAATCATTCCATTGTAGAGTTGAACACCTCTCGCAAAAGAAAGGTTTTCGGTGCTCCACCACGAAAACATTGTAGTGAGTGCTTCGCTTATTGTGGCATTGACGTGATCGGCCCTAACATCAAATTAGGGGTTTAAACGAAAAGGATGATGCTCTCGAATCTGGACCATTTAGTTAATACTATTTCCTTCATGGCAACTTGAGGCTCCCCCTTCGGCTTTGCTCATAGCCTTGTACAGCCAGAAAGTCGACTAATCGGAAAGATTGTCGAACAATGAAGGCTCGGTTTGAATATTAGCAAGCCCCGGGAAATCCAACCTACTCAGATGCTTTGAACGGATTCAGATTTGAAGGTAAGAAAGAGCTAATTATGATCACTCAACGAAAACTCTCTTCAGTAGTTGTACAAGCATAAGCAAAAGAGAAAGGCAGAATCACTGCTTCACATCTGATACTTTTATGTAACTTAGGTTTGGACCTACGAACTCTTTCATTGTACTAGTCACATCCACGTCCACATCTTTATTATCCGTAATGAAAACGCAATGTAACCAGTCATCTACTCGTAGCGGTCCACTCCATCACGCCACATCACGTAATAGGTGAACATCCCATCGCAGTCAGATATCTCGTCGGTACGGGGATCGCAGAAAGTATCAGCCTCGGTGCAGTCGATGAACCGTCCCCAGTACGATGTCATATCAGGAAGCGTCCAGAATTTCTCGTCGGTATCGCACTTGGGGTTCAACATCAGCTTGTAAAGGCTGAAATACAGCGCTAAAATCACTCATGTTGTAATATCACATTTAGAAAATCCTGAGTAGGAAAGTGAGTAGGAAATTCTTGGGATAAAATGAATACAATTTTGGATTTGACTTTATTTTAGTCCACTACTTCTTCCCCTTCGTTCGCTTTCAGTTTTCCTTCATCTAAGGTCCTCTTTTCTCTCGCCATTTGGATCATCATTTTTTATGTTGAACCACTACAATTTGTTCTGTTCCGTTCACTATAGCGCGATATGTTTTTGCGTATCGACATGAATGATATCAGTAAGCTTGTGTAATACAGCTTGCTAGAATTATATCAAAAGATTTCTAAAACTAGTCGAAATATGAGGATGTCGCAACAAATATTCAAGATTATAATACGGCCCAGGCGCTTTTAAAAATGGCCAAGCGGAATTCACAAACTCCTCCGCTGGTCCCATAAACGTCAAGCATACTCACTATATATAAAACGCTCGCGTCTGTTTGTTTGTTTGTACGATATTACCTTAAGAGGTACTTGCAGAAGTAGGGTCAAGTTTGAGATGGGTTGAGCATGTGGCAAGACTAACAGAGCAAATGTGAGCTCAGTGAGGCTCCGCCCACAAGAAGCGGGACATGCACAGGTGGGGTGTCTTGTGCAAAACGCCCTAAACAGGCTTTAAAACAACCCAGGGAAAATCAGCAAAGATAAGGGATGAATCAACAAGTGAACTGAAAGATGCTCATTCAGTTGGGCGGAGCGGTCACGAAGTGGGCAGTGCTATCTGCATAAGCTCCTAACTCGATTCAACGAAGGCGCGGAGGTTGGAAGAAAAATACAGACGGTGAGCAAGGCCTTATGCGTGCTTGGCCTTCATAAACTTGACAAAGCTACGCTCACGATGGGCGGGACGTGCGTTCAACTGGAAGCTACTTTTTGAAAACTAGTATACTTCTGTTTAAAAACGTTCAAGAAAACGGAGAAAAAGTGGTTAAAGGTAATGGAAGAAGTATGATCGAATGAGAATGAGGGCAATCCAAGTAAAAATTGGAAAAATAGAATAAGCAGAGAATGAACCAAAATACTCTAACAGCGGACCTGAACAGGACTCCGCCATAGCGGGCGAAGCTGATAGGAGAGTATCGGTATGTGTGATTCGCTTGTAGTCGGCAGTTCTTTATTTCTTTAAGCAGAGCGCCCAAAATCGGGAGAATGCAGCTGAGGGGTTTAAATCAACACTAAAAGGGCGGGTTAGCCAGGTGATCCGACCGGTCTGGGATAAATTAAACAAATTCCGGTTATGATAAAACTTTCTTGACTGTATCAGACTCGTTGGGATACCAAAAATTAAAGTTGATAAATGCTCTCGAAACCAGCTCTATTTTATCAATTTCATCCTTTTTCAAGCGCTTTTTAATATAAATCCAGAAACTTGAATAAATTCAAGACGCTTCAGCTGAGGTGTTTTAGTGTTTTCATAGGTGAGTATGTAGAGTTCTGACGGAATGCGAGGTGACGCGCACATTAGTCTTATTGTTAGCCTTAAATCCTACGGTGGGCCTTCAATCACTGGTTGAGATCTCCCTGTGTTGACAACGTTCAATATAATCTAGAAATTAATCACGGAGTTGTTATACTTCCAGGGTGGTGGTGTAGTGGCAAGTGAAGCACTATCTAACACTCGTGATCCGGGGTTCGAATCCCGGATTGAAATCTTTCTGAGCCAAACAAGCCTTACATCCCACCGCGTCCCAGACCCATTGGAAGCATAAGCCTGACTGATTTCTACATCAGCAGGGCACCACACGAATTGTATAGGCCACATGAGCCTTCAACACGATTTTTAATGGAAGTCGATGCGTGGGCGCCTTCTTCGAACGGGACTGATTAACCCCTCAAGACTTTATCCTGTACCCTTTGACACAAGAGAGGGGCAGAATTAGATATATTCAGCAAAAATCTTTGTGGTTGGTCAACCCCATTTAGAACCTGGCAACATGAACAGCGCGCCTACTCGAATTCTAGTAATGTTCCACTGCGTATGTAATCCATGCATTTGAACCGATCGAAAGTTCTTGACCATTGTTGTAAGCAATTCATTTAGCATTTAAGAAAAATCTGAAAAATTGATGAGCCCAAAGGGATTTTTTTGTTCATCAAAAATGAAACGAATGGCGACGAACTGGCAACGATTTCAGATTCAGAACTAATGTGTAAATTAATTTTCGAAAATCTACAGAAATCATGAATTAGACCTCCGAGCTTTGAAAGTCATTCACAAATATGTCGAGCTATTATGAAGATGGCAGAATGTTATAAAACTACAAGGTTGTAGTTCACCCCTGATCCTTTGATATTTTGTCCTTTGACTTTAATTGCAACAATCACGACTTGATCCTTGCAGGGTGCTAAAGCCAAAATGTTGTTGAGATTTGAGCCAGATTTGAGTTCCAGGCCTGCTCAGGCTTTAAATATTTTCCGACCGTAGTTCTGACAACTTGACCTTTCACGATCCGTCAAAGCTCCCACTCAAGTGTTTGATTGGAGTAATGTTAGTAACTCGATCTGTTACTTCATTTTTGACACTCTCCTTTGAGAGCCATACGACGGTTTCTAGCATGACTACACAACACTCTTTACTTATATGTTCCCTTCATTTCCATACTAAGGGCTCCCATCGTCCTATTGAGATTTCCTCCACAGTTTGCGTTACCTTCCCAAAACTTGATTGTCAAAAGTTGTTACTTGCCTTACACGCTCACCCCTAGTACACACGCTTTCGTTCGAGAGTGATTTAACCTGCAACCGCCATTACTAAGCATTTGCATCGTCCACAACTGTCTTCTAAACATATATCTCTGCCAACCACGAACAAACCTTCAGATTCAATCTCTAATCCGATAAATCTTACTGTTGATCCCTCATGAATCCTGCAGCTACAGAACACATCACACCATTTATCCCACCCCAAAAATCTTCGCAATGGGATCCAAAAAAGAACCGTCCAGTCTCCCCTTTGAAGCCCTGGATATCTTTTGCTCCACTATTTAGAGCCCCAGTTCACGATACAAAATGTTTCTTAGTTTTCCCTATAGCATGAGGCCCCCCCCATCATGCCATACCTGTCGTTATGAGGGCGAGAAACGTCCTGAATAGGGCACAATAAGGAACCAGAGATTGTATTATGTGAATCCCACACCCCCAGTGGACGAGTTTCAAGCTTTTAGCGGCTGCACCATTCACAAGGAACCAATGTAAGAAGTTCAAACAACTGTGATGACCCATAGCGACTATGAAATGAATTTCCGAACGGTCATGGTTTGCTGTTGCCAGCGATTTGCGCGATTGAAGCAAGTTAAATCTCGCCCAAAAACCTCTTACACGCCATTCCTGGCTGTAAGGGGAATCTCGTACAACCTCCATTACCACTACGTTTGAAAACCTCGAGATAGGCGAATTTTCTTACTTTATTTGCCACCGGTGTACTCCTCTACATCAACACTGCCGCTTTTCAAACCTAAAAAGGGTATCTCAAAATTGTCGTGAGCTGTGTCTTTAATTCGGGAATTGAAGAATTGAGATTGCATTTTCTTCATTGCAGTCATCCCATCAATGTCCTCCTAACCCTCCAAGGCACTCTACCTGACTGCATCTCAATAATATTATAAATGTACCCACATTGTAGCCACGGCAGAGCATCTATCGCTAGGGTTCAGACCGTTCAATGTGAACGTCAGCATTCCGTCATTTTGGATAAAACTCAGTATGGGCGTTATCGCAGCCGTATCGGAATCCGCTTGCTCAGGGGTTGTTGTGTTCGAATCTTCTTCCTGTCACATACCAGGGGCTTTATGAGGGCAATGTCTTCACAAAAAGGGCAACAACACAAGTGACATCACTTTTCTTGCTTCCTCATACGATTCTGCACGTATCGCCAAATTGTCGCCAGACCTCAAGACTCTTTGATCATTATCGAAAATGTTCGCCTACCAGATAATCCAAAAAATTCAGTTATAAAAGAGGATCTGAGGAACTTGTTGTTGGAATGTCTCGAGCGAGTCATCTGTCTATCTATGCTGTGGAAACCGGTAATTTCACGCTGAGTCACTCAATATGGTCAGAAGGAGCGAGAAAATTCTTAAAATTCAAAATAAAGATCGGATGAATAGGCTATGTGTAACCAAATCGACAGGAAAACAAGAGCTACTGACCTTTTCCCTATCCGAAATGTGATTTGCATGATATTGAGCGGAACTTGAAGTGAGGGTGCTTCAATCGTCACTTGAGTAACATTTTGAATATTGGACGAAATCTGAAAAGCTGTTCCTTAGTACGTATAGAAACAGTTGAACACTTGAAGGAATGCTCTCGCCTATGACCTTGATGATGCTGAAGAAAAACTGTCAAATTTTTAGAATCACTAGGAGGTTTGTACAGGTAGGAATACCAAAAATAACCAGAACGCGGTTTCGGGAATGAATCCTGAATCTATTTCTGCACAGGCTACAGTAGCTGTAGATGGGCTAGCCGCATCTGCTGCATTCATACATACGTGTACACATGTATGTCACGCACCACATACGCATTTGAAACGCTACGAAAATTTGAAATGGAAGTGAATGTGAGGCGCATCCTGGAACAGGATCCCAGGGGTGCCGGAACTTCTCCCGGCAAGCGGCAAAGCTCACGCGGCGGATACCCTATCCTTGCACTAGAAATTCAAACCTTTCCCTTCAAAGCGCGCTACTGCGCGCGATCGGGAGCGGCCAACGCGACGCCGTTTTCGGGAAGACGATACCGGACGTGAAACCCTGCTATCCTGCTTAGAACTAGAGACGTTTTTATTCAATTTCTAATCTTTCTTTGTTTCCGAACCTTTTATAAGAACCACCATTTGTTATTTTCATTGTAGTAGCTCACTTCAAGCTCTAAAATAAAAGCATCTAAGGCGATGGAAATTCCTCAATCAGACAAGTTATTCGAGATGCCCCTCTCATTTAACCCACACCTAATGCACTAAAAACATTTAAGACGTTGGTTTGCGACAGCTGAATGAAATTAACTTCACTGCCTTTTGATCCAGCTTAATTTAGCTCATTCTTATAGTTTGTCGAGCCAGAGCTGTATTAAATGGGAAAGAATAGAAACTCATGGTTCTAAAGTCATATTTTTGCCCCGCGGAGTAAGACACGATGCCGAAGCAGTGGCAATGGTTAATCCACTTGCAAACGGTGTGCTCCCTTTCAGAATATTTGAAGGCACAGTTCATGATAATTTTAAGTACTCTTCATAGATTTTCTTGGGTTCTCTTCACAATTTGGAATGAAGAACTATTGGTTGATATGCATAGCAGCCGAAGGAAGCGAAAAAATCCGTTTGCGATAAACAATGCTACCTAAAAGTAGCGAAATTAGAGGTTTTGCCAAGTCACCATGACAGAAATGACAAGAAAGAAGTCTTTAATACGATTTCTGTTGTTGGAATTGCCTGAATAGCTCGCTACATCAAGCTAGCCCATTTTGCCATCGGTCGACGACACATATGAAATGTACTGGGGGCCACATATTCAACTTGGAGTGAGGGGGATATCCTAGAGACCAATTTAAACCAAAGTTGCTGTAGCCTAGAAAAGGAACGGACTACTCTTGAACGATCACTCAGTACTCCCACGCAGGTGTCGCTCCTCCAATATAGTAGAGCTCTTTCAAAAGTTTGATTTAAGTAACGTGGGCTCAAAAAAGAACAAAACAGAGACTGTTTCTGAGAGGCTCTGAGAAGTACACTGATTACTTCCGGATCAGCCCTTTCACCTCATGTCATGGAGACAGAAAGCGGTAAAAATAGACGATATGATAGACATGCTGGCACAGTTATCTGATGTGATAAGGCAGATTTAAAGCTACCACCTACAGGCTGCAGCTTTGCGCAGCTCTTAGTTGTAGTTATTTTGATACGTAAATTGACCATCGGTGCTTCATAATTCGCCAAACATTGAAGAAGAATTATTTCTATCCAACTTGCCTTAAATGGGAAACCTGCTCGACTGAAGTTGATGACTTCGTTTTGCTCTAGAGGATTCAAGAAAAGCGTAACATTCAGAAAAGCCTTTTCTTGAGGATAGCATGCTGTCAGAAAGGCGTAGTTTTCCTTTGCAAGGATAGATCTTTGATTGATAAAGAAGGACTTTCCACCAAGTGCTGCGACATCGTCAGTGAACACCAACACAAATACGAGCCAAAGAAGTTTAGTTAGACGAAACATGCCTTCATCAAGGTAGAATGATGGCCTAGAGGTGGGGTTCAAAGGAAAGGAACGCCCTCTCAATTTGGTTCACGTCATCGCATGAGAATGGTCAGGCCCCCGTCTCCCCCACCGCGCCGAGACTCTGCAAAATCCCTCGGGTGCGGAAACGCTCACAGCGTATGATGGGAAAACTCCTCATCCAATTCAGTTGGTGCATGCAGCTCTGCGATGGAAAACAGTCTCATTGAGATGTAAATATGGGATGAAAATATTGAAATATAAATCCACAAAATACATATCGTTGAAATAGGTTCAGGTTCGGTAAGTAATATATCGGTAAAAAATCAAACAAAGAGAAGTTAATCTATCTGAAATCTGTAACAGATGGACAGATGCTTCAGTTTAGCAGTCAGTCTCAGAGAACGCTAGTGCTCTGCAGTGTATCTTAGCAGCGTTTAAGCCGTCCGATGTCTGAACTGAGCCAGTGAGATGTTTCACGGCATCTTTTTTGAAAACTTTAAATAATGACTCCCAGCCCTGAACGAATAACTTTTAGCTCGCCAAGTAGAATTGGGTTTACAGAGAAAAACCGTTTTAGATCCTTGTTCTTAAAACTCTTCAGACTGTACCCCCTCCCCCCATCATAGAGAACCAATTTTGCCTTCGTATTTTCTTCAAGAGTGCACGGAAACCATACTATCATGCATTTAAAGTCCAAATTTTTGGATCTTCTGCTTTTCACATGCCGAGACACTTCTTTTTATGCAGAACCAAGCCATTCCATTTAGCAGCAGACAGAAAACTGACAGCTCCAGACAAACAACTGTACTCATTTTGGAACAGTTGTCTCAGTAATCGATGCTGTGTAACAGGTCACTGAGAAAAGTTTTACTTCTTGAATGTTAGAAAGCGATGACTGAAATTTCCCTGGTCCTCGAAAAAGCTCGGTACGCACGTTCTGATATAAGAGTGCAGTCAAATCAGAAATAGTTGACGAATTATGAAATAGTCAGAAGAAAACTGAACTGGGCTTCAATCACATCACATCAAAACTCAGCTAAGGGCAGGATGGTTCTCTCAATTAGACTAAAATACGAAGAAGAGACGTTCTTTCATAACGATAATCAAGAGCCCATTTCATATGATATCTTCATACGCTATACCTTCGATATCATGGGGTTAGAGAGCCTGACTGTAAACAACTCGGAAACAGCAAGCATTCAAAGGAATAGCATCTGCATATACCTTCCAAATATATCTGATAGATTATAATAGTTTCTAAATTTTTGCTCCCCCGAAATTGCTGGCACAATAGCTGAATTCAATAAGGCTTTTGCACGGAGGAATAAAGCCGACATCCGATAGGGACTTTTATTTCTATTCTTTCCATCACTCTCGCTCTGTAGAGTTTGAAGTAAATCCCAAATCGGGAAACGATGCTAGGCTCTCACGCTATTCTTCAGAAACAGAAGCATGAAAATACCGATATGAAGGTTGAGGACGAGCGGATCAGCTGTGGCCATCCATCAAACTGCCCTGGGAACGACGGAAGCAGGCGAAAAAGTCTACAAGAACAATTGTTTACATGCAAATTCCAAACCAGATGCTCTCCACAAGAATACACTGCGTTTCATAAATATAGGGGCACCCTAAATTTTCGTGATTCCAAATTTGCTGTGCATGCTGAAAAAATGGTGCTATCATTAGTAGACTGCCCATGCCGAAAAACCTTGGTAACGTTTTTCTGAGAAATTTTCTACTCCAGATAACCTAAATAACTTACCCGGAACGAATTTTCTCTGTATCATGAATATGGTCCACTTAAAAAAATTTACTTTTCTCTTCTTCCATAAGGGGAAATCGGGATGCGAGGTCGTACAGGAGTTTGCCTGGTCTCGTGTTACTGTGCCTCGTGCTACTCGTCTCCTCAACTAGGAACAAGTTCAAGTCAGAGCACTGTTTTTTATCAGTACGGGAAGAAGAATAGTCCAGGTCGACCACGGCTGCTTTATGCCCGAGATGAAAGAGCAATTGGACGTGTTCTGTAAAATTCAATGAAGAGGCTGAACAGGGTTCGGGCTGAAATGCGGCTTCGTGTGAGCAAAACCACTGTCTGGAGGGTAACCCAGCGGAGCCGAAGCATCACCAGAGAGTTGATGAGGCGGGTGCCAAGACTATCGGAGCGACCCAAAGTCGCACACCTCCAATTCGCCGTGAAAAATGTCTCATTTGATCGGACGAAGATGCGGCTATGACGACACTTTGCAGTCTTTGACTCCATATCTTTATTTTACGTTTTAGGTGACCTTGAGCGACGAAAAGAAGTTTACACTTGGACCTGACAGTAGAGGAGGGTATTGTAGGGATCTGTGCAAAGCACCCTTGGTTTTGGAGTGACGTAATTTCGGTGGAGGATCTCTCATGGTTTGGAACGCCTTTTGTACGGCTGGACAGCTTGGACTTGCTTTTGTTTCTTGTCGTATGGATTCCGTAGAAAACCAGAGAGTGCTTCAGGAGCGACTTTTACCACTTCTTTGGCAACGCCGTCGTCGTTTATTGATTTTTATGCACGATAACGCAGCTGTCCATGTCAGTAGTTCCACTTCGGATTGGATTGCAAAGTAGAAATATCACAGTACTCGAGTGGCCTACATGTTCTCCAGACTTGAATCCAAAGGAGAATAATTGGGCCTTCATTGTCAAGAGGATCTACGACGAAGCAAAGCAGTACAACACAGTCCAAGAGCTCAAACTGTCCATCCTCGACGCTTGGACAAATTTAGAACCCAATTTGATAGCTAGCTTGGTTGAGAGCATGCCAAGACGCATTGGTTAAGTCCTTGTCAATAATGGAGGACCAACCCATTATTAAGAAGTTGTAACATCCACACTGTTGCGATAAATTTTTTCGTTAAAGAATGTGTAGTCACACCCATGAGAAATTGAGAATACCTTCCAAGGAAAATATTTCAACAATTCTGGAGTGAAATTTCATCACAAATCTGTACTAAGGTTGTATGTTATGAGGAATCTTTTGGTTATGGCAGCATTTTCCAAAAGTACGCTGCAAGCTTGGAACTGCAAAAATTCAGGATGGCCCTATATTTATGAAACGCAGTGTATAGTGAACTCATGAAAATAAAACAAGTTCGTGATCTCAGTTGAAGTAATGAGTGAATTAAATAGAGCTGTCGCTCAAACGTGGATCAACCGATTTCAGTTTCCGCTTTTCAATATCGGAAGCTGCTCATTGTAGTGCTCATTTTACAGAGACCTAGTCACTGGGACGTAGGTGAATTCGAAAAAGGATGAAAATCGGAAGTGTGGAGCAGAGCCAGTATTATTCAACGCACTCTCACGCTTCTCATAGTGCTAACCTGCCCTTGTTTAGCTCCATTTCACATAAATTCGTTGGTGATCGTAATTTCATGATGTGCTCAGACTGGGTAAGTGGAGTCTGATTCAAGGAACGTTAAAGGGGCCCATTCATCAATAGGTCACAGTAGCGAGGTTCATCTGGATCATCCCATCTTACTCTAGACGCTGTCGGTTCTGACCATCAGTCTCCCTTAGTAAGCAACCCCTTGACATCCTCAGCCCATTCCAGGCTCTGCTCTCTCATTTTGTGCTTACATGGAGTAATTGTTATGACTGCCCATGAATCTTCCTTTCTCACCCGACCCGGTCGCAAGCAACTGTAGGCATGATAAAGAAATATCGTTCTGCTAACAGAAGTCATTTCACGAGACTCGTGTATGAGAGACCTGAAGTACAGTCGTTAGTGGTTGACTTCAGTGAACACTCTCCCTTTCATCCGCGTTTTTCCGAGCCTTTACAATTTAGCGTCTACCACTATAATAGCAAAAGTGCTCGACTCTTAGCCCTCCAATTTTAGGAAGATAATATTAAAGGTAGGAAACAATTCTGAAATTCCGTTCCCGAATTAAAGATCATCAGTGACACTCTAAGAATAATAAGCTGGAGTCCGGAACCACCGCAACTACGGGTAGGTACCTCACCTCTACCTCCTGCCATCCTGTTGGTCACCGACTTTCTCGAGGACATCAGTAACGTCTCCTTCTTCCCTGTTGCAAAATAAAGTGGTCTAGTGGGTTGTCCTCGCTCTAGGTACAAAAGGCATAGCTTTTCTTTATTTTGGAGTTCTCGTTATGAAGTCTGACAATCGCGCTGGCGGCACTCCTGGCATTCGTTTGAGGTCTCGAGGGTTACAGAACGTAACAACCCTGATAATGGTCATAGCAATATCGCATAACGTGCCCTGGCCACTACATTTCAATTTCTTGGCGTGAACAACGACATCCCTGATTGTTGCTCGAGCTGGAAGCTCCGAATTCTCATCTGCACTTGTGTCTACAAGAGAATCCCTAGCATCGTCCTTTCCACAGCGCTCGAATATACCTACAGCAAGTTCACCTTGCTTTCATAGAGTCACGCGTAGCTAGAGCATGCAAGTGTATTCGTTCAGCCTGACGTAAAGGGAGCATCAGTTACCAATCAATTTCTCACGACGTCGCCTTCATTGAGATCAGTCTTTCATAAGCGCTCGAGTTCAGCTAGCATTCGTTCCGCCTGCTCGATGTTGGATGTTATATGTACGATAATATTCTTTATCGCGCAAGTTCGGACGTTTATCACACTGCGTGTCCCTTGCGCGATTCCATGCTAACGTATCAGACCGAGAATATTGGGAAGCCCCTAGGTGGCTTGGTAACTTGTAGATTCTCTGCTTTCTAAGCACTGTCGTGAAGATGTTCGACAAGCCGGTTGTATTCTTCATCAATGTTGTCAATAACGGAATCTTCCCATTCACTCGCAAGAAAAGCGATGTGATCCCAGTTGATGGAGGTCTTGGGGCTTCGTTTCCCAAGTTTCATTGCTCTCGTTCCACCGACCGAAAAACAGAATCTAGCGCGGAGGAGACGATGGCCTGATCCTGTGTAGAAATTCGAAGCATCAGCGAGCTCATCCAGGCGGATCTTTCCATTGAAGGTAATGTGGTCTATTACGTTATGAGTCTATCCACCAGGTGACTAACAAGTCCACTGTAAATGAAGGAGCTTCTGGAACTGCGGATTTCCATGGAAGGCGTAGCGAAATGATGTACCCACACGCCTTCCACCCCTCTCATTCAATTCCAATACGTGAGTCCCGATACGAAGCTCTTCAGCCGCTCTTCTCGGGCTAATCTTTGCGTTGAAATCACCAACGATGACCCTAAGGAAATTACGGTCTTCTATGTAGAGCCTCTCCAGATCAATACGAACGCCTCCAGCTCTTCTTTGTCGGTATTGTCTAGGTAGATATTGGTGCGTAGATAACGAAGATCGTTAAGCTGGAGTTGAGCCACACCTTCTCAATCGCAAGTTCGGGTCATTCCACTCCGGGTTGTCGAGCTTTCGTAGCCCTAATCAATGTTCGTGGCCAAGAGACGAATGACGATCCGGACGACATGGCTCATTGGTCTACTGTATACAAATTTGGAGATCGACTGAGTCATGGCTGCGCAGACTGCGGCGTTCGACACACGTTCTTCAAAATGAGTGCAGAACCATCTAGTCGGATATATTATGATAGAATGGTCCATAAGCCCCTTAAGCTTTTTAGTCAAACTAGAATTCTTCTGTTACAAAGGCTTCATTGCGATGGCACGTCATGAAGGGTTTTGAAACATCGTCGTAAGAAAGAACGCCAGTGACAGAATGGTTCAAACGAAATTGCGAGAGCGATACAAACACTAAAAATCAACGTCGCTCGGGGCGTCCAGTAACTTTCGAAGGAGATGCCGTGCGCCATGAGCTGGCACACGACCGCACTCTGCTATCCGAGATTTAAAGCAGGCGCTGGATGCAGTCATAACGCGATGCATACTTCACGCGCTTACGCATACAACCGAGCAGAGCGAGTGTTTACCTGTGAGAGTCTTCTCCTTCGACCCAATGCGCAGAACCTTCTAAATTTGATTATCACTGAAGATTGATCTTGAGTTTACTGCTTAAACAACACGCAGCTTGCCTTTTGTCTGCCTCGCTGCTTGGCCCACCAGCTAAGCCACAGCCTATGCTCCATGGTCGGAAACTTATGCTGTCGGTCTACTGGGATTAAAAGGGTTAACTGTCTGGAGATCTACTTGGCTACAAGCAGGACACTGCGGAGAAACACGTGTAAATGCTTCAAAAATTGGCTGCTGCTATGCGGGAAAAGCGTCAGAAACGACTCAGTCAGCATTAGCCCTCTCCATGATAATGCATGATCACATGTCGCAAAAGGAACTCGCAGTTTCAGCAGAAAGTAGGTTGGACATTGTTATCATATCGCCCATCGTACACCCCTACCCTGCTGTATCGGACAACCATGTGTTCCGCAATGAGGCACCTTTTCAGGGAGGAAAAGTTCATTTACGACCGACTCAAGAACCTTACCAAGTGCTTTGAACGTCAGCCTCACTCATTCTATGTAGGAGCTGAGCATCTGAGCCGCCAATCCGTCTCACTACTCCACGCGTGCAGATCAAGTGCTACGATTGCGCGGGAAACGACGTCATAGAAGGAGGGTGCAGCAACGTGAGGGCATTCTTCGTCATTCATACGTCTCTTTTCCCGCCGTCCTCATCTTATTCTTGTATCATTCGAAGTGCTCACTTGTTATTCTCTACACAACCGGCGTTTCTATTCTGAAGATAAATGTTTCTCATCTAATAGTTAACACTTGAGGAATTTTCGCGTATTCGGTCGCGTAAAAAAGATGACCGCGTGACAGCAAATTATTCGCGTAATACAAAAGAACTCTTTCAGCATCTAATAATTGCCCAATGTGTAGTTGCATGTTGTTGATCGTGGTGGTGATTATATTGTTGTTTGATTACTCGTTTAAAAGATAAAAATTGAATAAGCAATAATGTTGCGCTGAAGAAATCACTTGGGGATAAACCCAATAAAAATGCATGTTGCTACCTGCGCCTTATCTTGTGTGGTCATGGCGACCGAGTTACCTCTGTTCAAGAGGTCCTGCGAACAGTTCTTTCTGAAAAATCTGCTGCGGGTTTCTAAATATAGAGTGTGTTACACAGTAACCGAAGGCACACTGCAGCGCCTCCAAACACCCGTCAGTAAAATGTATCCCGGGTGAAGCTCAAAGGGTGGACGGTGGAGCAATAGGGAGGTTAATGTTCCACACGTCCACGGGACACTCAAATGTCCCCAATCCGCTTTTCACTACTCACTGCAGCAGTAGACGCGTGGCATGATCGCATATAGCCGATACAAATATAATACATTGAATTTGACAAATTCGAGTTTCCCGTGAAATTCATTCATATATGCTTCCTGAACGATTGCCAATTTCACACCATTTGAAGAGATTCCAGTGATGTTCTACTCCAATGAAAATGTGTAATCACATACCCACATGGAGTCATGATAGATAAAAAAGAGAGACAACCAATAATACCAAAAATGCTACAAGTAATAGGAAACATGATGTTTAATATATCCAAACCTGTACTACTTAAGGAAGTTAAAGAAGTTCCAGAATGCAGAGGCTCTGTACACACAAATACACATGCTGCGCACAGCGATGACCTCGTTTTAAACGTTATTCAATCTGCTCATCACAAATTATAGTATTATTCTTTTTACAATTTATAAAAGGTTTTACGTTCAACTGTTATTTGTTCTCAGTGTATGTAGGTCCATTCATTAAGTTAGCAAGTATTTTTTCCGAGAAAATGAAAGCTAATCCGAATTCGTTTCTGAAATTTTTCAAATTAATCAAATATCAGAAATTTATCCACCTGTAGGAGCAAGAGTCCTCCCTTTTTCTTTGAGCAAACCATTGATGCTCTTACTCAAAGAAATTAATGACTGCCATTTCCAGACGATAATATGATTTAAAATTTATCCGACGAAGTAATCCTTGAACAGGCGGAATACATGAAAATCAAGAAGAGCGGCGCTCAGAATACAAGTAGGGCTGATGAACAACCTGGAACCAAGCTAGTCGGTTGATTTTCCGGTTGATTTCTGACTTGTCTATAAAGCGGAACTCCAACGGTCTTTGTCGTTTATGAAAATCCTATGAGATGGTTTGGACGACTTTCTCGAAGACGACCAAATTGTTGGACTTTATTGGTCAAATTCTGGAATTCATAGGGGTGAGCCACAGCTGTGACTATCTGGTCTATATTCAGCCTTCACGTCTAATGAAACTATGAGACGATGCTGCGTTACATCGAAGGCCAGCCAGTGTCGCCTGTGGTTCAACCAACCAGTGATCGTTGTTCGGTGCTTTCAAAAATGAGTAGAAGGTAACATCAGTCGCTACACTTGTGTTCCCTTGCGTGGTAGAAGACAACAATACGAATTTGATGTTGTGTAGTCATTGACGGTAAGATTGCGAAAGCCCACGTGCGCGCCCTAGTTTTCTCATATTTTGAATGCTCGGGGAACGTTCCGGGAGCTTTCAACCTTGAACTGAGTTCTCAACGCTTCGAATTTCTGTCGAAGGACTTCCCTGCGAACCAGCATTACTTAATCGACTTTCTTTTTGTGTTGCAGTATTTCTTTATTCTGCAGTTTGTATTAATGATACCCGGAATTTACCTACTTCGATGATTATTTGTACTGTTGAATCACACGTACCTGGCGGCATTTCATAGAAACAATTTCTTCGCGACTATGATGTGAAAAAAACAAACAACAACACCGCAGCTACCGATAACGGTCGTGGTTGTCTCCGTACGGCCGATTGGCTGGCTGTATCGATTCTTCAGCGCATAGTAGCAATTGTTTTCTGAATCTCATTTTATCCTTTTTGATCTCCGAATCTTCTTTCCATTGGGGTTCAGGAGAGCTTGTTTCTCTGTGGCAGCTACTCATTTCATATCCCTCAATTTGAGAAGTCTTTTCAATTTTTCCTTCACATTGGTCATTTAGCTCGAAGGCCTTGATGGCCATCCGTGAGAATGAAAACATCTCGAAGTTAGGATCATAACTCTACCTCAAACGATACTCAGTAAGAAATCCTGGTTGCCTGAAAATCGTAGCAGTACTACGCGGGAACTCGCTGTTAAAAACTGACTGAAATTATAATTAATTAACACTTTTTCCGATGATGTAGTTGTTGCTCCTTGCATTCAGTTACTGAGCATTACTCTTTAGGAATACCTTGGTTCCGCATCTTCCCGTCAGGAATATCTTGGTTCCGCATCTTCCCGATTCTGACTAAGGTAGCTTCGATAGTAACCCAAGGTGCGGCTTCAGTGTGATTAATCGTTAAAACCGACTTCTCTACGATACATCTTTGGGGATAATCATTGCAACAACAGTCTCCCGAAATTTGATTTCGAAAAGGACTACTGAGGTCCCAGTGCATTTTAGAAAAACAGTATTCAGTCAGAATGCCATGCGTCTCAGATTAATTTTTTACGAGTACAGAGTTGGAAATTATTAAGGAGCACAGATGCCAAATTCGTTTGCTCGAAGGTAAGATTATGCAAGAGAAAGAGATTTCAGTCCCAGCTACTTCAATAAGGATTTCTTAGCTTTTTGATTCTCGCGTTTCCCGGAACTGCTTTCACTACTAGGGAAAACTTTAAGTGCAGATGTTTCAGCTCTGTTCAGTGATCTTTCCGCTTCTGATTAATCGTACGTCTTCTTTTCGACGCCATAACAGCTGTGGCTCGAGCAGTATTGCCTTTTATCTTCCTGTACCATCTTCATTATCTTATAATGGCACGAATTCATTACTGTAGTTCGTCGTACTGGCCTGAATTGAATGGGTGTTCCGTAGTGTATCTCTGGTTAAACCAGTTGTGACACCTTGTGGCTATTGCGCTCTACCAACACCGATGAGAATCACATCGTCCCCGTTCATGCATTTCTAGGAAAGTACTCATTCTCGGTAAATTCAATATCTTGGACAAGCCAGTCTTTAAAACTCATTAGAAGTTCACTACTTCAGCAATGGGCTTATCGACGATGTCATTCGAGACAGTAGGCTTGCTTGAAGCAGCTAGTTTTCAAAAAGTAGGCTTGTCGACAAGGCCTACTGTCGAATATGGCCATTCATTTTTGGTCTTAAAGCACTTCAACCGTAGGTAGGAAAAATGTACCCTCGGAACTCCGCCCACATTACAGAATCTTCCTGTGCGTCGATATACAAAAAACGAATTAGCTCTTATCACCTAATTTTTGTTCACATAATCGCGTTACTAGAAAGTGCATGCACTTTCCTCGAAGCAAAATGCCTCCATCACTGTTTACATAAACAAATTTCTCTTAACAATTTTGCTTCTTCTACAACTTCATTAGTTAGGTTTGGCTTTAGTCCAACCTAATACAATACAGTGAAAGTGGCGTTTCCCGAATTAGAATTCATCAGGCCATCCAAGTCTAAGGTCGCCTTGGTGGGATATAAAAGTAGTTCCTTTAGAAGAACAAGCTTTGTTTTTTTTTTCATTTATTTCTTCAATAAGTTGACCTTATCATGGCAAATCTCATAACTCAGAAAAATCACCTCTTTGTCACATTCACCAGTGTAACCTTGAATTATAGGAATTGCCTTCCAGTTTCGGTAGTTGACGAATAGTATGATCATCAATGATCGCAACTAAAGAACATTTTTTCTTGGTGGTAGGCCTCAGTACGTCCCCTCCATGGCCTTTGACCCGTTCACATTCTACCAAATAGCTTTCATGAGAGCTGAGATATGGTATCAGAGATCCTTTCTGAAGAGGTGCCTTCTCCCAGACGTACTTTCGAGCCAAAAATTTCGACTGCAACAGTGCAAGTGAAATATTCACTCAAAAACTTGTTTACTGTCTGGGGTCAAAGTCCGTTTCAGGTGCTTTGTGACTACTTTACGTTCGGGGTTTATTTCAGTTCATTCCAATACCCAGGCCCTGGACGTCTATTCAGCTTCGAAATCTTTCTTTGTCGTATTCGAAATGGGTCAAATTTATTGTCGCTGTCTCGTGTCTGTCTGTCTGTCTACTTCCTGTCGACGTCTATAACTTGACACCCCAAAACAGGTATTCAGTGATTTATTGCTTGGAGAAGCGTCGGAGCGGAGTGTAAACGATGAGATGACTCGGCCCACTTGCCGTTTCCACGTTACGTGTCCAATTTCTTTGTCGACTGGACAATTTCCAGTTCTACTCTCTTGAATGAACGTTCAAATGGCTCTTTACAGCATCTTTCTCTCGTAATAGGGGTCTTACTTGCTCGAGATTTGATTTCTTAATTTATAAGCCAATCAATCGTATCCCTGCCGAGTTCCTGGCCCCTGTTATAATTGGAGGAAAAAGGTGTCTAGCAGGAGCATGATTACTTAGCATCAGTTTGGCGGAATGCGAACATGCTTCAGCTGGGTCGTCGAGGATTTTTGAGCTCGTCTCAGCTGTAATACTTGACTCAGCATTTCGAAACGACTTCATGCCCACTGAATGTGATACTTCAGTATCATTATACCAAGCGATTCGTTTCATTAGGACGGTCACTGGTTCCCGGAGGGTCGCCAGAACTTCAAACACCTTTACTGGATTCATTTCCTGCACATCTGAATTCGGACGTATCTCTTCCCGAGCAGACACCACAGCTGGAAGATCTCCAATTGGAATTAGTAACAACAGCAGCATAGACGGACGTTAAGATTTCCTACTCTATTGAGTACAAGTATTGTCGGTCTAATTGGGCTGAAACCCCCCTCGCCTCTTAGTTTTTCACGTACAGGAGGATTCTCTGAATCTGTTCAGTCCATCTTCGGTTATAATTTCTCGTTTTGCGAGTCGTCTTGAATCCCTGTACCTTTCGTCTATTCATTGAATGCTCCTCAACTGTTGAGCTGATCTCCTATTGAAATTGTTGAAAGTGTTCAAAAATATTGCAATTATACGATCGAAAATTATCGAAAGACAAAACGAAACGCTGCCGTTTGATTAGTCCAACGGCAAAAGAGCGGGAGGGGTACGTTTTGCGATCGCATTGTAATCTTTTAATTGCTCCGGAGCGTTCTCTGCCCCATTCATCAGTTATCATTGAAAACGAGACAACCTTTTGACTTCATTTGTCTTTTTTTTTTCGTGAAACCCTACAGTTTCTCAAAAATTTCTTCACTAGTTGCCAGGGGATTCTCAAGAACATTCTTATGCATATGACATGCACATATTCTCTGAGCGTTTCATAGTTCCTGAGGATCATCTGAGCATGTACTGTCAGCACACATGTTTTTCTCAGTGCTTTTCAGCCCATAAATTAACCAAACCACTTGCCTTCATACTCAGAAGGCAGGGTAGAGATCTTCCATCAATTCCTGCTGCGGTTACTTCTTCCTGCACCAACGTTTTCTCCCAACAGTTGTACCTTCACAGCAATAAATCCGACATAGAGACCAATTCTTGCTTTTTCTCGTCTTCTCTTTCAAGTTAGCCTAAGACTTTTGTCTCTCTCTATAGAGACAGAATGAAATAATTCCTGCATCTCCTCAGCCCCATCATTCTGCGGGCATTTCTCTACGAGTACCGTATCTTGCCATCGAACCTTGTCCCCTGAAAAAGCGTCTTTGTCCAGCTTGTAAAAGACACTGTCAAAGAGAGCGGGACTGGGTCCTTCCATATATTCAAACGGAACTTAATTTAGCTGCTCTAGAAAATTTTGGTTCCTTTTCAATCGGATGACCCTAGCAAGTCATTGTATAGGCCAAATACGCATTCAACACGCCACTGCGACTCTGAGTGATAGCCGAGTGTGGGGGCGCATCCCTCAAGACGAGATTGTTCAAAGCCCAAAGGCATTAAAGACTTTTTCACTCCGTTCGCCTGTTTCCTCACCAAATGGTCTTTTCACCTCCACCCGCCTAGATCAATCCAACTTGTTTACCGCACTCGAATGCGGATCAGCCAGCCTTCTTTCTCCACTTGTATGCATAATCAGCGTCGCTCTCCGTCTCCTTCTGATGGATGTGTCTGTTACGTTCAGATCAATGATAGTACTATGCTAATTCAATTTACTATTCGACAGAAAACTTCAGAAAGGGGTGGGGCGAAGGTGGGCGTTCCCTCGATTGTACCGTAGCCATTTATTTCAATCTGAAATTAACAAAACTAACAGGGTTTGCCGAAGTGCCCTTTTGATGTGCCTTTTTTATGACACCACCGGACGGGAAGGTGAGAAATATTCATAAAGCATGTACGACGAACACAGAAAAGGCAAAAATCTGCCTACATCAATACACTGTCGTTTCTGTCATTCTGTGATTTATCTCTATTACCTATACTCCCGTTTATCAACAACTTTCTCTGGTCGACGAAAAACGTCCACTTCTGTCTCGTTCTCGACCCACCGTTTCCCAACGAGCATACTGATTGGATTGACAGGAATATTTCTTACCAGTTGACGGCTAAAAACGTCAGGACCTTTGACCTTTGAACAATCGACCTTTCAATCTTTCTGATTGGGATTCTAATCCTCGGAAATATGTTCCGTGTAGCTATGAGAATGCCTAAAGGTAACCCACGCACATACCTTTGAGGTCATTACTGATTCAGAAACACTAGCTCTGCTGTTGACTGTTGTGAAATGGGAGATCTTTTCAATGACCGCCCAACGCTAATTTATCATCATCACAACCCCAAAAATAGGATTTTGCCCTGGAACTCTATTTATAGAAGAATTCTATGATGACGATCACGAGCTCTGCAATTGTTTTCGATACTACTGCTTTTTTCGCCAGTCGATGCTGCCCTGTTTACAATCATTTACGTTGAAGTAACATACGAGTAACATTGATGTAGCGTATGGCTGCTTTCATAGTCCGCCGGCCGGCCGGCGTGCCACGAGGCAGTGCTAGGGGGGAGGAGGGTGGCACACGGTCGGTCAGCCCCTCGAAGGGCTGTAAACAAGGAGGGACAAGGTCAAAAATCATTTGTACAAGCCCCTGGTTGTTTGGTTTTTGATCTTGTTCTTCCTTGTTTTCAACCCCTCGACCGACGGTCTGCCGCCCTCCTCCCCCCTAGCACTGCCTCGTGCAAGCCGGCTGGCCGGCGGACTATGAAAGGAGCCTATTTGTATTGAAAAGCGTTGATGAAGAAAAGCACAGCAAAAAAAAAGACTTAAAATTGGCAAAGTTTGCGAAATATCAAGCTTCTTGATTTATGTGAAATGGGGTTTGTACGAGATTATCAAGACGGGACGAGAATTTCATGGAAGTAGTGTTTGGATGAGATTTCGGTTGCTGAAATGGCGTGAAAAGCTGGCCACATTAGGCAAAAAATGTCTAAAATTATCACCACTTCCGTCATGGTCACAGATTGTTGTTCGTAATTACAATATGCATGTCTGTTGTGAATAATGGGGCCTCTACACGTCTGTTGAAACTCGTCCACGTGTAGGTGTGGCATACATTGACCGCAAGCTTTGAGCCATCATTACGCCCTATCTCGAGCGTTTTTCGATTGAACCCCGCCACGTATGGCAATACCCCTTCTGCGGTTGAATCATGCGAATAATGCTCATTGCTCATCTTTCTGATCTACTTCTCAAACTCTTCACGAAACTTGTGCAGGCCTACCGAAGATCTCTCCAAGTATCGAGCAAATTTATCATTGAAAGGCCAGATTTCCTTCTCTATGCAATCGAAAAACATCCATTTCTGGCTCTCGATAACTAACAAGTAAGCCTTGCATAGTGCTCCACGGATCTCTGCACTTTCGATGAAATCGCTAAAATCGTTTCGATCCTGTACGGCTTTTCAATGTTTGTCTAAATTATATGCCAAATTTCATGCGAAGCTCAGTCCCCCTTCAGCCTTCTTCAGGTTACTCTCAGTTTATCAACGGAAAGCTGATCGCCATGGTCACCGAATTTGAAGCAGTCCAGAAGCACATTCATGCCCCCCCTGAGATGTGGAAAAAATTTTCTCAGCTTCGTGGATCTGCGTTCTTCCCAGATAATATCTGCATTTTCCCAGCTTGGAGAAAAAGCAGTACATCATGTGGACAGTATGTGAACTGCGGCTTCTTCCCTCTAGGCTATCAGCCTACAAGCTTTGAAATAGCAGCTAACTAAAGCGCTTATATGCCATTTTTATCGCTTGACATATTTCAACTCGAACACATTACTGTCCAAATGAGCTCATACTGCTGCTCATACATTTGGCGGACCAGATGGAGGTAACATCCATGTCGGAACGCCTTTGGTCAGAAAAATATGGCAGCACTGGAGTAGCTAATGTCGCCTTTTGGACATGAAGGTGTTTCTACGAAATTCAATTTGTATATCCCGTCAGTAGATGGATAACTGTGACCAGCATGATTCGTCTCGATCTCTTGCCATACTACTTCGATATGACTGCACTCGCAAATGGCACTCCATTGCATGCTTTGTTCAGGGATCGAACCTAACATCGCCCGAGCCAGCCAAACCTTGAAATAGGTTAATTTACTGATTGGTACTTGACTCGTCTGGAAGGACAAAAATGTTGGCCTATACATCGCAGGGCCACCTCTCGGTGTAAAGCGCGCACGCATTCAAACCGTGACTACGGGCCTTGATGGGAGTAGCATGTGGTCGTCTTCCAAAGAAGGAATTGACCGAAGGCTCCAGACCTCAAACTAAATTGGTACAAGGGTATATTCTGTGAGTGTTGAACGAAAAAGTTTTCTGTTACAGTATTACTGCACTACGGAAGACTGTAAGTTAACTTCCAGTTTCCGGTGCGATTAAAGATAAAGTTCATGATAATTTTGGGTAATCCAGGTTATGTTGGAAAATGGAAGACAAGATCGAAAATAGTGCGATGAAGGTGAAGAAACTGCGAGAATCGGTGTTTCCAAAGTGAAAAAGGCTTCGAAAAAACGTTAAAAAGGGGGCTGGATGAGAGTGAGAGCAGAAAAATGATGAAGAGTGGGGCGTTCAGACGAGCTACACAATGTGTCTTACTGCGTGCGTGTGGATCCTGGCGCGAATAACAGATTATGGTGAGCAAAAATTTATTCACTTACAAGCATAAATAAACAAAAAAAACCGTAGTAACAGCAAAAATAGCTCACCTTTTTCAGCCTTTTGGGGTAGGAAATTAAAAAAGGGATTGCGGTAGCAAAAAGAATAACAGAGGAAAAAAGAATGGGAGGAAAACATCGAGTGGTGCTACAGAGCGGAACGCATCGGAGAGCATCTATCGCCGCCAGCGCGCGGTCGCGTAGCGGTTTCAGTTATTTCCCCTCTATTCCTCTGGCATTGGAGCGCGATATTGTTTGCGCGCCATTTTCAAAAGTGCACCACGTGACCCCTAGCTGCAAGAAATCCGTTTCCTGCCCTTGCCCAGAGTTCCTTTTTCATGCGTCGTATATGTGGCGGGTGAAAATCTGGGCATTCAAATGAGGTTATGCCGTGAAGTAAAATGTACTGTCTGCAGAAATTCTGCAGAATTCGGAGGATGCTCTCTGGGACATTCCGCTCTGTACCGTCACTCGAAAACATGGCCTCATCACTCGGCGATCAGCTGATTGTGTGTGGGTCCTAGAACGAACAGTTGCAATCTGTATTGTCTCGACGCTCGTCTAACGTGACATCGATCGAGGGGCCTAAAAGCAAATTACGGCAGCAACAGGGCTTCCACTATGCCCTGAGCACCGGGATTGTGGGAGCATTCTGCCACCCATGAGGGAGCTGAGTGTTCCTAAAAGAAGAACTCAGTAACCTTTTTAATCGTGAACCGTGCCTCAAATGCTCAGACACTACACTGACCAACTTAATAACACAGCTTTGGCTCAACCTACAGTCTCTTTTGAATGAGCGAGCTTCGCAGGTAAGCAGTCAGTTTCGTGTAAAAGTCAATCTCAATCCGACTCTGTCCACTTATCCCACACCTCTACGTCTGCAAGGAGCACTGAAAAAGGGAAGATATTTTCCAGAATGAGCGATAAATAGAAGGCAGGCTGCAACATATGCTTACTGGAAAGACACAAATTTCAACCCCCTCTCCTTATCAGTTGAAAATAGAATCAAAAAAGAAAGATAAGAGCGAAACACCACATCAATAGGGTGTCCTATCGATCTCTTCCTATCATGGATGACATCTCTTTTGGATCAATTATTTTATTATGCCTAGGCTACCGTTTCCTGGTCGCACCATCCCATTCGAATTCCTTTCACATTCTTGATTGCGTATAGCTTTTGAAATGACTTGCTGTGGCCAGCCATCGCACAAATCAGTGATGTTATCCTCCCAGATAGGTCCTGTACCATAAGTCTACCCCGGATTATTGAAAGGATTGGTTGACATAAAACCTTAGAAGGAAAATCCTATCCTCACCCGAAAGGAGGTTGGGGCGCCTGTGAACAAAGGCAGTACTCATCGAAAAAGAACTTATCGGAAACTTGACGGGAGTCACAAAATATATTTTTCGTCCCTCAGAAACTCTAATTCAAAATGCATGGCTTCCCACTTAACCAGCTATTTTATTTGACTTAAAATACCTTTTTCACGCCTTGAATCAATACGAAATGGAGAGTGCCCGTTTGTTTTAGACCAGTGTACACAGTTAAGCAATCAAAATTCAGCGATTGAGCAATTCCTGGCAATCCGTTACGCTGTCAGAAGATTAATGTTCGTTTCTGATAGAAAAAGTTTTGTTAAATTATGTTGTTGACATTATTGCGCCTTTCGGAGTTTTTCGTTTGATCGGTTTTTCTGGAGGCCAGACGTTTCGGTATGACTCCTGTACGTTACGCTCTGATTCATACCCCTAGCGGCCAATTTAAGCTATATTCTTTAATCTGTTGTGCTCCGCTACCCTACGTTCCAACGCCAAATATTTTCGAAGCCGTACACTTTGTGGCCCATCAGATGCCATCTAGGGAATCCCTAGATGGCATCTGATGGGCCACAAAGTCTACGGCTATGAATGCCAAGGCTTGTGGTCTTGGAGGAGAAGTGTGTTCAGGCTGAGAGAACTTTATAATCACTACATTTACTCCTTGTCCATTCACTGTTAGTTTAACACATGAGACGGCTGTTGCCCCTCTGCTGTAGGTGTTCAGATATCATTCAATCCTTCACAATAAACGATTATTTCATCGCTCCACCACAAACCACCGGTGCGCTTCTTTATCGTGGACTTTGATCTTTAGTCATTTGCTTACAATTATTGCATTAAGAAATGAACTCACTTCAATTTTACCAATAGCTTGGAGAGAAATTTAGGGAAATCTCTATCGCAGTTGAGGTGAATCCTCTTTATCTCTCAGTAATTGATCGCTTCTGTTCCAATCGATTCCTACGAATTGTGGGAACGAGCCTCTCTCAGTAGTGCTTTGTTAGAGTTCCTGAATGGATTCTTATTCTGCATTGAGTCATACAACTGAGTTACGGTCGGTGAAGTTATAATGTTAATCACGGAACGTACTCAGTTCAGGTGGCCGAGGAGTTTGATAATAGCATCATATGATCTGAATCAACGAGAACGATTATGTATTGACATAGCGTTCATGGGAACTACACCTTTTTCCGAGGGACACAGCTGTTTATTTTGAGTTTATTTAGCTATATTTCCGTTCTATATACTGGGTGGTCCTGGGACATCTTTTATTTCTGGAATTTCAAGTTTGATATCATATGTGCGTGTGCCCAAAGGAATATCACCTCTATCACATGCCACCTGTGGTCCCGCTAATCATCGATTTCCTCGAGCGGACGCTAGAAACGTGTCCATCCATCCTTGTCGCGAGCCGTAGTGATCCAGACAGATCGCTCGGGGAACACGAGGCACAACAATCCTTTACTTCAGAGCTTTCATGAAGAAATAACGCCCTGGTGTTTGTTCGACTTTCTGAGTGTTCCAGTAGGTAACCGCCCTGGTCCAACGGTCATCACGATATCGCATAACTTGTCCGGCCCACCTGATCTTCGCTTTCTTGCCGTAAACAACGACATCCTTGATCTCCGTTCGTTGGGGTTCTCGGAATTCCGGGTTCCCTTCCGCATTTGCGTGTCTAGGTAATTCTCAGCATCGACCTTTCCAAAGCGCATTGAGTAACGTGACAGCATCCTCATATTGCTTTCGTGGAGTCTAAGTCTCCGAGGTATACGTCAAAGCAGGAAGGACAGCAGTGTCGAAAAGGTGAGCGTGGAGTCTTATGTTCTTTTTCTTCTTCACTGCTCCCTCGATACTCTTGAATGCTTCCCATGCGTCGCGTTTCCTTCTGCACAGCTCCGGAGCTAGGTCGTTCATCATGTTGACTTCCCGACCTAGATACACATAGCTGGAGCATTCGGAGATATTCGTTTAACGTGAAAGGAGCATCAGGGAACATCCCGCTTCTCAGCATAGTTCTCGTTAAGTTCAGTCGAAATCCCATCTTTTCACAAGGTTTGTCGGATTCGACCAGCATTTGATCCCCCGCTCGGGATCCCTTCTTCAAAAACTGGGATTTTTTGAGAAGGCGATCGTTTTTTTAATAAATTCTTTTGGGCCCCGTTCATGACACTGCTAAGTTTTGATCGTATCATTTGCCCCAGTCTCCAAACGTGATGATTTCTGTGATCCTCATTTGGGAAAGGAGATTTGCAGGAATATAGTCATATATTCTAGACATCGATATGAGGGTCTTCTATGACGACGAGCTTGTTTCTTCTTTTTTTCTTGACAGGAACAAGCCGAATATCTATGTTGAAAATTTTTAGAAATTAATGATTGGAATCCACTTTTTTCTTACAAGAAAGAAGTAAAATTCTGAAAATACACACGGAAACATTTCTCGGAGGGTTTTCCCTCTTTTTTCGGACAAGTACGGCCAGAGCTGTACTCGAACACGATTGACTACACACGTAACAGTGGTCGCGAAAGGGTTCCAAAGGAGCTATTCTGGACCTCTTTAAAAAATCATAATTTTTTTCGCGTGACACGTGACACTTTCCACTCCTATTAAGTTTGTGGTCTGGTCAAATCTAGCCAGAAAGATATCCCGGAAAAAATGAACTGGTTCTAATGTACTCGGACATTAACCAGCTCTACGTAGGGGACTATTTCTTTGGGAATTATTCCACGTTCCATCGTCCTACGCAATTCCTACGCAGTCAAGAATGATTAGACGCAAGGGCATCGGTCATTAGTATTCCGATGGCTCAATACATTCTATAGATCTTGCTCTTAAACTCCGTGAATCATCAGTGCCAGACAGAAGAGCGGTTGTGCCTATCTGATTCTTTTTTTGCGTGCTCCACCAAATCGAACTCTTAATCTTTGCTTGCTATAAGTTTTTATTACAATCTTCCTGCCTGGCACTCAAATGTTGTTCGTTGATCATGTGATTGTCTTAAGTGTAGGCAACTCTTCGAAGGACCATCGACTCTGAAATACCTCGATGACATTTATTGCTGTTCTTCTACAATTTATGGATCTGTCCTTTCGACGAAGTTGTTTACAAAGAAGAGCGTCAATGAATTTCCAAGTTATTGGTGTTCCAGTGGAACCTAAGTTAAGATGACTAAATGGTAGAAGGAGAAGAGGGCAATTCGCGATCCCCGAAAGCATCTGGTCTCATTGTTAGTCTTATTTGATACACTATTTAATTGACGACATTAATGTGGAACCGATTCACAGTCCTACCTAGCACTTGTACTGAGCCAAGTGTGCCTACTCGAATCGGTTTAACTGGAAACCGAAGCTATCGTTTTTGTGTTGAGAGGAGGTTAGGCTGTTTATACTTGCATGCACTCTAACCTTCAGAGGTGATTATTACAGCAAAAGTTAAATCCGACAAGGATTGTGCCGTAGTCATCTAGAAACAGAAATGAAGTTGACGACAGTGGGTTCATGCCCACTTCCAGGAAGGCGTTCAAGAGCAAGCTCTTTGCAGTTCCGATTCTTTTCAACTATACCACCATTCAACTACTGCTCTTTGTTGCTTTCATTTTATAGTTTATTCCATCTTGAAACTTTATCTAGATTTTCGGAACACTTTTGTATCATGATTTCACTGAGCCGGTCATCAGCTGCTGTGAGTAGGAAGGCGCATCACCTATGCTAACACACATCAGAGCTATGTTGGTTGTTTGTGAGCTTAGGGGCCTGTTTTTTCTCAGAATGTTTTGTTCTTCAGAGTGTTTCGTACTCTAGCTGCTACCTTAGCATCCTATTCAGCGAATGGCAATGGGTGTCTAATAGGCGAAAGCAATCGTAACCATCGCGTAAAGACAAGCTCAAGTCAAGGACAACTAGCACCCTAAGTCCGCCAGGGTTACCTTCCCTTGAAGGCAATTCGGGCAATGACATAATGAATGATTGGAAGCCTGAAATCGGAAATGTCAAAGGCGAAGAAACTAAAAAAGCAAGAAAAAAATGAAGAGTTCAGCCCTCTCTGTGCCTCTTTCTCTCCAGCCCTCTGCTTAAATCCGACCATGAAAGATGCACGAGTAGGGCTAGAGCCCGATTTGCCCGAACAGGATACGGGAATTGCTGAGCGAGTGGGCAGTTGCGTAAGGGAGTGGTTACAGACACTATCACTCCGGTCGCAGCATTATCCAACCCCACCACCCCTTCCTCCCCATCTCCCTTTCGAAACCCTCTGAAAAGCCTTTTGGCACGTTCGTTAGTGGGCATCCTTGGCTACAAATGAGTAATGTAAACAAACTTTGGTGTCATGGCTGCACTCCGCCAAGACCGCTTCGGAAGCTACCGTACCAGGGGCTGCCCTTCCACAGAGCACACGTTTTCCCACATCACGTTGTCCTCTAAATGGGTTAGTCATCTCAAAAAGAGATTTAGAGCTGTACCTACAGCACTCCTCTTCGTTATTAAGACCGAAGATCACATTTTGGAACATTCAAAAAGGAATTGAATTATAAGCATAGCGGCATCTCGCTATGCATTTCCTCTTACGCGAAAATAGCTCCAACTATTCCTTAGAAGTAAGAAACCTTCAACTCTGAAAACTAGAAAATGCTATAAAATCTTGAAAAAGGCAATATAAATAGAGTTATATCCATTCGAAGGAAGGTGAGAATTGGGAACGCTCTGAACATTCATTGACATTCTACGTATATACCTATATTTATGTCTAAAGACGGCTTCAGAAGATGTTCAAGGAGATAAAAAATTTTAAAGAAAGCTCACTGCTCTTAGGACAGTCCCAAGATTAACTGGCCAGCAACGTGCTATTACTGGCCTTATAATGCAACTTTCAAGTTTTGGACGTGAAGGCAGCCAGAATGATAAAGTGTCCAGCAAGGGATTCGAAACTACAACTCGAAGCTTCCTTTTCCTACAATTCTTACAGTCTGTTAATAGTCTTTTCTGCCAAAAAATCTCAATCACTCTCCCAGATCAATAGACTGAACAAGAGATGTGTCATCGAAAGCAAGAGAAAGGAATAATCCTCGTGATGCGAAATAATCTTTATTATTCAGATCCGTAAGGTTTTTCTTCATGTTTTTCTTCGTGCTTCGTGCTCGTGAAACCACAACAAAGGTGATAGAATCATTTTTAAAACACGATACAAAGTGCGTTGTCTTCAAAGCTTGGCTTCAATCTGGAGAAATCGAATCTCTGCCTGTAGTCTCGTCTTTCCTCAAACTTTTATATTCTGATCTTTACCTACTTGAGAAGGCCATTCTGTAAGAGTTCTTATAGGTTGGCACGCTTCCTAGAACCTTGTAATCCTGAATCGTTGGCTCGATAAAGTCCTACCTCGAAGCCTACCTAGCTACATAACTGGAAAGTGACTTCAGTCATGTTCCTGTTTTCGCACATTGTGAATATCGCTGTCCGAATCGTCCGGTCACTGAATGGGGTTTTTGTCAACAAAACCGATTTTATCACTAGATCCCTCTCTAAATTGATATGCTGGCTAGATTCCCGCGTTTACAATAAGAACACAGTAATGTTCATCTTGATCCTCAATTAACTTCAGCGGTACTGATGCTATGGAATGCTGTGAATGAACGTCAATCCCTGAATAGTAGCTAAACCAGCTCCAAACACCTTATACCTTGAAGATTCAAATCTCACTTCTCCTCTGATCCTTTTTTGAGGCGATGTGCCCCCTGTTTTGTTTTATTAGTTGACACTAATCACATGCTTGCTTCTTTCGCCAGTATAGGAATTACACAATTGACAGGCCCCTCTCAAATATATTCAGAGCAAAACGGCAAGTTGTAATTCTTGCCAGAACAGCAGCCCAAAGTAAAAAGTCATACTTTTTCTTGTCGCTATAAAATAGATAAGATAGTGCTTCGTACTGCCGAGACTTACAAGTTTTGTTACACTGGAATCATCGCTACTGAAGCGACGTTCTGATCTGGTCGTCGTCTTTGAGGGTATGAACGCGGTTCGGAAGACCTCATTTATAGCTTCCTTAGTCAGGAATCCAGACTCTTTTGGTAAATCGCAGCTAGTTGCGACAATTGCCCAGTCAAATGCCGGGAACCCAGTCACAGAAAATCCCAGTCAAATTCCCCTATCATCAACGCCCCTAGTCGAATAAAAGCACCATTCACGATGAAATTGGTTTCTGAGGTGTACCCTAGAATGAATCTGTGCTCCCTTCTCATATGTGATTGGGTAGCGACCTGAATATTCCGTCAAGTGGGTTTAAAGATCGTGCTGGCTGTATGCCACACCCCGAGGTGGACGAGTTTTAACGGCGTCGTGGACTTTGCAGCTTTCACAAGGAACACTCATGATGGAAATCAACGCCAGGAAGGCTCATGCGAAAGTGGAAGCCAGTTTTGTACATCTTCAGCCTAACGCAATCTGTTTTTTACACAAACGTAGCAACTGGAATCTCGTCCAAGTATCCCTCTGATGCCAATTCGGGCAAAATGATCTCGTAAAACCTCTATTTTCGCTACTTTTGGGTGCCTTATTACCGAATTCGGCGAATTTTCTCACTTTCTTCCTCACTAATGCACTATTCTTTAACACTTTCACTTGAAATCTGAGAAAGACTATCTCAAAATTGTCGTGAACGGTGCCTTCAAGGGAACAATGAAGGGGAGATAGCAAACGTAGGATATGCAACTACTGGTACCTCCACAAACGCTCACAGCGGGCTCTGATCTTTGTTGAGCTTCGCCAGAAACTATACTGCATCCTTGAGAGCCAATGGATGTTGTTCTCCTCATCCCAAAAAATAGTGTTTCCCATTCATCGCCCTACATCTTTTCCTCTGTTTACCCGAGAGGGTTGTGAAATATGCTCTGTTCACAGGTAGAGCACATAATATATGATGACTGTCGATGCTTTTTGTTGGAACTGGAGAGCGATAAATTAGGGATGGAATGTCAAAAATAAAAAGCTACAGGGCAACGTGATGTTTGTACGATTTGGAAATCACTGCTGTACACATGACTCCAATCCCGCCCAGCAACCCGCTGCATTGGTATCATCCGTTGAGCTACCTGTACCTTGTGCTACAGTTTACTACTCTTAACTCTCAATTCAGTACTCAATTTTCCTCTGCAGATGTCCTCTGACCAGGGAGGGGTAGTCTAGTTATCTTACAACTTTGAATTCAGACCCAGATAAATCGATAAAGTTCTGAATGCTGTTTACGAAAATGGAAATTAAAACTGCAAAATGGTTCTCCTTGAAAAGTTATGGGGGCCCGAATTTTGCTCGACAGTAGTATCAATTGGAAATGCCAACTCGTCGCTTCCATATCAAACGCCCACGTGACCTAGTGGTAGTGGTCCCAATTCGTGGGCGTAAAATGGGGGGCCCCTCCCCGCCATTGTCCGCACTTCTGCAAAGTGTTTTTTCATTCTATCAAAGGCCCTCTAAACGTTTCCTGACATTTCTTTAGACAATTGATACTACTGTCGAGCAAAAGTCGGGCCTCCATAACTTTTTAAGGAAAATCATTTTGCAGTTTTGATTTCCAAATTCGTAAACAGCATTCAAAACTTCATCGATTTATCTGGGACTGAATTCACTCTATCGATTTATCTGGGACTGAATTCAAAGTTTCAAGATGGGTAGACTACCCCTCCCTGGTGAGATGCCAAGAGAGCTATGCGTATAAGGGAAGGTTCGGCCAACGTGCGCTTCTAGCACTAAAAGGTAAAGAGGTGGCGGATGGATTAGAGCAGACCGTCCACGAGATAACTTCGTCACGTCCGACCGGTTGTTTTGATAAAGGATAAAAGGATTAAATTTTTGGCGTTATCAATCAATCCGTCTGAGGGATGCGCCCCGCCCTCAACTTCCATTCAGAATCGTAGTTGTGTAATGAGTGCGTATGTGGCCTATACAATGACTTGCGGTGGCCAGCCGATGTACAAGTCAGTGCTTTTATCCTCCCAAACGACTGTGGTACCAATTAACCGGCCCAGGAGGAATGTTTTTGATATTATAGTGAAATCTAAATTTTACCAATTCTGACCCTGACCGGGGTACTGTGCTTACAGAATCCTTCTAGAGGACATCGCCTTCCTTACACCGAGATCGCCAAACTAGATGACTTTACGGTTTCATCCTTTCTTTATTCATAGAAGCAGATAGACGATCTGGTAGTATACGAACTTTCCTGGATCCTGAACTTACTGATGGATACAATGATTGTTAATAGATAGTGATAGCATGAGTTGACCTGTGAGCACAAAATCAACCCTTTTGAACAAGCTTTTGATATGATTTTGCTGATAAGATTCCAGCTTTAATATTTCATTTCTATGCACTCTTCCATCAGTTGCCGGTGATTTTTAAAATTAGCTTATTATTCTTTGAAATTGTCTACTATGCTATTCCTTTCTTACGAACGTTCTCTGTTTACATCGCTCTCAATGGGAACACATCACATGCATTGCACAACAATGGACTATTACTTTTCTCCAACCTCTGAATGAACGGCTGGTTATCACATGAAACCGTGATGGTGTATTTTGTGTCGGAAGAGTTAGTATTCCTGGCTTCGGTGGGGCAAGGTCCAGGCTAACCAGACCTCTCATTCCGTCTTTGTCGCCTGATTGGTACCCGACCACGTGGGAGATAGGCCTTTGACTTGTACATCGGCTAACCATTATCCCAAGACACTGTATTGGCCAGAGTCACTACACTCACACACTTATACCCACTGGTGTAATGGTGAAAATGTAGATGGGAGGAGAGGGGAAAGGTGGGGGGGGGGGGGGGGAGAGGGGATGATTTTGGGCGGGAGAGGGAAGGAGCATAACCATGTTAGTAAGCAAGATACCAACACGGTGACACGTGTTAGTCCGTGTTATACCAGATGCAGTTTTTTAACTGAGCCTCAGGTAGGGAGAAACACCGAAAACGGGTTGAGCGAGTTTATGTTTTTTCGCTCGGAGTTATCATCTCACCCACCGCGATGCTCCTTCCCTCCTGAAGCTTAGTTTGGGGAACTGCCTTCCCCGGCTTACACCCGCATAGAAACTCATAGTTGGTCGGTACCCATTCTTCTCTTCGTCTCTGTTGCAGTGCTAGTAGAACACGGATTAACATGTAGCACCGTGATAATTTCTTGTTATACTAACACTGTCATGTGTGCCCTCCCCCTCCCCCAGACAGGATTTTCACCTACATACTCTATCATACCATCCCTATGGGACCTCTATAACTCAAAAGTAGTTCCTGGAGACATGTAGAACTATGGTGAGAAATGAATTGTGAACATGATGCTGAGACAGATGGGAAAATGACTGCAACGCTTTGCGTCAAGAGTTGCCCAGATGGCAGCACGCATATGCTATACAGTTTAGCACACTTCAACTAAATGCGAAATCCCTTCAGTATGAACTTGATGCTTTGTTAACTGCTGTTATTCCGCCGCAGTATCCCGAAAGTCTCACTAAGGAAGCACAAGCGCGGGTTCGAGTCCCGTCTGAGATTAAAGTTTTGTCCATAGATCGCCAACTTTGTGATCCTTCTCGAATATCTGATATGATAAGCTAAGACATGCTTTATGTCTTCAAACGATTTGGTGGATGTGGCGATGATGGGTGTGGCTTGAGGATCAATCTTAGTATGTAACACATGACTTCCACGGGTAGAGCTGTTAAAACCCGTGGTTTTAATGCATTTGACGTGGTACCAATGAGCAAGCGATTAACAAGCGAGCGTTCCATGTGTCACTATCATCAGCTAATCCCGTCCTACACTGCATAACGATTCTGAAAGGTGAAATCTCATTTTGCGGTATCGATGAGCAACTCATTTTCCATGTACATATGAGTCGATATACCGAAGAAGGACGCTCTGCTCCCAGCTCCAACCCAAACTCAGATCACCTTCTTCTGGAGACTATCTAATAGCTGGTACATAATAATAACCTGGAACTAATTCAAAGGAATTTCATCACCTTCTATCAATCATTACCACTGAAAATTATCTCAGTGGGATTTGATGAAGGTAAGAGAGTGTAAAGTCGCAAATTTGAGGTAACTGGTTAGAATAACCTTGGCAGCGGAGTGACCGGGCATTATTTCATAACCAAATCACCTTGCATCTGGTTTGCAGAATAATAACGTTCATGTGGCAGGCATGGCGTAGAGCCAATAGCGCCAACTGATACCGGATTGGGCAACCAACCCTCTTTTCGCAGTTGAACTCTTTTTAACGTTGATTCTCTCTGTTTGTCGATGTATGGGCGGTACTGATCACCGACAGAAAGTTTGTGATCTGGGGCTCTTATCCTTTACCAGTCGGATCGCCCGGCTAACGCCAGGCTCTCCTCCTTCTTGTGTCAAACACCCTATCCTGAGAAAAGTTGAACTGAAGAATTTTTCCTTTTCAAAGTTTATAGTTTTTAGGTTTTTTCCGCTGTCTAGCTGAGTGAGAGTATGAAACTGAGACAGAGCTCAAAATCCTTCTTTGACATAACAGAAATCGAAAGCTTCCCGTCTTTTTTGATAATGTTGTAGTAAGTCTAACTCTCCACTCCTTTCTTGGAATAAATGACAGTTTCTTGTACACGAAATTTGACGCAGACTAACAGGGCAGTGCAAATGGTCAGTGCTTACGCCTTCGTTCGGAAGTCTCGAACTTTTGCTCTTTATCTTTGCAATAAATACACATCAAAAATCCGACTGTAAGCAATCAAAGATGATGCAATGGAGATGTTCTGAAGGATGATAGCACAGTTATCAGATGTTCTCTATTAATGGACCCTTTTCTTCACGGGGATATCATTAGTTGAGAATTCCAGAATACTGGCGGTCGATTAACTTTTGTCGCAAATGATATCAAGCAAAGAGGATCTTTCATCGAGTCTGAAACCTTGCTGGGTAACGGGCATAATCTAATAGTAAGAAATAAACAAAGTTTTATTCCGCTCAGCGTAGTGCCGCTAATGGGTCCCTAACACTCGTCGTATCGAATTAAACATACTGAACAGCCAAAGCTACATCGTAAATACCGAAGGATTAGAATTTTGTTCGGTAGATAGCCTCTCTTAGATCCCTTATTTTCTCTTATCAGTTATGATCAGTTCTTGTCACCAAGTATCTACGATCCCGTCGTATCCTACATCACTTACTAAAATACTGAGGTTATCCTACCAAATTTGAACGCTCTAGGTCCACGTAAACAGGAGTTATGAATTTGCGGCTCATAATTACTATCGCGCACGCCCCGCTCCCTTTGCATGGAGTCCGGTCCTGCCTCCCACCATAAGTGTTTCCATGCCGCCCCTGTACTTCTACCAATTTTGAACGCTTTGGGTCTACTGGAGCAGGAGTTATGAATTTGCGACCAAAAATTTCTATCGCGCACAACTTGCTCCCTGTGGGTGGAGTTTGCTCCTACCACCTGTCATAGGTGTTCCCATGCTGCCCCCTGTACTCCTGCCATATTTGAGCTTTCTAGGTCCACGGGAATAGGAGTTATGAATTTGCGGCCCAAAATTTCTAACGCGCACGCTGCGCTCCCTGTGAACGGAGTCCGGTCCTGCCACCTACCATAGGTGTTCTCATCCTGCCCCTCTTACTCCTACCAAATTTGAAGGCTCTGGGTCCACGGGGTCAGGAGCTATGAATTTCCGGTCAGACACACACACCGACACACACACTTACAAACAAACACACACACAAACACACCGACACACCAACAGACACACTTAGCGAATTATATAAAGTAGGATTATTTCCTTACCTCTAAAATCATTATAACTCAATCACTCAGTGAATCGCATCATACATTTCATTTCGATCATAGTCTATCGAACTTTCAGTATATTTTCTTTCCTCCTTTTTTGAACAACCTTTTTCGGAAACTTCACAGATCGCGAATGAGTTCTTCTTTTTACTGAGATAACCATAAACTGATCATCATTTCATTTCAGCAATGGCAATAGAACCAAATCAACCCAATGGAAGTATAGAACAGCCTTCCAAAGGTGAAACAGGAGAAACTGTAGCCGAGGGGAAGCCAAAAAGCCCATCTCAACCTCGAATCGAACCATTCCATCGTGCACTCAAAGATCCTATTAATCTGGGACAGTTAAGAGAGGTAGCTATTAAAGAAAATTGTTTTTTTCTTACAAAAAGGCTGTGCTCTGCCGAATCGGAAAAATACCTGCTCTTGCGCCCGATATGTCTCATATCGTATACGTACCAAAGCAGGTAAAAACCGTTCAGGTACTACCTGTTCACTGGTAAGTTGTTATGACATTCGATGATTTGTATTTTCTTATGAATATTCTGGAAGATTCCTCATTCTTCTACACATGGGATTGAACAATGAACAGTGGCTGTGTGTGGAAAGCGTCTGAAAAGTGAGATCGTAAAAATGACAGCGACGATGTGGGAAAGGCATCTGAAACGTGTAGATGTGTACAATACGTGGGCATGACTGAAAAACATTGCGAGGAGTTTTTGTGGTCCCAAAAAAAAGTTGTAGAGGTGTTAGAATTGCTCATTGCAATGGTTACCCTCTACAATTCATTGTTCCGAACCCTTGGTGTGGGACCAAAAGCTCGTTTGCTCGCCAAAAATCAGAAAGTGTGCATAACAAGACAAGGTCCTAGAAGCAGCGTTCGGTGATTTCTACCATGTACTTTTTCGCTTTCTCAAGAGGTACCACCGAAAACCTTGCTGTAGAGTCCATAAAAGTCACCGACGTTTGGGATGCCTATGATCTTTCCGTTTTTGTCCAAAAAACATAAAGAAATGAACAGCTCTGATCAGTATGTCTCCGACAGTGCTTTTGAAGCAGCCTCTGAAGCAGGGAGAGGGAAGCAAACTCCCCAACAATGCCCCCTTTAGACGGATGAGTGGCGGAGATGTGTGAGGCAGCATATATTTGTAGAAAGAGAAATTTTTGAACAGATAAGAGGGAAAGCAGCGATTGTATGTAGCAGAAAATTGGAAAGAAGTAAAGAAAAAAGTATAGCGGGAAAAACCTGAATAGCACTGTGCTTCTTGGGGAGAGGAAAGGCAGTGGTTTGAGAGAGAGGCAGAGCAAAATGATTTGAAGGCTTGGCAGAGATTTTCATTCAGAAAATTTTGATTCCGCTTCGAATTTTTACATATTTTCCAGCAACTACAACGAATTCTTGCCAAATTAAATATGAAGGTTGAAGATGGGGACGGTTTGTCTATAATCGGTTCAGCTCTTGGTCCATTGATAGCCTCATGGAGAAAGAGAGACGCTCATTCGGAGAGATATTTGAGGGTTTGTATTTACACAATTTTCGCCACTAACACCACTAGTTAGCATTTAATATTTTACAATTATTTGAGTAATGACGTTGGACTCCTATCACCTTCGCTTTACATTTAACACTTGTTGAAAATTCGTTTTCATACACTGTTTCTTTGAAAGTCTCCGGAGGTTCTGCTCCCAAATCGACTAGTTCGTTTTTTTCGATCTCCACAATGGTCAGGGAATCCTGATTTCTTCGAGGAAGCATGAAATTGCTCGAAGATTACCGAGCATTATCACAATCTACAAATTTTTGTATCCATCGCGATCGTTACCACATAAAAAAACCCTACCTATCCACCCATTCTTCAAATTTTTGATTTCGTAATAGAAAGGGACCACGTACTCGAGGATCAGATCGGTTCATGAAACCGTTTGAGGGACCGAAACGGATCACTCTTATCGTTGAAGGCTCTCGTATGAACCTCGACCACACGGGAGCTGTATTTGCAGCGCTACAACACAAAAATTACTCCCACCCATCACACACGTGTGTTCCAAGCTCAAATCTGGCATAATTTTTGTAGAGGAGTTCCAAGACAATCAGACATTTTTTTAGGGTTTGTTATTTATACTTGAGTACTGTCTTGCCAACTCAATGGAGGATCACCAAAGTTTTGAATTGCTTGTAACTTCACTTGGATATAACACTGTACAGTTTTGGAGGTATTCATTTTCTATAGTTCTCTCAAGAGGTTTTGCATTTCAGTCTTTCTGATTCATTTTCCTTTTTCTACAAATATTTCGATGACATCCTTGGTTTTTGCGTTTTTTATGGATTACTTCATTGCTGATATCAAGACGAACATACAGCAGAGAGAAATGGCAGCGCTTTACTTTTGAATAAGCAACAAAATCTAGGATCAACCCATTTAGACTTAGCGAGCCTTCAATTTCTTCAGACAGGTTCACTGGTGGGGGATTCAGTCAGATTTACAATTAGACTGTGTAGGATGAGCTTCATTTTCGTGACTCTGGAATGAAAACGAGTTCGAGGCTTATCTCAAGGTGGCTCTAACATGGACTCTTGTGATCCAACCTCAGCCTCATTTCTTCAGTTGTTGTTGTTTGGACTTTGCACAAATTCTCTGTTTGAGATGGGTGCAGTCAGTCGAAAGTAATAAAAATTTTAAGAGCAGCAGTGCCGAACATTTTCGATTCGGATCTCGCCTATGGAACAAAGTTCAGGGATTCATTATTGTTCGCTCTCACGTTATACGATGTAAACACTGGGAAAAATCGGCTGCGGTAAGTGATCTGAGCTTATGCAAATAAAGAGATGGCGAAAAGCAAAATTTCAAACAATATTCGTAGCAATATGTGAGGAGGTGTAGTGGCGAGGAGCGCGCTATCACGGAAGCATGGTCACGGGGACGAATCCCTGTTCGGTATTCGGCCAGGCCAACAAAGGCGCGCTATCTTTCCGTAGTCATTTAATTGGTACCAATCACTCGTCTGGAAGGGATAAAGCACTAAATTGTATATCGGCTGGCCACCACCTCAGCATTGTATCAACCACATACGCATTAAATGCGCCACTACGATTTTAAATGGATGTCAAATGCGTGTGCGCATCCCTCAGACGGGATGAGTTACTGCCAGAGCTTCATCCATTATTTGTATTGAGTGTAATAACTAAACCATATGACTACCTGTTGAGTTTGACGGTAGCAATGGCTTCAATCTTTTTCGATCTCTTCGTTAGCAATCCAGTGATGTTTTAACTTGTTGTTATTAGGTTGATGCATAATTATTGCGGATTTTTTCAGCAAATTTTATTTAACGAAACGATAAAAATACTGATAACTTAACCACCATCTACATCATGCACTGCTTCCCATTGACTAGATAGTCGGATTCCAAAAGCGAAGAGTTTCGATCCTTGGGGGCGATCCACGCCTTGACATCGGCCATCAAGTCATCCAAATCGACGTAACTTCTATTTCCCAGCCACTTTTTTCAGCGAGCGGTTGACGAGATAATCCGTAGGAGTTTCTGCTGCTGAATATGGCAGATTTAGGGGCAGACCCCATTTCTTGACTGGCTCTGACTGATTGTTCGATCGCCGAAAAGTTACTGAGATCGCGGAATGACTGTGCCATCTTCCAACCGTTCTCGAAGTAGTAGAGCCCAGTTTCGCGATTATGCGATAGTTTTCTAAGTACATTTCTGTAGAGGAAATCAAGCAGATCATTGCTAAGAAAACCCGAACTCAATATTCAAATTCTATCGAGGGAAAAAAGCCGCGAGAAAATCCGCAATAATTATGCATCAACCTAATATTTGTAATTGGGTTCCCGTCGGGTCACTCCATAAAAGAAATCAGGACAGAATCGCGTAAAAGGTGATAATTCAAGTAGTCAACAATAAATCAATTGAGTATGTCTTCTTCACGTTTATGCAGAAGGCTCGTCTGTTTTGAGTTTTGTGGAATTTCGCGTAATGGAAAGAGTTTGCCTGTCGTGAATCTATGTTGGGCAAAAGGGTATATTGGTACGGAGCATAATTGATCATCTGGGTAACCTAGGATCACCATTTTGTTGTAGTCAAAATTTACTTATTTCTCCAATGTGTTTGACCTGTAAGTGAGCCGTTGCTTACTGCTATGACAAAAAACAAATGAATGGTGATGGAGGAGGTAATTGTGGCCTCTACTATCACAATGAATAGACAACATCTGCTTCCAGAGAGCTCTATGCAGCAGTTCCCGGCATCAGAAAGTCATTGTTGGGCGTCAACGCTAAACAGTTCGGTGAGAAGTTTCATCATCTCCAAAAGAAGATTTCTCGGCATTCGTCTATGGGCAGCATGGAGAGCATTGACTCTGATGGAAAAGATGACGAACAAAGTAGGTGTTCTCTAACCCTTACTTAGGTTGCAATGCCAATTTCATCCAAATCGTTCGAAAGCGCCATCCACACAATTATCATTCTTCCGGAGGTGGACTACAGGGGGGTATGTTCGAACTAATGTTAGACTAGTAAGAAAAACTTTAGAAACGAATCTTTTGGACCACCGCCACCAAACGGGTCTCATGGTTGCCACTAGAAATATTTAGATGAGTCGCAATCAGCGCTTCTTATGTAAACTATAAGGCGATGGTCGAAAACTGCGTTCAAGTGATGGTCTTCTAGGAAAGTGCCATGGCTCCTGTACTCCTTCCTTTGCCTCCATCCAACATCAGTACTTCCGTCAGAGACAATCACATAAGCCATGCGTCCATCAGTTGTTATGCGCTTGCTTTCACTCTACGCATACGAAGCTCGATGACTATCCCTTCCAGGCGACCTCTCCATCCAATGACTTCCTACTGGCTTACCAATCTGCTAGTCGCTCCTCAAACCCAAAAAAGTTTCTGCACAAAAGTTCGGTGGCAAGTGAGAGGAGCTGGATCCTCTACGGCAGAAACAAATAGATCGCTGCCTTTCTTCTAGAAGCAGAAGATCCGCTCGTATAGCCTAACCCAGGATAGCGTCAAAGACGTCAGAGAGGAAAGAGGGTTTTGCTAGGCAGCCCTCAGGGCTCGACGAGAATGCTATACCACTAGTTTTTCCATTTCCATTTAGCTGCAAACCGTCAGATGATTCACCCCTTGCCTTCGTTGGTCGTTTAACGAGAAATACTGTAGAAATACTGGCTCTTACGGTTCACAGCCCTCGTTTTTCTGTTAACAAGAACTAACTTATGTACTTGCCGCCCTGTTGTTTAATGGTACAGTGAGAGGCGGTATTTCTCCCCAAATTCCCACAGCAAGCGGCACTAGCTCAGCGGCGATTACAGTATCGCTCCACAGAGAATTCAAACTTTTCATTAATGGCTCGCGATCGGGTGTGGCAACCGCGACGCGATTTTAGGGGAGGTATCCATACTCGATAATAGTAGTGATGATATAGCTTGACAAAACAAATTAGTGAAAGAATTCAAAAGCGCATGTGTATGAAGACCTTTGCATCAGCCTAGTAGTTCACATATCAAGTTGAAGGAGCGCAACAAACAATTCACATAAAGCTGGCTTTCCAAGTATTCTAGCATAGTGTGTTACCAGTAGTTAGCATCCTGGCTGTGCTAGCTAGTCACACGACTTTGAAAGATTGTACTGAAAGGTTTCCATTAAGTTTGGAATGCACTGTTCCCATTCTCATTGCAAGTAAGCTATGTAGGTTCAGTGCTTCTGAATAATCACGCTTTTTATTTTCCGAAATTTTCCATACTCTTAAGATTATCGAACAAGGTCAAGGGGTAGCTCTGCACCGCATTCAGATGAGGAAGATGATGATGAGCCACGGGTACCTACGGGAGGCATTGCAAATACGCATTTTCAGGTGAGTGATTTTTGACTTAAAGTGATCGCAGAGCGCATGACTTGTCCGCATTGCTCGCCCATATTCAACGCGTACATTTATAAAGAATTCAAATCTGGCTACTTCACTTTGCAATCCATTGAAAATTTCGGGAAACATTTTCCGAGCGGTCTAGTGCCTACATCCTTCTAACGCTTCATAGCCTGAAACAAAAAGACCGGAAATGAACTCCGGTATGAACCGTGTGCGATAGCATCAAATATCTTGATAGGTTGTGCCAGTACAAATGAGTAGGTGCTGTTTCTACATAAGCTTCCAGAAAACTCCGGACTGTTGGGTGTCTTAAAGGTCATACTGTGTGACTCAAAAAACAGAAACATCAAACATTGTTTACCATTTACGAGCTCCTTTGATGCAGTTGCTTTGAGCGTCACTAATACAAAGTTGCTTAAATCCAACCAACACGACGTCTTCTATGGAGCATACATACATGAGGGTGATATGCAAAGGATCCCATCACCCTTTTCCCCAAACTCAACAGGTCTGATTAGGAACACTAACACGGACATTATTGCGCTTAGCTAAACTTACAACGCGTCCGGTAACCCATGCATTTATTCCGACCTTCTGTTTATATTTGCAGCAACGAGTAATCAACGTCTCTAATGCACCACCAGTATCGCTGAAACGAGAAAAGACTGGTGATTGGGAAATCAAACAAGGGTAGGTTACCTTTTGATACTCATTTTCTTCCAATTGAAACCTCAGCAAGCCTCAAGGAAATGCTCATGTTATACAGGAGTCATTGCAAAAGAAGTTGCTACATGTAGATGAGCTCTTCTCCAGAAAGTATCCACTGATGAATTTATTTCCATCTGTAGTATAGGACTCAAGCGTTGTTGTTCTGGGACATTTTTGAAGAGGAATATTGAACGCTGCTGAATGCTTTTGCGACGTGAAAAGTGTCAACTAGAGAAGGTTTTTGAAGATCTCCCATATATCGCCCTTTCCTGATATTCCCTTCAAAATGGTCTTCAACCGTTCCTCAGACTACCTTTCCTTCTTCCATTTTTCAAGCTGTCGGACTTACCATTCCTTCACGAATTCTCCTTTCTATTTAATCTTAGAGCATGTACATAGTGAACTCCGTCCCTTCATTTGTGGTACTCTTTCCATTGCTCTTTGCCTTCTTCCCAGCTCCCTTCGTACTGTCTTTCTCCAATGACCGAGTTGTACGAGGGTTCTTCTCTGGCTCAACGAATTTCCGTATATCCCTTCTTACTATCTCTCCTGCATTTTCTAATACTTTGAAGGTATAAGATTTACTATACAAAAGAAACGTTTTCCGAAAAACCAAAACCTCCAACTAGCGACTGCCATTTGATAGTTTTCCTGCAACCTTCCTCTTTCCTGACAGATTTGGATATTGCTAGATCGCTGCTCTTGGAAAAGAATATTAGTCGTCAAACTAATGCGAAGTGCCAGGTAATTCAGTCAGGAGATGCTAAGTGCAAGATCTTTCTTTCTTTTTCAGGTCAGGTGGGCTGGTGGCATGTGTCGATCCAGTGATGAACAAGGACCGCGAAAATATTTGGCTCGCTAATCTTGGCATGAATCTGAAAGATAGGCGCAAAAAGTGAGTTATTCAAAGATCATACTTCGAAATAGTTGCAAGAAGAGTGTTCGAGTCAACGCTTGTCTTCCTCGAAAATTCGAATGAAGCTCCTGCTCCACTTGAAAGGTTCCGAGGATCTGCTAGTTATTGGCTCTAGTATTCCTATTCTACAGGGTCACCCAGGTGTGGCTTCGGACGGGTTGAGCTCCAGTTTGTGAATGATATTTATTGCATTCCAATGCTGTTCAACTCCACCCTTCCTAAAAAGAAATGCTATGACAATGCGCTAAAATTTTCGAGTGAGGTGGCGGTGCAACCCCCATCAAGTGGCAAGTGAGGTTAGGAATTGTGATTCTCCTCCTGAGCATGATCCATCCTAGAAAACGTTCGAAGAAGGTGATTCTTTCAAGGTTATAGTAGAGAGAGAGATAATTCTAGGTTCGAGGGGAGCTATTGGAGGCTGTTCTTCTCTGAACGGTCTGGGATCGAATACTGCGCTTTTAGACTGAACCGTTTTCACTCTCTGTCATACTTATCCTCCTTCCTACTTCAGTCCCAACGCCAACCTGCTTCGGCAGCCAGAAAAAAGGGATAACCAGACATAAGATGTGTCGTGACCGCGCAAGGCTCCGGTCAAGAAGGTTTGTATCGGTTGCGCCTCCTCATGGTCCTCCTGTGAGATTCCTGGTGCCCACTGCACCTGAGGGTGATTTAAGTGCGCGTGCAAATGCCCGAAGGTGTATAACCTCAGCCCTGACGCGGGAACAGGTGAGGCTTTCCAACACTCTGACCAAGGTGCTGGCGGCGAGGATGGGAGGAGTACGAGCACAAGATGAAGAGCGAGTAGACGGACGTCCAAGGGAAAGGGCGGATTCTGGAGGACACGAGGTACGACGAGGGATGTGAACGAAAGGAATGACGACCGAATACGATGAAAGAAACCACAAGTACCACAGACACTTCATGTATAATATTAATACCCATAAATGTGAATAAGCGCGTAGTGCCAAATTGTATACATAAAGGTAACATAAATGTGAATGGACAAGAATGGGAAATACGTAGGCACAGGTGTATAGCTTGGATAATTGTTGTGCATTACATGAAAAGGAGAAAAACCAAGGAAAACTGGTATATCCAATCACTAACGACTTAGAATTGCATCATATTGTGCGAAACTCAACTACTACAAAAAGTGATACCTGTTGATTTGGATCCTGACGTACATCAAATATGTCATGGTAGGCGACAGCGTAAGGCGAGCGGTGCTCCTCGCGTGACGTGCTCATGTGGCGGGTGGCAATAGAACGTAGGCTGCCAGCCAAGAGGGCGGATGACAAAGAACTGACACGTGGTTGGCGCCAAAAGTATAGCCTTCTACAGGGTTGCACAATTAGCGCACGACTTGAATTATGGCGCGTACTTTACACGTGGTGCGCGACGCAATCTCCTGACACCTGTGACATTTGAGCACGTTTGCTCGAAGACGTGAAAACACATGAAAAGTTGGTGGCCTCTGGTAAAATGTAGGAATCGCAAATCTCGTTTGCTTTGCATAGAACGTGCTTTCATGTGACACTTCGGAAGCAAAGAAAGAAGTTATGCAAATGTTTGTCGTTCCCGTCAGAAAACTACTCTAGTCCAAGAGCAACAGATTTCAGATCCATGTCATCAGAGGATTCGGAATGCTCAGCGATGGCGCCGTCAACAAACACTCTCGGGCTCCCATTGATAAAGCAGGCAATCGCAGAGGTAGGTGTCATCATTTTCGATTAGTATAATTGCAATGACCCTATGTTACTGTAATTTCCGTCTACATGAGAGAGTGAGAGGCTGTCGGACAGCGTGTGACTCATGACTATGAGCTTGACAAAGTTTTCGCGATGAAATCCACTATGTCCTTTCCTGCTCAGGTTAGATCGCATGTTGACATAGATCTCTGGGAACCGGAAAAAGCCTTCTTAACATGTCTTTTTACTGAAGTCATGATGGAGTTCCCATACTTTCCCATTACTCTGAAGCTGTTGCACTACACCGTTGGATTGCTTGACCATCCCTGATGTAGTGTGATTCAATGGGAGCAGCAGTAGCCCCTAGTCTGTCAAAAGCCGCGTGAGAATTCAGAATCCGTCTTATACTGAGGCATGAGTAGGAATGATCAGCAATCAGCAATGGAAAGGGGATGAAGTAGGGGATGCGCTCTCGTATCACTAGTAAACAAGACATTAAAAGGTCAGCGATTGCCAAGGGACCAGCACTATGTGAGAAAAAATAATGTTGTTGTGTTCTATAATAACTTTTTGCATTTGTCTTTATAGGTTCTTTTCCACGTGCTTGCTGATGACGACAAACCGGAAAAGGAATCGAACGCTGAGCAACGTAAAGCCAGGTTGAACAATGAAAGAGTCTTATTGTGAATCTATTGTATTACTTTCAAAAAGTTAATAGAATAGATAATGTTGATAGCACGATTCCACGATAGCCCTTTTACGATTAGTAATGCCTAATGGAAATTAAGTGGAGGAACGAATCATCTACGAGCAAAAACAAAAACAAGCGGAAGAACTGCAGAGAACGCATAGACTGTGGCCCTCACCTTGGAAAATAATTCTATGCCTTCTTGCTTTGCCAAACCAATTTTGCCAATAAATTGCCAAGCCATAATAAAGCTCGTGAAGAGTTCAAGAAAACATCATTGAAAAACAGTGGTTGAATGACAAATGAGTAGTGGCGCTGAGTCTATGAGAGGTGATTGGAACTTCTCTTCAGTCGATATAACGATCCCGATGCCCATGTCTCTGTAAAGACATACACGGAAATGACTCATGAATGAATGAATGAATGAAATGACTGAAGTGGAATGTCTGAAAAATTTTGTTTTCGAATGAGCTAGTTTGATTGTGCTGGCCAGCCTTCCCCCAATACGGTTTGATCGTGGATGAACCACTGGGCACATGTAGTTGAGCGAAGTATTCTGAGCCAGAAACAACTGGTTGCTGAAGCTGGTTCTGATCCCCGTTGAGCCGCTCAGTTTCCGGAGGGGGTTGAGATTCCAAACGAAACTGATCTACTTGGACTCTCGTGGGATCGGTCTCTGAATATGATCAGACACCACCATAGAGTTTCAGGGAAGAAATGTCATTGTTGGGCGTGTTGAATAACTACAACCGCGGCAATTACAAACTGAATCCGGTAATTGTGCAAGAAGAAGACTATAACGTGTATTACGGTGGTATCAGCAATGGCCTTCTATGGCCAGCTCTACACAACTTGCCTGAATATATCGTCTCTGACTATGACACGCCAAAGGTGAGTATCCCTTTTTTATTGCAGTATGGCTTGTACACCGTTGGATGTTTCCTCCGCAATTCTTCAAGATTCTGCGTGACCACTGGTGTGCTTATGTTCGCGTCAACTACCAATTCGCTATTGATGCAGTCAGAAATAGTCGCCCTCAGGTTTGCCGAACTTTGTTCTTCTTTTTTGTTTAAGATTGACTCTCCAAGTAGCGTATTTGTAGCTCTAACTTTTGCTTTTCACATGAGATAAGAATCTTATTTCCTCCTACATTCGCTACCCACATTGGAGTCTCATAGGATGGTCTTCTAGGCAGTAACAATAGACTGTCAACACGTTCTCAAAACGGGCCATTCTTATTCCTCTGTCTCAAACATCGTTTTGAATATTTTCTCGATATGTTGGGGAGAAGAATCATATTCTTCGCTCCTCGTCATTGAGCAGGTTCTGAAAAAGCATACTTTCAAGAATTTCAGTAAAATTCTTTTTCTTTTTTTAACTCTCGGCCACTCTTTGGGAGAGGGTAGTTTAGGTAGACTACTACTGATCTTGCCGACTTTCGTTCAGGCTAACCGAGCACTCCATTATGTCGGGTCGGCAGGTTGGCACAAAATTGTCTGAAAGGGTGGAAGTGCTGGCCTCAGGTGACTCCAGCCACTCATTGTAAAATTTGGCACACTGATGTGCCATTCCGATTCTGCGTATACCTCAATGTACCTCCTCTACAGAGCCCTAAATAGATGGAGGGGAGTTTTCCTCGGGTTAAATGTACCGCCCGATCATTGATTGCCCTTGTTCGAGCCAGAGCACTCCCCTCTTCTATGAAAGGTCAGTCTAATATGATCCTTCCACGAGATTTGAAAGCATGTTTTGAATGCTAAGCGGTAATAGAGAGCCATTTTGTTGCATATGTTTGCGAGATCTGTTCAATTCAAGCTTTTCTATGCAGGTGCAATAGAACTTGTGTACTAGTAATAGACAACATTTCAGGACTTTATTTGGATTCACGATTATCATCTTATGTTAACCGGAATGATTATGCAGTCGTTGGACCCAAATCTAGACGTAATTGCCATTTCCATATATTACTTCGAGTTTGCGCTCATATTCTATCAATTTGTATTTGTTATTATCGAGCCCTACCGTAGGTTGGCTTCTTTCTTCACACGCCATTTCAACCACCCGACAGTTTTTTCACGAAGTACGTAACATGTGGACTGCCAGTTTTGAGAGGACTTCTGAGGTTCACGAAGGTGAGCCTTACTCTGTTGCATCGCATTTCAAGAAAAACTTTTTATTGTCATTCATAATTACCTTTGAAAGGCAACAGCTTATTTCCAACTCTCGATATTAAGAAAACAGTGTCAAATGAGAGAGCCTTCCGAAACACGGGATATGCTCACACAGCTACCATCCCTTTCTTTCAATAATTTTGATGCATAATTATTGCGAATTTTTTCGCGCCTTTTTTTCTCTCGATAAAATTACCCTTTTTAATTCGGGATTTTTGTAGAAATAATCTTCTCGTTTTCCTTAACAGAAATATGTCTAGAAAGTCATCTTCATGTACGCCAAACTATGCTCTATTACTTCGAGAAATGTTGGAAGGTGACAGACTCATAACGTGATCTCAACGAACTTCTCGGCGATGGAACAGTCAGCCGAAGCCGAATAAGCAATGGAATTTGTTTCTACGGTCGTCCTATTCACCAACGGGAACTCCTATGGATTATCATGTTGATCGCCTGTTGAAAAATTGGTTAATGAACAGAACTTTCGACGAAATGGATCGCTTGATGGCCAACGTCGAGGCGTGATCGCCTCCAAGAATCGAAATTCTTCGCCTGTGGAATCCGACCGCCTAGCAAATGAGAAACAGTGCTTGACGCCGTTATGTTATATGTTCCAAAGCAGTTATTCGAACATGTCTTGGCTAGATATCTCTATCGTTTCTTCAAGTGAAATTTGCTCGAAAAATCCGCAATAATTATGCATCAACCAAATATGACGTTCCCTTGGCGCAATCCGGTGGTAGAGCTGTCTATGATGTGCTGTTTCAAGATTTCCCTGCAGTGCCGTCCTATTCTAATAATCTTGGGACGCTCTTGAACAGTATGTAGAATAAACCAAATGGCTCATATTTGCTTTGAAATATCTGATAAGCACAGGTTGGCTTCCAAACACACCGAGATCGAGCCAAGTATTTGGAGCTAGTTCAGCAACATCTCAAGGGTGTGGTACTCACCCATGACCACAACATGGATATCTATACAGGTGAGTCCATTTTTCGCATACCTTCCATATACTCAACGAACTCTCCGGAGGGGCTATAATCAAAAGAAGCTGTGATTTACTCAAGAGCGGACCGTTCTCTTGTGGAATCTGCCCACTCTTGCTCGAAGTCCGTATAAACACGAATCTGTTGTTATAATTGGAACCTTACGTTCCACGATCATTTCATTGCCTTTTTTGGAAGTATCTGTCTTGGTTTTCTCTTCTCGAAAAACTGTTTCAGTTACTCACGAAGGATGGACCTGCTCATTGGGCGTGTTCCCAGTTAGTATAAAAAACGACGACTTCCTGAAGTTCGTACATATGCCGGAATCCGTGGTGAAAAAGGAAGCCATAAGAAAGAAGGTAATCAATGACAATTACTGGAATGCTTTCTGAGCTGCACCTGACGTGCAAGGCCTGTAATATTGTAACAATTCAGATTCTCGGCACTAATCCACCAAAGGGCTCACGTTTCTTCTTCTCCGTCGAACGATTCGATTACACCAAAGGGATTAAAGAAAAGCTGGTAGCCTACAAGCGATATTTCGAAAAATATCCTGATCGTATCGGGAAGGACGTTCTGTATCAGGTACACAGATCATGTTTCTTGTTGACATTCTCTCTGAAACCACTGCCCTTCAATCCCTCTAATTTCTCCGAAATTGAAATTCCTTTCGAATAGTCGAAATCCACCGTGCTAGATCGAATTTTCGATCCCTCCTCTGAGAAAACTGTTGTGATTGCAGAAGTTTCGCGTAACATTTCCGCCTAGAAGTCTCGACAGAGCAAACTTTCATTTAAGCGGGTAGAGGAACGTGCTCAGAGCTGACCCTTGGTGCTCTTTGCTAAGCCGGAGCCTTCGTTTTGAGTCGATCGTACATGCTTTCAATCAAGTAGAATCAGGTGTTCGAAGGGTATACGAGTTTTCCGATAATATTCCTCTACTTGTCTAGCTATGAAAATGGCATCCATGGTTGGATCTCTGGTTCATGAAGCTGAAGTGCTCCTGTGGGATCGAGCCTGTTCCCCTCAGTCTATAGCCGATTGGCCGCTCGTATAGCTTCATGGCATGCGCAGTCAACCTGTTTCCACGACCAGGCACTCCATCACGTTCCCTTTTGCTTGAACATAGGAACGAGACACTGCTTCTTGACTTATCTGACAGTCCTCCTTCAGCAGTTACAGAGTTCCACAGTTGGGTGAGCCACCTGATCCTGTGATCTCTTCGCACCTCCCATGCCTAAATCGGTACCCCGTCTGGACCAACCGCTCTGCTAACGTTCATTTCTCCTGTTGCTCGCCTGACTTGACTTTCTGTCGACAATGTCAGCTGTCGCTTCTATATGCTAATTGTTATTGCAGAGCAATTTTTTTATGACGCTATAGAAGTGTAATCTTCCGATATGTGCATTACCTCAGCTGGCTTTCTCAAGACAGCACCGACGGTGTTCTTCATGGCTCTGTTTATTCTGATTTTTTGAGCGGGTCGATCTTCAGCCAACATGAAAACGAACCCTTTTCGACCTTAGAACTTCCCGTACACGACGTTCAGTTCCCTGTTCCTTGCTTTTGCTGCAGCAGCCCTAGCAAGCCTGCATGGCTAGGCTGAGAGGAGAGCGCGATTTCGTTACAGAAAGGAGCGGTTACAATATCATGAGCAGACACTTCTACATCTAGCAGCTCTGATGGTAGCTATCAGGTGGGACTAGCAGTGCCCATGCTCTTGAGCGACTTAATTGTGTTATAAAACCAACAGCTAATTTGAGTGGATAAGAATTCGACATGAATACGAAAGAATCAGCAGCATACAACAGTTGAGGACGAGTAGACTTTGGCTTGATCATGAAGAGGGAACTTTCCAAATTTGTTTATCTTTTCTTTATCGACGAGACGAAGATGACCGACGTTCTTCTCATTTTGCTGATGTGCAGCTAGTCAATGACTTGCCTTGCAACAGCCTGTCGCGGAGTGTTGGACTGGCCACGATACGGATTTTCGCGGGACACCGCGCAAAAGCGTTTGGGTTGTCTAGCTCGGCAAGAAGCTGATACCTTCTTCGAAGCAAGAATCAGTTGCCTCCAGTACGCTTACTTTCTGCTTTGAATGTCTGTCCCTGCCCCTCAAAACCAATACCATTTCACTGATTCAGTTAAATATTGTTCTCGACCAACAGGCCCTAGAGACAACAAATAATCCAAACATTCTAAGCCAGTGCGTTGGAATCAAAATTAGCGGACCGTTCTCAAAAAATGAAGGTTCAGCTTGTTTTGGCAGAATTCATTTTTTTCATGGAGGGAAATATTGAGATAAAAAAAGCAAAGTAAGAGCGGTGTTGTCAATGTTAATCTCTGAAGCCGCCTCGTGAATGATAAAATGAATCTTTTATTATTGCTATCTTACCTAAGTGTCAGAAGGAAGATGTCAGTTTAGGTCGCCGTCACAAATCGTCGTTCTGTGGATACCTATCGAGTGTACCAGGACGAATGTATCGATCTTGCAAAGCAAATCGTTGAAAAGTTCAAGGATCCTAATAGAGCAGAGTGGAAGCCCCTTGTATTCCAGACCGATGGTGAGTATATCCAGATTTTCGAAAAATTCTCATGCTTCTGGTACTCAGAGCCTGGGTAAAGAAGCCGATATTGCTCGGAAATGCGAAGAAATTCGCCTAAACAGTGCCACCCCTGTTAAGGTTTACGTCAGTTCTTATGTATCGAATTTACAGGATTGCCACGTCCAGAATTAGTTGCAGCGTACATGGCAATGGATATTGGAATCGTAACACCCAAAAAGGATGGCATGAACTTGGTCAGCTCGGAACTCACCGATCCTTCCTATCCTATCGGTGCTTCAGATTTGCACGATCGAATGTAGTTGCGTAGGTTTCAGGTAGCCAAAGAAATGCTGGTTTGCAATCCACAAGCCGGCCTTATTCTTTCCACTGGTGCCGGTTCCGAGATTCAGTTCACCACATCGGGTCTTTACAAAGAAGATGGCGAGAAGAACTACCATCGAGTTTCGAATCTGTATGACGTCGAGGTATGTTGACAAATTAATATAATACATTGTAATGCACTGTGCATACATGTTCTTGTTTGCTTCGCCGTAAGTGTAAGCCATCAAGCTGTGCTATTCGTTGCCTGACCCTCAAGACCGGGATGAAGGTGGTGTAGTGGCAAGTGGCGCACTATCACACATGCATGGTCACGGGTTCGATGTCCGGCTTGATATCTGCTAGGCCAACCATGCCTTCTATTCCTTCGCGGTCGGTTCATTGGTGTCAAACTCGTCTGGGAGGATAGAAGGACTGACCTTTATCGAGTGGCCACCGCAAGTTATTGTATTGACCACATTCGCATTCAATACGCCACGACCTATCCATAATGGGAGTCTAATGTGGGGCATCCCTCAGACGGGATTGATTAATGCCCGAAGACCTCATCCTGTTTCAGACCTGATTAGTTACCATTGACTCGATTTCAAGCGAACTTTTTTGAAATTTTAGAGTCAGATATTGTTGTGGACGCTCCATGATCAAGTCAAATGTCTTGTACAAACAAGTGTGATATGGGAAATTGATATTCATCTTGAAATGCCTAATGCTGAATTATCTCTCCTCAAATAAGACTAGAGCTCGTCCAGTGTACTCACAATTGTTTTTAAGGCTATCAAAGTAAATTCACATCATTTCTTCGAGAATTATTATGGTGATTCTGAACGTATACCGCTGCACCTGTTACCTTCTGAACTGGGATATCAAGCCTTGAAAGCCCACGATCAGCTAGCTATCCATCATTAGTCCCTAGTCCCATTTGAGAGATTGAGTGTCCACCTCGAAATTAAAAGAGAAACATTGACAGAATGGAAAGTTTTTTAGGCGTATGCAGACACATTCCACGCAGCTGCTACAGAACCTGTAGAAGTACGAGCAGCTCATGGAAAGCGACTAAGCGAATTTATACTTTCCAATGATATTGAACGGTTAGCATAGATTATAAAACCTAAAATTGATAACTCTCAGTTCGGAAACTCCAAGTAGACGTTTTTCAGTTGGAGCGCCGCCTTCCTGGATCCAAGTTGGACACATCAAGTAATTCGTCCAACACAAGTAAGTTGGTCATACAGCATGAAAATTAAATTTTACAAGAACTCGAATACCTGAGGTCCTGTTGCGTTCCTTTTGAAGCTGCCTGTACCATATCAATGACAACGCCCCTCATCTTTAAGTGCTGACTTTGTTTGGCTTTCCCTTCCAAGTTCACGACACTGTCATAGTTCCCATTGCCAGATTCGTTGTGCTTCGAAGTCCTCGGATGGGGCAAGTTTGTGAGGTCGATGGGAACGTTTAGTATGAGTTCCCTACAAGTGGTAGCTCGAGCTCAGGATGTGCATGCTACCCTGTAAACCTTCATTCTACACCAATCCTAATCAAATTAACGGAAAATCAGATAAAGCCTAAACTCGTATGAATAAAATGAATTGGCTTACAAAGCAGGTAGAGTTCGAGGACGACGTGGTGTCTTTTCAAATTCGGAACCCAAAAAGAAGTTTCATATGTTTTGCTTTTTTCTAGGTAAACACCTTGGAAGACTTCTTTTCTTTGATGATGCGCACGAGGAACGTTCGGCGACAGATAGTCGATAGGGTGCTCAAGGGGATTCCGATTCGTCAACATTTCATGATCAGCATCAGGAATGCCAAGGTAACTCTCTGATCATTCTGATTTTCTAATGGATGCTGTAGGCCCAACTTGACGGTGCTATCCATTACCACTAGTCTGTCAATCACCTCGACGAAGTGTAAAAAGCACAAACACTGCGTTCGTTCCACGTGAAGTTTCAAATTTGACTCTCTCGAATCTCCGCCTTCTTCCCTGACTTCATTCTGAGCAGTCCCTAGACATGAACTGAACTTATAACGGGTTCGATTTCAGTTAGAATAGCAAGGGGAGGGGTTCCGTAGCACAGTGATGCTCTACTGTTGACCTCGCAGATCTTGACGTTTTCAATCCCTAGGAGGTTCCCTAGAAACTCTCGAATAGTCCAATGTTCATAGCCAGAGCCCATATCACGACTGAACGCTCCTCCTCCATCAGCTTTTGAGAGAATTTGATGCTTTCAATTTAGATATCGGTCTCATGTTTGATACCTGATGCAGATATTTTAGGATTCGTTAGAGAACAGTTGCGGAGCAGACTCACACACTCTTGTATTACGCCCTTCGCCAGACTCATCAGATACAGCCAAGTTCGATATCAAAAACGAGCTCGAAGAATTTGAAAAGGTATGGGATTTACATTGACATCACTGATTGGAGAATGTGGGTGATCAGTACTAAACGGGTCTGCTGTATTGTCAATCTCTCTACTGTTAATTTGAAAATGAAAAATGGCTTGGGCTGTTTGAACTCCCATGTATAAATTGAGGAGGACTCGTTTTGAACTTCTTACGCTCATTTCGGATATATCCACCTATCCGTACGAAAGATATCTGTCAAAAGCGCCCAACACATCCGGAACTTTATTTTCCCCAGCGGACCCATCAGATCGAAACACACCTTCGACCTCCCTTCAATCGTTGTAGCTTTAAAGCGTCGGAACCAGGCGTGAACCGAATCGCTCAGGAGTGCCTTCAAGAAGAAATAGTCGTTAAAAAAGTCGGTCCTAGCAGTACAGAGATTGGATGGATTCGAACAAATACATAAGTACGTGTCGGACATGAGAAGGCAGTTTGGGTTACTCTACTATTAGATGAACAAGAGAGAGAGTGAGTCGTGTACAAGTGGGCAGCATCCTTGTACAACTTCTAGAACATTTTAGAGAAAATCCTGAATGTTGCAAAGTAGTCGACAGATGCTTTCCGTACGACCTAAAACCCAAACGGTTCTCGGATAGACATTTTCTATTTGACACGTTTCCCCGACTATTAGATATTTTCGTATTCTACATAACTGTTACTTTAGTTTAATGGAATCAACTTCCTTTCAACTACATCTAAGCACTGCCCAGATCCTCTAGCTGAAACTCATTCTACAAATTCCTCCTGCCCATCATAAAACGATTAGCGCTAACATAGTTCACCCTTTGCCACCAAAACATATTTTCCCTGTGAAAACTTTCAAATGTACCCAGTTTAGGACCTCTCATTCATGGACTACGCTCAGAGCGAAGACGTAGACAATGTGGAACAGTTTGTGGATGTAAGTTTTATTAGGCTTTCGAATTGCCTTTTAGCACAATCATACAGGATTCAAAAAGGTTTGCAAAGATCTCAAGACATACAGTTAAAAATGAGTTTGTAGAAGCATGAGAATCGTATTAGTCATCGAATTCTATAGAATCGATAGAATCGAACGCTTCTTCACTTTCACTGCTGTTAAATTCGAACGATGTTATGTTAGTAGATGAGTCGAGGATAAGTGTTATTGGGTCTACGGAAAAACTCGAAACAACTGAGGTGCTATTCCTTGATCCGTTTGCCAGCGCGTCCTTAAACCGGCATTTCCGCCGGTACTGCCGACAAGTATAGTGTTCAGGATATTTTTTGGCGCAAATCTTTTTCCAATGCTGGCACTGCTCTAGAATTTTTCCTTCAACCTGGAATATGACTGGTATACCAACGTTACTTTGAACTGGCGCAATTCAGGCTTTTTTTTTGTTTTTTTTGTTTATTGTGTACTTTGTTTTTCCTGTATGTTTTCGATGTTTTGTGACTTTCACACGATGGCTGATGACACTCTAGTCGAGACTATCCAAAAATAAACGTAATTTGCCCTTTTTTGGAGATGGCACCTCTAACCGCTTCTTTTCCTCGTGCTCTTTGGGACCGTGGACTCCTTAAAGGTGCGATTCACGCGTCAATGTAATGAGGTCACTAGACGAGACGTGCGTTGATATCAATCCCTTCATCATAATGGGACAATTAGGAAATTATATAAGATGAGCAAAAAAAAGACCATCTATGCACGTTTACAGGAGGATTGGGTTTTCTAGGACCAGAAAAGTTCGATTATTTTTATTTCGAACGTGTGACAAGTAAATTGTTGACCCATGATGCGAAATCTCAATCCCGAAGGGGAATTTCATAAGACGTTGTTGCCAATTAGTCCACAAATTTTTTGAAGGTGCGTAAAAAATTCCTCCGACTCTTCTTATAAGCTCTTCCTTTCATATTCACTGATGCACTTCGAACATTAGAGGAAGGAGAGTGAACGCTATGTAATGGCCATGTATGTCTAGCATTTGTCGGTGGTCGACTTTGGGAAGCGCTCGGTTTCATCATCTGCCGATTCTGCCAGCAAAGTAAAATTGCAGTAGTTGTGAACCACTACTCGTACATCACGACATCCGCAATCGGAAAGTTTGGCTGGATCTGTGATGATTGCTATGATCTTTACCACATTTTCAACCCCACACCAAGGATATTGTTCTGGGGAAGAAATCGGAACAGGAAGGGTATGTGAATTATCTGCTATTACAACTGCCACCCAAAAGACGAACCAACAGGGAACAAATAGAAACCATCGAGAAGGAAACTCGAAATTATTCACTATTACTATTCAAATAGGACATTATGATTTGGTCACTGCGTTGGGGAGCAAAACAGTTCCGTTTGTAAACGAAAGCTGGAAAGCTCGGTTGTGGAACATCAATTACATCAGTTTTTTTCCGTTTCGCGTGACATTAGTATTCTAGGAAAAAGTGAATACCCACTCGACATGAGTTTCTATCGCCCCATATGCTTTAGAAAACCTGTTTGATTGATTTGATTGAGTCGATACAATTCTGCAGTCAGTTCTAAAAGATGATCCCTTCGAGGTTCTCTCTAAGTGTGTCGTAGTGGGAGCATATGGAGAGCATATGTGGTATGTAGGAGGGAACGTCCGTTCCGCGCGTCCGTCTAAACTAGGTCAGCCTGCACTTTGCGCGGGGCGCAGCCCACTGCGGTATCAGATAACATTGCAGTACCACTCTACGCCAATGGAGCGAACGGTTTGCATTAGTCCATGTTATCTTCTCTTCGGGCTGATAGCCGTGGACCAAGCGCCAATCGTGCGCTCTACTGACAACTACGACGACTGTCCAAAATCGCGAGCTGATTCGCCGTGTGCGTCGGCTGCGGCGTGGCCTAGTTCCGACGGAAGCGAGGAACGAAGCGCACCCGGTATGTAGGCACCCCCTAAGCCACATCGGCTAAAATCTGCTTGAATAAAACGAAGGAATAATTGAACCCCTTCCAGCGTAGTAGAATGAGTAATTATGCTGAGTAGCACTCAACTACAGTACTCCAATATTTAATGATGTAAAGCCACTCTTTCCATAACATAGACTAGAACATATGTAGCTGAACAAGAAGAATCATGCACTCTTTCATTTTTTCACCTCGTTGTTGTCCTCCTCATTGTCGTCGTCTATCCATTCATTGAATCTTCTTGATGATCCTTCACCAGTAGTTTTATTTCCAATAGGAAAATCAATTGGTCCGCATTTCTCTTTGTACTGTATACAGGCGAAGTGTTTTGGGTACTTTGCAGCACACTTTCGTTTCCATTTTGCGCAGTCTTTCTGAGTATTTTTCGGATTCGGATTGCGCTTCTCATTGTTGTCTTTTACCATTCCTTCAGACTTTTCCAATGATCCGTCATCCGTTGAATTCTTCCCGATAGGGAAATTAAGTGGTCCGCATTTCTTTTTGTACTGTCTACAGGCGAAGTGTTTCCGATACTTTGCAGCACATTTTCTTTTCCATTTTTCGCAATCTTTCCGAGAGTTTTTCGGAGTCTAAATGAAGGAAAGCTCAGATTACCATAATAGGGGCCAAAGTACAAATAGAGAACTAAGGAGATCGACTTTAAAAAGTTCACTCACTTACCCACCTTACTATCTAGTTTTTTCTCCACCTCTTCGCTTTTTGGACAACTTCGACGATACAAAAGGCAGTAGCCGTGATATTGAGACTGAGTCATGCAATTGTTTTTCAACGAATCACATCCAAGGTCAATAGCAGTGAATGTCTGAAATTTCTCTCTTATTATAAAGCAGAAACTTGGTGTGTCGGTTTTCGGTATGTCGGTATGTCCGTCCGCAAACTTTATGATTACGATAAAGGCAGTGATATGGATCACCCAGCTCTATCCTACATTCCTCTACATTTCTTCACTTAAGGGGGGAGGGGGGCATTTCTAACTGATTAATAAAAGTAGGGAATGGAGGACCTGGCATAAACCGGGCGGCCCAAGTGGTATGTGTGTAAAACTTGTCCAGTAGAAGGTAGAGAAGGTAGGAGAAACCGCAATTCCATAAACAGTGCCTGCATGTAATAAGGATAGAGAAAGATTAGACAGTGCTTGTGGGCAAAGCGAAGCGGTTCAAATGGAGACCACCAATACAAAATCATAGGCAACGCGATTACTTTAGAGAGTGAACCTCCTCAATTTTGTGATTGCTGAAGGCACATTACTAGCTAGTATAAATCTGGGACCCCCGAGAGTATTATATTAGCCGTTGTGGGGCCAAAAAACGGCCTAGATAGGGCGTAATAAAGTTCCCAAAACCGGTGAACCAGACATCAAGTGTTATTAATGTACAATTCACAGGACAGGACGAATAGTACGCTTATGTGAGTGACACTCAGATGGTCATCTCGTACGGGCCCCTTTCTTGCTACTTTTTCGAATTCTTATATTTTTCGAAATCCAACAATTTTTGCGTCTTTTTCGCCCCTCTTGCAGTATTCTGCACCGACTTCCATTATCTCAAATAGAATGGGTACAGTAGCGCTCAAAGTCTTCGGTGCAATGGTTCTTCGGCGGTTTTTTTCAGTCGTCACTCCTTTTCTACTGGATCTATTCATGCGAAATTTCTATATTCGGAGCGTGGGTGTATTGTGAATATTTATCACCATTAACTTGCAATCTGATCGTGTTCCAGATATTCCAAAGGGCATGAACTCAAAATCGACTGAAAATACAGATGATGGTCCTTCTAGAATCTCTTTAATTTTTGTCATGTTTGAAGTGTAGGAACGGTAACGCCGAACACGGTATATGAGAAAAACGCTCGTAAGGTGCGAATAAGTGCAGACGTCAACAACTTTACTTTTAGCAAAATCTGCTACCGCAACAAACACCTTGCTTTCCGTGGATGTTGCAGCTTTGCAGTCAAATAGTGTTGGGTAGGGTGAAATATGCCCTAGTTAAACATATCCAAATTTCGCGCGATGTGGTCTACTAAGAAAGAAGTTATGAACGAAAAAGCGTCGAAGCATTTCACCGAAGACTTTCGAGCGCTACTGTACCTCAAAACTATGATGAACCATGTCTTTAGTTCTACCAATTTCATCTCTAACTAGTGGAACTCACTCTACTCTCAGTCGAAAATCCTATTAGCCACTCCAGCGAAATCTGCACTATGCAAAACGACGCCAGTGAATCCGAGATCCTTCAACAAATGCATTTCATGTACCAAATCCCTCGTCCTTGGTATCGCACGTATACGCCATGCCATTGCCATCACATTCAATGTGTTCGTGTGAATTCGCATCTCCTCCAAATTATTCCATGCTGCTTCGTGAGGTCCGCCAAAGTTGTAATACTTGAAGATAGCATACGGAATCGTCCCCAATTCTAGATCCACCAGTACCGAGGCATCCTTGTAATGCGGTGGTATGATATCCTCCACTGCAGGATGTAATGGAGGGGTCCGAGTTCTATCGCGTTGCGCAATGCTTTCCACTTCGTGAAGCACTGCACGGTCTTGAACCGTCATCAGAATTCCATGCAGGTTTTTGTGTGAACAGATTTCGATGTCCTTTTTCCAGTTATCGTAGTCGGTACTGTAGCTGGATGTCTGCATGTAGATTCTTGGTTTGTACGGTGCACAATCAAGGGCTGAGCGCAGCACATCGCGACGCCATTCACCGCCGTCGACGTCGTCACGATGTCGAATATCAACAAGAATGGCATCAACTGATGAGAACCGATTCCATATGTACGTCTCAACATCGAAAAACTTCGGCAGTGTTACCCTTACCAAAGATCGAATTCTTGGAAGCCTTCTTGGAAGCATCTCGAGAGTGTAGAAACTTGAAATGGCGAGTGGTCAGTGACAGGTATTGTTAGTAATGAAAATGGAAAAAAGTGGGCAACCGTCTAGTAGGATCACATCACGTGAAATGAACGTACCCATGCCTTCCCTTACGCATATCATGCTATCGTTAAGACCTCCCGACATCACCTTTATCACCTGCTGATCATGCCGTTCCGTTTATCATCTATTAACAAAGGCCTTAATACCTACAGTTCATCCTGTAAGTCGTGATTCAGAGCTCTGCCATTTCTCAAGGGCAATCTTGGCGTAAATTGTGACGACGACTTTAAGAAAGAAGGTATTATCCTATCTGTGGGCCTTATTCGGGCCTACATAGACTTTCTCACTCGCACACACTCTTCCTAAGTAAGCGTTCTGCATGGAATGTACAGACCACCACAGAAGTCATTCTCTTCTTAGGGCCATGAGATTCTAACAACTTCTCCCGAACAGCCCTTTTCAATGCTGGTTGGCTCTCTCAAGCGTAAAAGACTGAGGCCCTTTCACGTTACTGTTTTTATGTGTACCCACGAACAGCTTGCCAGGATTGGGGGCTGGTTGTTTGGGGTAAATAGCCACGCTATCCTGGGTAACGGAACTTATCCCCGATTGCGGCACTCGCCCTTGCGGCATGCGGCAAATGTCACTGCAATTACCGTACTCACCCCGCCTACCCGTCAATCGATAGGACGCAATTTTTTTCGTCGATTGCCTCTCTTTTTTACTAGATTTGACCGTTTTTTCTGTTTCTTTTTCGTTTTCATGTTTATCAGACTTGATTAATTAGAATGACTCCTCCTATATTCGCGACGATCAAGACCGCATTGGAATTGAAGAAAGCGGCCAGCCAATTCAAGTAATTAAAGGACTCCCTACCTCACAAATCGCGCGCTCCAATCTTCTATCGCAATCCTGCGATACGCGGCGGGAGCGGCGTGCGGGACGCCGTTTTCGGGGAGAAGATACCGGACCCACGCTACCCTAGAGTAGACAAGAGGCTTCGATACAAAGGGTGATCTGAAATCGCCTTTCAAGCCACTTGAGTGCAAGCTTCTAACTGAGTCGATGTGCAGTATACCCACCGTAACGAGAAACACCTCACATCCGCGGGCATGGGTACTTCTCCAAGAAAACAGAAGGTATAAATAGAGCCAACACAGCAGAACCAGGGAGTGCATACCTTGAATCCGTCCGAGTCTCTGTGTTCTATTTGCCCACTTCTCACACCACGGATTATGGAATTTCAAACGAATTTGAAAAATCATTGCACAAGTGGGAACCCCGGATAGTGAAGATGTTGTGGAATATAATGAAATTTAACGAAATACTTATGATCCACACATCTATTGCATCATGGAGGTATTTCTAAACCATCAAGAAGGCCCCATATTTTTGGTTTATTGGGGAGCTTGAAAACTCGTAAAGTGTTTTTGTCATCTTACACTTGCGAAAGAATATGTGAATCTTTAAAATCTTCAATGTCCATTATATCTTCTATTTGGTACTCCTTCTGTTGAAGGTCTGGTCGAGTCATATTCGTTATGTGACTGCCATTCTGAATTCTGATGACGCTTCTATGAGAAGTGTATCAGGCACAGACTTGCGAAGTGAAGTAGACATTTAAAGAATCCATTATTTCATTTTTGATGCTATCATTTCAATTGAAGGCCCAGTTCACGATATTTTTGAGGTAACCTTTTTTATTTGAAAAGCAGATATGGATTGGGAACAGTTCATCGGTGGTGAAGAAAGCGAGAAAATTCGCCGATTTCAAAAAAATATGGCTCCTCAAAAGTAGGTAAAATAGAGGTTGGGCGAGATTGCCATGACGGAAATAACATGAAAGGGGTATTCGGACGGGATTTCAGTCATTGCAATTGCGCAAAGAGCTGACTATATCGAGCCAGAACTGTTCAGAAGTGTCTTTCACTGTCCCTATGGGTGATGACGAGTTGTTTGAACTTCCTACATGGGTTCCCTTATGATCGATGCAGCCTCTATAATGCCGGTGAAGCTCGTCCAAGGATACACACGGGCCTATCTTTGAGCCTTTATAACTCCCTAACTAGGCCGTTTTCCGACCTAATAGTGCCAGATATGGTATACGTGAGAGCCTCAAATTCACACTATGGGAAATCTCAGAAACCTTCATTTTATCGTGAACTCTGCCTTTACCTCTGGCGTCGGTTATTCGCGCCAGTAGCGATGAAGAATGTAATCCACCTTGCATATGGGGTCCCTAGGCGACATGATGTAGAGTCACACCCCTTGCCATTACCGCACCCCTTACCATTAAGAAGACCCTTCCTACTTTCTTAACGAGAGACTTTTCTAGAGATGATTTTGAGAATCCTGTAGAATCAGCAAAGAAATATTTGCTCTGAAAATGGTCGGAAAGTTGAAGCACCTCATTGGTCTTGATGAGTTTTCCGGAGGGATGGCACCATGGCGACAGGAGGCAGTCGTTAGTGTCGGTGCAGTTTCTCAGTTCGCATTCGCAGATCTTCATATAGCATGGCATTTGACCGAAGTAAAAGCAGTAGTTTTCATTTCTGAAATAGTAAAAATTAGTGCAGGACATTAGTGAACTCTCATAGAGTGTTCAAGAAGGGGCCATTGAGCATATAGCCAAGAGTATCAAGAGGTGAATGTCCAAAAACGGGTTTTTACAAAAATATTTTTTTACTGAGCCGAACTACGCAGCTCTTATATGCACAGAATGTCTCGCCGGATGGAATACCTGAGGAACGCTAAAATTCGATGGGTCGGTCTCAGAAGAGATGATGAAAGGTGGACAAGAAGAACGGTTGAGCTGTCCCCTGTAGGATTCTCTCGGTCTAAGGGAAGGCCTGCCGCAAAATGGGGTGATGCGCTCGTCGATCACGTAAAACAGCTGCGAACGCAGCTGTACGATTCCTCAACTCGCCGTCTTCGCCGGATTCTAAGTCAAGTGAATGACGATCGCGAAAAACAGGAGCGAATGGTTTATTGCTAGTGCTCGAACATAAATAGAGTATAATTATTCTTTTCAAACTGAAATTCTTCCTCTTCTATCCCTGTTCTGTGGCTTCGAACTGTTTCGTACATCATTCGGGAGATGTTTTCCAGCAGTACATAGAACCATGAAGTATAGCTTGGTATAGGGAGAAGGTATTGCAGGGCAACTTTTGCACTCCCACGGACCAGAGATCGAGCCCCCAATCTATATCAATCATGCCTTTTATGGTTATCATAGGTTATCATACCAAAACGAGGGAAAATTATGGCTCGAGGTAGGTTATCATACCAATAAGGGGAAAAATTGTGGCTTAGGTTGAAAGTCGGGCTGGAGGAATAGGATACTTTGTGAAATTAATCTCCACTATCCATAACAAAAAACTATCCATGATGTACAGTTTATGCTACCATCTTTCTCTAGGAGTTCCAGAACTGCAAGCGCTGTCGTTCTCTTTGTAAAAATGATTTTCCCATCACAGTTTAGACCTACTAACTACTTGAACTCGGTCCCTTTAATTGTGATGGCCACGCCCATTTTTCTTCCCTCGTCTCTCGCTCCCGTTTGCTCCATTCTTTAACTGCTGTGCTTGTCTGACTGATGAAAGCCCCTCAAGCTCCACCCCCCCCCCCTCCCCGCCCCCTGTGTCCTTCACCCAGGGCATTTTTCTCTGCGCTCTAACCTTTAGCTGTCAGGGACGCACAGTAACTTCAAGTAGTCATGTACTCCACAGTAAAGGTCGCCGAAAGGTTACTCTTCTCATGACTTTTGAAAACTATCAGAATTTTGACAAGAGGTCGTGAATAAAGAGGAGATTATTATACAACAAGGGCTGATTTCGTGAGTGTATATGAAAAGTTAATTGTGACGGAACGTCTTCATTCTTGTCGAATGAGCACCCTATTACATGTATCAAAAATTTAACCTATATCTCATTTAGAATGAAAGCGAAACACTTTAGGACAAAAGGTGTAGAGGGGACGGAGAGGTCAAAATAGAGAACTCCATTTTGGTGACTTGCAGAAGTGAGCAGTTTTGCTCACTTTCGTGGATACGATGTCCTGTAAACATATTTCTAAATGATCTATGCACAACGATTCAGAACGGGACTTCAATTCTGCATAAAATTTCGCTTTTTAAACGACGAATCACGACATTGCGATCGAAGTTCAGCATCTTGAGCACAGTGATTTTTCTAGCTGCTTTAACTCCCCTATTATATTCGAAAAGCAAAACGTGACAGAATTGCTTGAGTTTTATCGCCTCACAACTCCATCTCGGTAGTTCGCGGAGACGTATCGAAATGAATGGATTATATTGAGTACTATCGTAACACGATGAGGGAGGACAGCGTCAGTGAGCTCCCAGCATCAACTTGGCATAACCCGAATGAACGGTCCCAACAACGTTATCTGTTGAAAGCGGAATCTAGGCATTTCTTAAAGGCACCGTTAGCAATAAATTTAGGGTACCCTTTTTTGAAGGGAATTGATAGAACCACTCTAGAATAAAGCGATAACAACGAAAAAAGCGCAAAAAACGATGAACAAAAAGAATTAAAAAGGGTCAAAAAAGAGCTGGAAAGGGGGTTGGACGAGTTTCACATTGAAAGAACGGCGATTAGGGAGTGTTCGGGTGAGTGCACGAAGGCGACGCAATGTCTGCTATAGCAGACAACACCAACAATTTGCCTGACAATCTGACTGGCAGACTCTGGCAATTGGCCAACCAGATTATCGATTTTTCACCAACTTCGCTCCAATGCGACAGTGGTGAACGGCAATTAGATTTCGGAGTCAGCCTAGCGAGGGGCGGAGAGCGACCGTGGGTCACTCTCCGGCCCCTTATTGTGCCCTATCCAGACCGATTTTCGACCTCATTCCTGCATAAATGGTATCAGAGGGGGCGTCGAATTCAAACCATGTGCAAATCTCCGAAACCATTTTCCCGTGATCATTGCCTTTGAGGTTCAGCAATTCCAATCATTAGAAGACGAATGAGTCCCACAGTCTCTCCTATACTTCTCAACTTTTGCAATTCAAACTTCCGAGAGTATGAGCTATTACTTGAGGTGATAGTGGAAGATAACACACTGTTCGGTGCATCCGACGCTGGGCTTTGAGAATCTGTGTGAAGTATGTATATGAAGAAGACGAGTAAATCATAATGAGTACATTCACAGCGAGGAATTTCATTCATGCGTTTTTGTAACACAACAGTGATAAGGGCGGTAGTGGTGTAGTGGTAAATGGCGCACTATTGCGCGCATGGCCTGGAGACCGAATCCCGGCTCGATACGCGCCCAAGCAAACAATCCCTACATCCCTCCGGTTGATTGGTACTGGGTGTATGAAAGGACAAAAGCATTGACTATTCACTTATAATGGCTGATCATCGCAATTCATTGCATAAGCATTCGAAACGCGACTACGATTTTGAATGGAAGGAGAGTGCGTGGTCGATTGAAACCAAGAGTTGTTTCGGTAATTGTTGATGGTGTTCCATGAGACTTTCAGAGAAGTGGTGATGGTAAAGAGACTCACATGAAGGTGCACGGATCCTTGTCTGCAACAACATGATAATACAATATTGTGACGAGAAAAAGCAGCATCGCCGTCACACCAAAAGGCTTTTTATTCAAATGCGAACGCTCAAACACTAACCATAGCCATTTCCTTATGGCGCGGCATTTCAATGTCAAATTGAGAATACTGGCTGGCGGTGTGGAGCGCCGAGAGAGCACAGTGACTTGACGCGATTATAATTTGATTGATCTGAGACGAAGAGACCATATGTTTGTGTTAAGAAATCGAAGCGATAAACCGTCGTCAGAAACTCACTATCCTTTTCCGCACCGATGACGTGATGACCGGTTGGTCGTTTATTAAATTTTCCCAAGAAACTACCCCGCAAGCTGACGGAACGGTTCAACTTATGAGCGGGTTTAAAGCGGATTCTAAGAAATATAGGGCCTCGAAAAAGAAGCAAGTGAGAGGTTGTACGAGATTGTGTGTCTGTTATTGTCTAGGTGTCTCCCATATAAGCGTACTATTCCTTGGCGCCTTGACGCTTCATTGTGAATAAGGCAGCGTGTAGCGGTCATCATAACACGACCGTTTTTGGGCGTGTGCGGTGGTTGAGCCGGATTTGGAGCCTTCATAACGCCCTGCCGAAGTCACTCTCCGATCCGACGCTGTCCCACATGCTACCCTGGGTGGTCACAGAATTATCCTAGGGAGATTCCTCGGAACCGTTTTCATCGTCTTTTGATATTTCAAGATGCGCCTTCAGTTGAAGGCTACAATTCAGCAGTTTCTAGCTTGCATTTCCCAGTGAAGGTGATTACCCTAATTGGTGAGCGCCTTTCCCTTTCTCTTACCTCTGCCTTGCATGGATGAGAATTTTTTCGATGTGATTCCGATTTTCCTTCCACTGCTCGTTACTTTTATGCCTTTCTAGTGCTCTTACTCCCTTCACATCTCCTTTCTCATGTTTTTTTCGTTTTTTACTGCTCTAACCCTCGATGTCGAGCTTTGCACTTCACGGAATATCACAGCGTTTCTTCAAGGTATTTTTAAATTTCGGTGAGGCAAGCTTTGAGCTATTCAGCTCCAGGGGTATGTTCACCTTTCAAACTTCTGTAGACTACATATCAAGTGGATAGAATGGCTGGTGAAATAACGGTTTTTTGCTTTTTTTTTCCGGAATTTGCTCATTTTTATGTTTGCTTTTACCTTTCATAATCTACTCGTTCTCTATGGTTTTTTTTCTGAGGAAAAGCCGTTCTATTCTCGTTTTTGACTACTTTTTTCACAAAGGGCCTTGTTTTGTAACTCGTGACAGATGACTCGACAATTTCTAAAAATTGATCCAACCAAAAACAACATTCGGATCAATAAACGAATTGCTTTTTCCCAGAAGCCAATTTGTGATTTCAAAAGCTCTAGTGTAATGTCGTGTGACATTATCGATACGCTCAAGAATTCACTCATATTTCGCCTTCCGGGCATGGTCGGCTCGTTGGCGCTGTTGCCATGGAGCCGTCAGTTTGGACCAGGTGAGCGCTTGTCGACCGGCAACGCGGCTCACAAAGTCCGCAGCTTTTCGAAAATACCTTCATCTTTCCTCATTCACAAATGGGACTTCTTGACATTATCAAATCGTTCAAGTCGAATAATGGACGTGAGATTAGGATTCTACTTCTGGGACTCGACAACGCTGGCAAAACGAGTATTCTGAAGCAGCTCTCAGCCGAAGAAATCACAAACGTTACACCAACTCGTGGATTCAATGTGAAAAGTGTTGTCACAAACGGCGATATTCGACTGAATGTCTGGGATATCGGTGGCCAACGATCGATAAGGCCATTCTGGAGTAACTACTTTGAAAATACTGATGCACTGATCTATGTGATTGATTCGAATGATCGGCGACGTTTTGATGAAACTAGTGTGGAGCTAATGGAACTACTGGATGAAGAAAAATTGAGGTTGGATTTCCTTTTCTGTTCGTTTTTCTTTTTTTATTTGTGAAAGACCTTCCCACTCATTCGACGTTCCCTGTGGGTTAATGGATGTCCAGGAGCTGTCCTTATATCATTTTCGGGCTCCTTACAAGTATTGAATCTGCTGGTGTGGTTCCGGCCCTGTAATTTTTTACTGGTGGTGCTTGCTTACTGTTGGCATTCCATGCTCAGGTCCTCTCTAATCAAGCAGACTTTAGAGAATCACTAGGCCTTGATACAAACCGCAAAGGCGGCCTCTTCGCATCGGCTCTTGTTCTGCATATCAGAAAGAGTTGGGCAAGACTATATCCCTTTTCAAAAACGAAGCGCCTTTTGGCCCTGTCCCTGGACCGCAGATTTGGGGAATTTTTTGATTTGTTGTTAATGGTTCTCCAGAAAACTCATGTCCATCTGACAATTGGCGAATATGATCATTCCTTGCTTCAGCGCGCTAAATTCCACTTGGTTCCCATAGTTTTTGCCACCTAGCATCTTGTTTATCTTCGTAATTGACGATTTCCCTTATCGTCAACACCGTACTACATAGTCGAGGCAGCAGCCGAGAAATCCATGCATTTCGAATAACAATCTTTCACCTATTTTCTAAGCCATTGCCCCCTTGGTCAACCGCTCTAATCCAGATATCAAGCATTGAACTGTTCCAAAGGTGGCTCCTGTGGCTTGTTTGAATCGTTCTGTTGAGGTGAACCGCACTATGGAGAACAAGACTTTCGATAAGGGAGGCTCTTTGAATATTATTAGAAAAAAGAGGTTGAAGTTGGGACCTGTATGAAACCGAGCCTCAAAAGAGACGTTGCTTCCCAGTCACGAGCTCTTCTTCGTTCGAAATGCAGACAAAGAGATGATACCAGAAAAAACATGAGCCATGCTGTCAGATTATAACCCTCATTACCCTGCCAATGCACAGCGGCGCTTGCTTAGCTTTGAAGCCCTAACTTTAGAGGACCTTGTTTCCCAAATCGTTTACCTACATCCTATTTACGGCCGCAGTCCCTACCTTCTTCTCCTGGAAGCTTGAACCTTTACAGCTATGGAAAATCCCATCAGTAATGTGAGCAGTCGAGATTGACCGGTATCGACTATAACATTTTCGCAAAAATACTTCCTCACCATGCAAACCGCAATAATAATTTTGAATGCTCTGAAGGGGGGAGGAACGGAGGAATATTGGGAAATTTGTGAGGAAGGACACGCAATCACCCTGGAAACCTACAAACAACCAGGGGACCGCAGTTTTAATGGGGATTGCGTGATTCTCTGGTTCTAGAACTGAATTGACGAGGTTCCTTTCATTACAGCATAAAAACCACACCTCTGCGGCCCAAGCCAGATTTCCTCACAAAATTACCACAAATTAATTACATTCCCTTCATTCACGCTCCGTTCTAAGCAGTTTACTGTTCCCTGCCCCTCCCCCCCCTCCCCCCCCCTCTCCCGTATAAGACCCCACGCCATTTAATTTTTATTTCAGCCGTGTACCGGTCTTAATATTCGCCAATAAGCAAGACTTGGTATCATCGGCTCCAGCGTCAGAGATTTCAAAACGTTTGAAGCTGACTGAGATCCGCGATCGAGTATGGCAAATCCAAGGTTGTTCGGCGTTAACCAATGAAGGTGTCTCCGAAGGAATCAAATGGGTCGCCGAGACTATTAAATCTAAATGAATTGTGATCGTTTATTTCGTATAAATTGATTTCCGATAATTTGCTGGCTTTCATGCACACCTCTAAGCTTACAGACAAAGTAACGTGTCGTAGATTGAGTGATTTCCCCCTCATCCAGGTATGCCATTTCAATCCTTTTCACAACACAGCCATAGACTCTTATTAAATCTGTTATTTCAGACTCTGAAAAGCTCGCATCCAGTCTCCGAAGAAAAGTTCAAGGAAGAAGTCGAAAAGGTGAGTGTTCTATTCAAACACTACGAAATCAGTTCTCTTCTCATGGCTTAAAGGCACAGTTCACGAAAAAAAAACACGGTTTTTGAGATTTTCCTATAGTATGAATTCGGGATTCTCCCTTATACCATACATGCCGTTATAAAGTCGTAAAATGACCTGGATTGGACACAATAAGAGGCCAGAGATTGTATCGTGTGAATGCCACACCCACAGTGGACGAGTTTCAACGGCATGGCAGAGGCTGCCCCATCTCAAGGACTCTCATGTAGGAAATTCTAACAACTTGTCATAACCCATGGCGACAATGAAAGGCAGTTTCGGACAATTTCGACTTTAAGTAGTCATCTCTTCGAGCAATGAGAGCAAGTTAAATCTCTACATCTAAAAGGATACCCAAAATGATCGTGAACTGTCCTTTTAAGTAGTCATGCATGCATAATGTCAGTTTTTTGTTTTGAACTTGTTTTATCATTAAACAGTCCACGACTCGGGTTAGTGGCGCTCCTAACTTCTTCTACTTCTACTAGTTTCTTTGTGAATTTTCTATGCAGTTTGAGCAAGGTGACTGAATTCTGGTGCGAAATTGAATTAAATGGAATTTTGTTTTACTCTTTTCTCTTTATTTTATTCGTGCTGAGTGTAAAGCTCACGATAATTCCTAGGTACATATCTAGCTCAAGGAAATAGTGAGGATAGTGAAAAATGGCGAAGGAGGCGCGGGAATAGACGGGACTCGAGCAATGTAATCGCCTGGGTGTCTTCCACATAAGCGTACTATTCGTCTCCGTCCCAACATTGTGAATGACCTTAGAAATAAATGCAGTTTTAACCTCAGAAAACATTTTTGTCGTAGGTTGTGCCTCTTGAATATCGACTACTTGATCTCATAGCTGAATCGCGGGGAGCGCTCTCCTCACACGCCGCGTTTCGAAATGTGCTATGCAAGGGTGGATTCGAACTCCTGGAGAGTGAAAGTGGCAACTGCCGTAAAACCAAAGCCGCGTGCGCGCAATCGTGGGAAAATCCGGGACCATGATTAAACCCCTCACCTTTCCTGTGTGCTAATTGTTTACCTGTCAGAAATTTGATCTATAATTAGTTTGCCATTTGTTTTTAATTTGACTGTCGTTAATAATTCGTGAGAAAATTACTTTGCGTGGTAGTATATATTACTGGGTATCGAAAAAGAATATATTGTGCATTTTATCAGTCCCATTCATGAATAAGTTTCATTCACTAATTTCCTCTACCTTTGAGTAGCAGCAGTACCAGCACTTCCCCTCCATCTTCTATGAGAAAAAATAATTTTTGAAAAAAGAAGTTTCCCCCTGTCTTTTTTCTTCTTGCCCATCTAAGAGAGGGAGGTATTGTCATGTCTCTTCAGTAGATTTTGCTCTGTCTAATTACCTAGCACAGGTTCATCATAAAAACAAAGCTGAAAGGTGATGTATTTAGAGTCTCACAAGGTTGGCGGTTTATGGACAAAACCTCAGTCTCGCACGGGGCTCAAACCCGTACTTGTCCTCTCCGGGGTCCGTGCTGTTATCCCTTACACTACCCGAGACCCCGCGATTGTAGCGATTCATATTCAGAAGGAAAGTTTTTGGTTTTATTGCAGTTCTCTTTGTAGGCTGTAGACTTATTGTATGATGCGGATCACCTACACTACTTCTTTACGGATCGTGACGGTACGCTGAAGAGTTACGCGTGCAGTTATCCATCTAGTATTCAACCGGCTTATTCTGGAGTAATTCAGGTATGCTTCTAACCACTTCTACAGCTAAAACCCCGGAGTCCTTGGGAATGGTCTTGAATGACCACATAGAAATGAGGGTGCAAAGTATTATTTCCCTCTAATCCAAACAATGATGTTAGCTTACCGCGAAATGGCGAGCACTCCCAGACTTGACGGCTTCCACAATTCAGAACTGTATCGGAGTCAATGGAGGATGTTTTCGCTGCCACTATCGCTGACATTTACCCTAGCAAGCAACTCGACGAACACTTTCTCCTCATGGAAGAAAATTGCCGGCTACATAGCGCTTTTTCATCTACCAGCCACCCGTCCACGTACCCAGATAGGAAGGGTGTCTAGAAGGTTCCAGGACGGGGACGATAGCGATCAATCAACAAACTAACCAATAGAAGACAGTGGTTCAACTGAGAGAGGGTCTACTAGCTGTCCTCGAGGCTTACCAGTTGCTAATGCAGCAAGCTTCCGTGAAACATCACAGAGCCTTACAGTATCCTTCTCTAGAAATGGCCCAAAACATTGAAAGGCTGCTATCGAGAGGGACCCTCCTTTGCCCCTCAACGTCACCTCTCGTTGAAAGGAATTTGAGTTAATCGCGCTGTCCAGAAAGCTTTCCCTCCATTAGCATATGACCACCTGCTCCCTTGTGCGACCTCCTTAAGCATCTCAGTCACTTTCTTATGAACTCATCAGACAAATTTCCGCTATTATGAAACCACCTCGACCAATGCCTTACCCACCGTTTTCTTCTGGGACAAGAAGATCGTTAGCCTGTTCTAGATGAATTACTGATGGATGCTGGTGATGATTGCAATCTAAACAGAATCAGGAGGCAAATCAAAACTGTAGAGGACCTGTTTGACGTGGTCGTTATGGGTGAATGAAGAGGTTCTCATCACTTGCATGAATGTAAGGCTCGCTGAGATAGCATGGCTTCAACATTGAAGTGCAGACCGCTCAAAGAGACTACAAAAAGAAGAATGGTTCTAAACCTTGAGCATTCAATTGTTGATTACCAGATGTAACTTCCTTTGGTCTCATACTGTTATGAGTATTCCAGGCTCAATTCGCTCGACGATGTGCTCAGACCTGCTGCATTCTTACCACTGCGCCGATGATGCATGTTGGTAGGCTCTCAAAGTGCTCTACTTTTTAGTTAGATTTTTTAAGTGGAGAAAAATAGACGTCCCAGTTTGCTCTACACGGATCATCTTGAAAACAGGGTTCGGTTATGGAAAAGATCCTTTGATTTCGAAGGGATATTGTTGTGTTGGAGAGGAATTAATAGTTTGCCGTTTTGCTGGAAGTTGATTCATCTGATTTTAAGATGTTTTTTTGCCACAAGTGGATGATCGGTGAATTATGCTAACCTCTCCAGCTCCAGCTACTAACTTTCGAGAACTGCATTGGTAACCTCCTAATCTGATAGCAGTTCAATCATGAATAATTACTTCGACTGTGAATAATTTCTTTAAATGAAAGCGCATTAGTCATTTGTTTGGTATTTCACTGGCTTCTTTCACACTGTTTGGACCCTTCCCAATTTCGTTGCTAGCTCTCGTTTGCTTCTCACGAGAAAATGCAGATTCGTAGTGTTTAAAAGACTCCATCCAAGCATTCGCCTTTGTAGAGACAAGGCCCTTTATAGAGCTAAGAAAAAGGAACAATTAAAAGGGAAAAAGGCAACACTTTTGTCTAAGAAAAGCTTGTAATTCCACATTCTTTGCTATAAAGAGAGAGCCCACTCAGAACTGCTGGGAATGTTCTGAAAAGTGGTCCACTCCTATAATGAAAGCGCCATGATGATAGCCTCGTCCTCTCAAATTTTTCATATTAACACCTACGCTGTGAAGACAGACTTGCCTGCGTCGTTTTCAGGAGTACTCGATGTCTCCACGATACCACCAGGGTACTACTATTATGGTGCATCGGCTGGACGAGAATGGTTTATAGATCCAACCAACAAATTCAAGGACACAAGCATCCCTGAAAAGCATTTACAGCTCCTTGATCAAGTCAGTTTTTTGAAAGTGTAAAGACCCACTCAATAGAACGTTGCCTTATAGCTGACTTTGCGACACCTTTCGTCAACTTCCTTATAGCATCTTGTGGAAGTAAATTCAAACGAATATAATCACATAATCGCGAGATGGTAAAGAATGTGTGGGAGTTAACAACTTGTTGGCGTGGAAAATTCAACCAAAAATGGAATTCCCGGGACTTTACTAACTGCTGAGTCACATTTGTTGAGGTAGTAAATGTTTCGCCGGCGCTCTCGAATGATTGAAAGCTGCTCACGGCAAAAGGCTAGATCTTGGCTAATCAGTAGAATCAATGCTGGTTCATGGATCTAACCCATTCTAGTAAGCCACCTGCTCGCTTACAACTCGACGCCCTTTCGCTCATTTGATTTATGTAGTGACCATAGTTTAACATTATGCACTTTCAAAATTCAAGCTGTTTGGTTATTTCATGGTCGTATTAGAAACGATGTCAGTAGATACGTAAATGAACTTCCCACTTAAACAGGAAGAAAGGGAACAAGGAATTTTTCGACTTTTTATTCTCTGGTAAAGCTTGCGCTAAAACTTTGCTATTTTTGAGGTGCGTTCAGGTATTTCAACTCATTCAACAACTGTTGGAAAGGCAGGAATTCCGAATGTTCACGTGGGTCGGCTCCGGATTACAAAAACACTATGGGCATGTCACCATTGCACATCAGGATATCTACGGTTCAGTGAGTTCTATTCTCACTCTTTCTTTCTTGGATTAATTAGTGATCGCTGAGGTGATAGAATTCGAAAGAGAATGCACCTCTTTCTCATTCACCTGAGATGTACAGTACGCCGCTATGAAATTGAATATGAATGTGTTCACAAACCAAAAAAACCAAAGCCCGTTTGATGCTTTTCAGCTGAGTTTTTGAATGGCCTAATTCTATCCTTTCAAGGTCAACAATCAAGTCAGTGAAGAATTGTTCGAAGAGATTCATCACATCGTCAGCATGCTCGATCCCGACTCAACTGTTTTGGAAGTGAAGACATCTAAACTTGACATAAAAATTGTGTTAAAGGTAGGCTTGATTATGAAACGGTAGAGTTGAAACTTACGGTAGCGATGATCTGTCACTAGGGACACGCAATGTGGTGTATAACCGCAGTGGTTGTTGTGGATCTCCGGTAATGCCGTAGTTTGAGAGGTTACATACACCAAGAGTGCAGTCTTGATCCCAACATACCGTGCTCTCTACGGTTACCGCGTGTCAGAGCTTGCAGTATAAGGATAAGATTTGAGTTTTCAGAGGATGCTCACGGTTAGTGCAGCTGCCGCTTGGGGACTTCAATTGCAGTGTCTGCCTTGATTTAGGGCGCTGGTTACCACTGTTTGCCCCTTCGCCAGAACTGAATTCTTCGCTACTAACATCAACTACACCCTTTTGGCGCAGTATTAAGCCAATGGCGTCAGGAGCCATCATTCTGAAGTCTTATAGGCTTTTGTGCCTATGGTCTAGTGCGAACGTAGCAACGTGGTTCCGCGGTAGGATGCAGCAGTGGATATTGAATAAGTGATTGATCCCCATCATCAGGCTTCTTCTCCGGAGTTGGCCTTCGCCAAATGCACTGCTCAGAGCATTCCCAAAATCAGAGAAGAGATAGTAGGTTGAAAAAGCCCCCTTTTCCACTCTCCAAAGGGCTTTTTATTGCCGATAAGCAAGCAAAGAAAAAATAGGTAAGTAGGAAAACTCGATTTCACGCTTGGTTCTAGAGAAATTACAAAAAGATAACACCGATAAATTTCCTTCTGTTATGATTGACAACGTGGTATCATGAGTTTGAAATTGAGAGTGATAAAATCCTCAAATAATAGAACAAAGCGGTATGAGCGGGTGCGTTGTGATGTCCACGTATTTCCTGTTACCACATGATTTCACAATCATGATACTTTATTGTGGTTGACGATAAACTCTTATAGCCACATTAATCCACCCACTGAGATGCATCGCTGTCATCGCTGTGAAAAAGGTTTTATGTGCTCGTACCCTAAGTGCCGTTTCCAGGCATCGCTGCGTCTTGGTCACGCAACCCATAATCTTCTTCAACGTTTGGGCATCCCTGAAAACTGTTCTATTGAACCTGTTCCCGAATGTATCTCTAATTAATGCTTCAATCAATGCTGTAGTAAAAGATATGTGTCTGTCGTGGTGGTAACTGTGTTACTTTGTTCTAAATCTAGGGAGAGCTGATTATTTTCAGGGAAAAGGAACTGAAGAACCTTTCAACAAGGGCGATGGTATAAGGATGTTATGCGAAAAAATGAAATGTGACTTGAAGGTAACGAATTTTGTCACTTTAGTTTTAGATGTGTTGTATGTTGAGCCTGGAGAAGTTGGTTCATTATGGAAAAAGTAATTAGCTGCTCGAGCAAGTACTATTCTTAACCATTCACCTTGATTCCACTCGGAGGATAACATAATCAACCTTTCCAAAGACAGCTTTTCTGATTTCCCAATGATTTTCACATTATCTATTTGTATATAATTTATTTACAGAAATCAGTTTGCATTCCTTTGATTCAAGGTCTCTCATGTCTGTCAACGGTGATGGTTCGTTTCAGGAAGGGAACATACTGGTATGTGGTGATTCAGCCACGGATTTGCCTATGCTGGAGGAGTGCTTGACGCGAAATCCCTCCGGTGTCTACACGATATGGGTCACCACAGACGAGCCGCTCCAACAAAAGGTAATTGCTCAATTTCCCTCATGTAGAGCTGTCTTGAATTTTGTCTGAGAATTAGCTGCCAACCTGGTAACCTAGCCTCCAAGTAGATCCCCAATAAACAACCAAAAGGAATCCTGATTGTAGCGTGAAATAGGATAGGTTCTCCCAAAGAAAGTGGCCGATAGTTCTTTGGTACTATTTGTTGTAACATTAATAGATATGGAAAAGAACGTCTACCCAGAAAGGTTAGTTGTTCCTAGACTGTTCTCCAATCCAATCGTCATAAATCATTGCTGCTGCCAGTTTATGTTACCCATACCCTCAACTCAACCAATCGAATTTGGTTCTCGGGCAATTTATGTAGTGGAGCAAGTGCAATACCGCTAATATCCTGTCTCCGACTCTTAGGAGGCTTCATCGAGAGTTCAGCAAAGATGCAACCTTGTCTCGGAGCTAGGTCAGATAGGGGTAGATCCGATCGCTTTTGATCGTCACTCACCTGATGTACTATCAAAAATTCCTACAAATCCTGAATATTCGCAAGTTTTCTGTTCAGGAAAACTTTCAACTACTTGTCATTACCAATTTTAGGTGCGAGATCTGTGTGGGTCGCACAACAATACGAACATCGCATTTGTATCTTGCCCAGAGGTTCTTCTGGGTGCAATGGCACAGGCTACCATACGCGAGATCAGCATCGTTCGACGTGATTAATAACTTCTCTATGAACCAATTTCTGCACATACATAGTCAAGTGTCAAGGTTTGTGTGACGAATCGCACAATTCCTTCGTTTTTTTTTCACTCTTTACGGGCGTGTGGTGGCATTTTGGTCGCCTGCAGCTACTCTGTATTGACCTTTATACGCTGTTCATTAGGGATCACCAAAATGGACTTCTTGAACTCTCGAACGAAATACTATTTGCTCACCTATTAGTGAGATTTTATTCAGTTTCATGCGTCATCAGGCTTGTTAGGAGATTCTCTCGGCGTGTAATCTATTTTAGCTTTTTTGCCTATGTTTCGATGCTATTGCGATTATGTAGCTCTTATATCGCTTTTGTACTGACCTTTGTCCATTACCTCTTATCGTTTAGCTCAATAGTATAAGATGAAGAGGTGTAAGCAGATCTTCTATAGAGTCATTATTTGGTCACGAATAAACCCTTTTAAGATGTTCTTGTTGGGAAATACAAAAAATCGATACATCCTACTTATTTTGCTTACCATCCTGAGCGCAACTGTCTGCCTATCTCTCTCTCTATCTGTCTGTCAGTCTATCGTGTTCGATATTACTTGGAAATTTGCGGAAGTTGGGTCAAGATTGGGATGCGTTGGGCATAGGGCAAGACCAACAGAACTCCGCAGGGCATGCACGACAGTGGGCCGTGTTTGGGCATAGTGTCTGAATTAGGTTTCTTAACAGCGGAAATACCAGCAAAGATGGACGAAGGTGATGGATGGGTCAACAAGGGAACTGAGGGAGACTAATCGGCGACGGGCCGAGCGCACTCGCAATGGGCGGTACTTACCACATAAGATCATAACTCGATTCAGCGGAAGCATGGAGGCTAGAAAAAGTAATAAACGAAGTGGGGAAGGACTTGTGCGTGCTGGGCATACGTATGCATGTCGAAGCTCCTCACACAATGGGCAGGAAGTGCATTCAGATATTAGGTAGGTCTTTTTTAGAAACGTTCTATAACGTGGAAAGTAAGATGTTAGAACTGTAGAGGAAATGTGGTCAAATCTCTGAGATGGGCGGGGCTCTCACTAAGCTGGGCTACAATAAAAAATACATAAGGTTGGTCAAATACGTTCCAGAACGTGAGAAGAAAGTGGTAGGAGATAGTGAAAGGAATGTGTCTAAGCGCTGCAGTGGGCAGGGCTGAGATTAAAATTCAAAACTTCGTTCGATAACGTTCTAGCACGCAGAAACAGCGTGTTTGGAGGCAATGGCAGCAATATGCCCATATTCCTGGAATTGGCGGAGTAGCGGTAAAATGGGCGAGGCAATGATCGGAAATTCACGATTGTGTTCAAAAACGTTTTAGCTTGAGAAAATGTTAGCGGCCAAAGTCTTACAAGGATGGCGAGTTATGGACAAAACTTGTGCCTCGGACGGGACCCGAGCCCGGATTTGTGCACACGTACCAACAAATATCGAGATAATCAGACCTAACCACGGCGGCGACGGACTGGAAGCTCGAGAACATTAAAAAAGAAGTTCAACAAATTAACAATGGCAAAAATACAGAGCAACCATGGAAAATGAAAACAAGTGAAAGCAACTCATTGAGAGGCATAGAAAAGAAGATAGGCTCGTGAAACAAAGTTCTTAGAAAAAAAGGCGGCACAGAGGGGGTCCGGGAACTTCTCCCCTAACACGGCGTCGCACACGCCGCACCCCCCGCCTATCGCAAGATTGCGAAGGAAGATTGGAGCGCGCCATTTGTGAGGTAGGGAGTCCTTTAATAATTTGAATTGGCTGGCCGCTCTTTTCAATTCCAATGCGGTCTTGATCGTCGTTTATATGGGAGGAGTCATTTTAATTAATTAAGTCTAAATAACATGAAAACTAAAAAGAAACAGAAGAAAAAACGATAAAATCTAATAAAAAAGCAAGGCAATCAACGAAAAATTCCGCGTCCTATCGATTGGCGGGAGTACGGTAACTGCAGTGAAGTTTGCCGCATACCGCAAGGGAGAATGCCGCGATAGGGGAGAAGTTCCGTTACCCGGCACAGAGGTACATTCGAGGGTAAGCTACTTCAGTAAGACCACTCGACCGAACCACTCGAGGAGAGGGCAGAGAGGAGCAGATGATAAGATGCAAAACAAATCCTTACAGAAGGAGCGACCTCAGGTAAATTGTTGAGATTGAAGTGCATATCATCGCGAGCATTAGCAGAACATAGATCGCGAGAAGCAATAGCGGTACTGTTGAAGATGCTCGGTTTTTGCTATGTATTGAAGAAAAACGCGAAACTAGGAAAAACTTCCCGCAATGGAATAGGAAACTTGTGATCAGCAGTATCAAGAATAGAGAGTAAATCTATTTCATCCAGTTTTCTTTGAGAAACAGAAATTTCTTGGCATCCAGAATGCTACGTTGTAGCAGCAGCAACCATCTGGCACCTTAGAAGAAAATCAAGTTGTGGATCTTGGCTCGATAGTACCTGCAATTCCTCACATAATGGAGGGAGAGCTAATTGTTTCGTCCTTTGCAAAGTTCAAAGATCCAGTACTTGCTAGGTCTGATCTTTAAAGGCACAGTTCACGATAAATTTTGGGGTATCCGTTTTTTCACGAGAAATGGTAGACCCACTCTAGAATAGTGTGATAGTAAGTAAGAAACCGCAAACAACGACTAATAAAAAATACAATCAAGAGTAAGTGAAAAATGAAGTTTTGGTAGAGTTGACATTCAAAAGAAACTCACCCAAGCCTATATTTCAGCAAAATATGCGAAATCGACATGCAATATCAATGTGTATTGAAATAGTAAAGTTTGCATCAAACAAATACAATTTTTTAACATTGAGTAGTATTGTTTCAACGTAATCACCGCAATAGTAACTGGAAAAGAAAGAATTAATAGAGTGAATAATCAAAAGAAACTCACCACACCAGTGTTTTCTCGAGATACACGTCCTTTCTGCTGAGTGCATCAGCCGCTGCAGCGGTGAAGCTGTTCCAACGACTTCTCCTCGTTCCTATAAGGAAGGGTGTGAGGCAAGGCAACACTATCTCGCCGATATTCACAGACGCGCTGCAGTGGGTTATAGAGTGGCTCGACTGGAACGAACAAGGCATTCGTGAGAATGGACGGTTCCTCTCAAATCTCCGCTTTGCAGACGATATCGTTCCCTTTTCAAGCAGCATTGCGGAAGCTGAGACTATGCTTGCTGAGCTTAATAAAGCACTCAAGAAGGAGGGCCTGCAAATCCACCAAACAAAGACACAGTTCATGAAGAACGCTTGGGCTGACGACGGTCAAATAAAGATCGATGGTACATCCATCAAGGAGACCTCGTCCGACAATTATCTAGGGCGTTCCATGAATATGGACAACGAGATGAGAGAAGAACTGGTGAGACGGCAAAAAGCACAGCCTTCAAACCTCTAGAAGATGTCACCAACCATCTGGATAACGCGGAACATCGCGCCAATTTGTTCGACTCCATTTTTTCCTGCGCTCTGTTACGGGTCGGAGACTTGCGTGACCAATGCGTGATCCACTTCAAGGGCTTCGGACACAAGTCACAGAAGCCTGCGATGTCTTTTGAGGTTCAATATGAAGCCAGACACCGCATCTCCGATATGCGCAGAATGTCTCGACTCCGCGATCCGGTGGAATACATGAAGAACGCAAAATTCCGGTGGGCCGGTCATATAATGAGGAAAGATGATGACAGATGGACAATGAGGAAGTCGAGTAGGCTCCCGTAGGGAGGATGTTCAAATGCATATTCTCTGCCCCTACACAAGAATAAATTAATAATAAACGTCAAAATTTTGCCTTAGACACCTGCCAAAATTTCAATGGACTCGACACGTTCCAGTTTGTTCTTCGGTCGCATTCCCGAAACCTTGCCCTTCTCATGACAATGAGCTCTGACTTCTCAAGCGTCCCATAAGGGAAAAATGGTTCATAGCTTAACCTGATCTGGAAACGGCGGTCAACGATTTCTTTTAGTCACAGCGTCATGACTTCTGGAAAAAAGACATCAGTGATCAGTTTGCAGGAGGAGAGAAGGTTGTTGACCTCTCTGGTGAATATATTCCGAAAGTCCGATTGATATGGAAGATTTTGAAAATGAATTCGAAATAGCTTCCACTTCTTCGCAAGCCTTCCTTGCCAACCTGATATTTCGGACGTACCCCAACAGGGAATTTTGCCTCTACTACTTTTTCTCATATATTCACACAATCTCATTTCTTCCATCAAGTTTGATACTAGCCTCCGAGGAGTAGTTTATGTTGATAATGTGAATGTGTCTATTGCCTGTAGTGAGCGGTATCGTGACGAGTCTCATCGTTATTAGACCATTTCATGGTGTCGAGAATACGTTTAAATTGTGCTTTAGATGGGGTCGGATCGCCCCTCGGAAAACTCGTCTACTCTCGCTTGGCCTAACAGAGTTGACGCTTCATTTCCCAGATGGGACCATGGTAGCTAAGTTTGGAAAAATCAGGGACCTCGGGGCCATATTCATTTCTGATCTCCAATAAAAGGTTGAGATTGGTTCATCTTCTATTTAGGAATATTCATACGTCATACGTCTGATGTTACTGTGTGGATAAGATTCCACAAAATATATGTGCCTCTTGCAGTCGAGTACTGTAGTCATATCTGGAGTCTCTTTCTTGTTGAAGCCGTGAAAAAAGTTGGGAAAATTCAGAAATATTTCACCTCACTCCCATTTCATCGAGCTTCTCCAAATGCAGATTGCCCTCAAGCACTGCCGGCCCAAAAACAGCACTAAGAGTCTGTTCTACAGGGGTGTTGAAACTAATCTTATTCTAGCGCTCAAACTTCTAAGAGGAGCCATGAAGCTGTCTCAGCACTGGACGTTTCGAGCGACTTGCGGACAGAAAAGCATCTTTCAATTTCTACGTCACAAAATGGGCAGACGACGTCAAGGTCTAAGAGCGAACAGTCACATCATACGAATCACGAGTGGCTAGATTCTCTACCTATTCAACCAATGACGCTCACCAACTCATCTCAATTGAAAAAGCCATCAAATGTACAATGTTTAGATCTGCTGGGAATCCTTGATGTGTGATATTAATGCTTTTGTTTCCCCTTCTTATTTCGCTAAACGTTTTTCCTGCTTCTCGTCCAGCGGTTTCATCTCTGTTCGGTACAAATCCAACCCACCTGCGATACAACTTAGCTGGCTTTCGGATCTGACCAGGGAAGAATCCCAAGTCGAAGTGACCCATTCGAAATGAAACCACACTGCTGGACGTGTTTCTGGATGCTGAGTTCAAATCTGTTGTCCCAATTTGCCAATCGTTTCTCTGAACGGAGTTGTGAGTGTGGTTTCAGGGAGCTCAACACAAGAAACCTTGAATTACATGGACGTGTCTGGCTTCTCAACGGCTGCTTGCTGTAGTGGGAAGCGTGGTGCTTTATGTGCGAAAGGCTAGGGATCGGACTTTATGGAGGACGGAGTTTTTGCATTATGTAGAATTTTTCTTAAAGGTTAAAGAACAGCTTATGGTGATTCAATCACGTCTCATGACCTCTTAATGCTTTTACTGACATTTATCCACATAAAGTAGCACTTCAGTTTTACTCGTATGCCCGTGCACTCTATATTCACAGTAAGATAACTTTTGCCACTTCAATGAACAAGTGTGATGCACGAAATGCTTGAAACGAAGAAGCTTCTCACAATGGGAGCAACGGATGAAAAAGAACTTGTCACAGTCCATTGCTCCACACTTACTAACCCCAAATCAGAAGGAAAACAGAATTGTGTAGGCGTCCCAAAATCACCCGGGTGGGTGCTTAAGTAGCTGGCGACACGCCATGAATGAAAAAGAAATTTTCTAAATCTAACCGCACAGAACTGAAAGTAGACAAGCAATATGGAGCAGAGAATGGGGTCCCGTGTATACACGCAAAAGCTGAGATTGAGCTATTCCATATATATGAGGTGGAACGTTTAGCTTCGGCTTTCAGAAAAATGAGCTTCTATCGGCTGTGTTAGCCTCGTGGTAGCCTCGAGCAGGGTGTCATTCCCTTCACCTGCTTTTGTGGAGGTAAGACGCACTGAATAGCTTCATAGTCCTTGGATGATGTCCACGAGTCCACTATCTACAGCAAAGGTGTTGGTGAGTCCGGAGCTGCTACGCACCAAGCACCCAATCTAGCATCAAAACCCACTCTAGCATCATCATTGCTAATCATATGTGTTTCACTCGCCCGGATTTACAAATTGTGCGCGTGGGGGAATCATCGACTTGGTAACAGGTAGGTATTTAGGAGAAGGTATCAACAAGGCATCAAAAGTCATAAAACGTGATAAAATCACTATGAGAGTACTTTATAGTCCTCAAGGGAAAGTTTTTATATAATGTAAAAATTTCCCCCCCCCCCCCCCCCCAATGAAGCATCATGCTTACCATTACACCAAGCCGCCGTTGAGGTGTAAGCTTCATCCACGTAATTTAAGTTTTTCGTGTTAAGCTCCCTGGAACCACCCTCGCAACTCCGTTCAGAGAAACACTTGGCAAATTTTGGGAGCAGATTCAAACTCAGCATCCAAAAACACGTCCGGCAGTGTAGGTTTCATTTTTAATGGCCACTTTGACTTGGGATACTTGCCTGGCAGTCCAGAGATCTGCTTTTTCGGATACATGCGCTCTAATGGTGAGGGCTTTCTGTCCTTTTCACTAACGTCCAGTTTTCTCACCCGCGGTGCCCACTTAGCTTACCGTCTCCATGGTCGGGTGGTGTTTTGAAGTTTCTGTAAGCCTTCGTTTATGTGGCGGCTGGGCAAAGGGCCGACTGATTCAGGTCTAATTGTGAGCCTCCTGTTGCTTCGAGAGATTCTGTGTGCACTGTACATGCTAGTCTCCCTTTTTAGAGCGCATAGACAGCTTTTATGGTTCCAATGACCACTGTTATGTATTTCATACTATAAGGACCCTACATGCCTCGATTCCTCCGTTGCCCTTAGTCCTTTCGAGGAATGATCCGACCTGCTCGTCAAGCTAGCCTATTGCTTATTACGACTTTCCCCATTCACTCGTCTTTCTCGCCTTTACTTAGAAATCGCTCAACCGCTTCTGCAATGCGCTTTCCTTATGTTCGCTACTGTTGTTGTTGTGTTTATTGGTTTTTGCTTTGTTCCCGACCTTTTTTCCTTTTTTTGTCATAGTATTTCTATTTAATCCGACTGCTGCTTGCCTTACTTCTCCGCCTGCCTGACTGTGCGCGTTCTTTGGGCGCAAAGTGTATAAATAAGTGAATAATTGAATTTCTGAATACAAAAATCGAAATTCGATTTGAGTAAAATAAAGTGTCGATTCCTGCTCATAGCCATACCGCACCATTTTAGTGAACGACTTTGGAGGATCCGCTAAGCAGGGTTGGGACATTCGACGAAGGCAACTTCACAAAAATCTCTATCCCATGCAACAATTCCTCGGATTTCGAGCTGTTCGATCCGCACTAGCTTGAGCGGCCATACACTCGACTTATCTCGCACAGGGACTTCAAGGTACTGGAACAACGCGCCAATCGGTACTTCCGAATAATTGTCTTTTTGCCTCACATTCATCGATTGGCTGAGTTTTAGTTTTTGTGCTTATTGGACAGAAACAGCTACCCAAACCTCAGACAGCCAAGGAAACCCCAATCAGCATGCAGGAAGCTATACAGCAACATAACGAATCTCAAGATCCTACAAGTGTAATAACCATGTGAAAAAAAGCGGCACCATCCTTCCTGAATCCCACGAGAAATACGAAATGATACTTCGCCTTTGTAGTTCTTTTTACTTGAAACCTCCCTCCTAGCAAACCTACATATTTCACGTAGTACGTGGGGTACTCACTACGATGCTAGGAAGAATTTGATACACAAAGGTACAGAGAGAAATGGAAGGCACCACACTCTACTTCGTTTGATTTGTAACAAAGGACGGGCACGAGTTATGAATAGTCAGTAACTATCACACCTCAAAGCAGAAGCCGGTAACAGGAAATGGACAGATATCACAAGAAAAGAGAAGCCTTCGAAACTCTGTAAGATTTGAATCCGTGCGAATGTTCAGATCACATAAATCAACCACGACTTTGGGCGAAAGTTCAAACCACATAAATCAACCACTGTGCCCGTGCCGCGCCAGTGGATTGCACTTTCATTGAACCGCTCATCGGAGTGTGAGAGAAACTCGACTTAATAACCGTATAACAAGACATGGGAGATAATTTGTTGTCATAATTCGAAGTTGTTCCCTAGTTGAGTAGTATAAAAGCATAATTCTCATCAGAGAAATCTTTATCAGTTGATGATCACTAAACATAAGAGAGTATTTCAGGCGCAAGTGGGAACATTCTGAGTGGAGCAGGCGCTCTTGAATGTCCTTTAGTGCACACAAGCAGTAAATGGTAATGGAGACAAGAAATCTATGAGTCTGACAGCCGGATGAGCGCTAAACACTGTAAGGAAAGCAGCGAGTAGCTAAAAAACAGCCTTGAATGTATATAGCTCTGCAACAGTCAGTTAGGTGTATGGTTGGAGGATGATGAGGATTGCGTAGTAGTTCCGTCGTCCACATCATCTTATGTACGAGTATCGCGGGTGTGAAAAGACATTTATCTTATTATTTTCGAAAGACTGTGTAGCTTTATGATCGAGAGTTCAAGAAAAGAAGACAAGTGGTACTGATTCTCTCGTTGGACTCCCCATGTTCAGACTCTCCATCTCCAAACACCAAACAGAACATGCCGTGCTCGAAAGGACGGCTTGGGATTTGATTGTCCTCAGACCCCTTTTTAACCCTGGGTGAAGGGATGAAAATTTCGTAAACATCTTCTCATTTCAGGCGGACAGCTCAACTGAATGCTTCCATGATTTTCCACAAATGCTCAGGCGAACGGTTGCTTATGGTAATGATCCATGAGAGTCAAGCTTGCCGTACCAAGAAAATGAAGGATAGGTTTACATTCATCAAGGAAACTGGACTAATGAATCTCAACACTTGTCAGAAGGATGGTATGAGCTCCTCATCATTATGTAGTTTCACTGTGATGGGACATAGTAACAGGAGCTATCGACCTCATTAAAAATACAAAAACGTTCTTCTTATGAAAACCCACACGCGATGATCATTTTCGAGTATATCGTCATAAATAGGTGGGTCTTCTTCTCGGAACAGAGATGAACGGATTCGATTTGAAACGTGCCTGAGAGTGATAAGAGTATCTCTCACCTTTTGCTTGTCTGTTATGATAGCGGATTATTAAGATATCTTTAGCGGATTCTGATGTGATTTTATTCTCTATTCAATAACTAGGAACGTCGGGAACCCGTTTGATTTTCCTTTCATTTATTGCAAACCGCTCTGTGTGAAATTTTTTTGAAAACAAGCTCACAAATCCTAGATACTGTCAATTAGAAAGTTGCATTTTATTATAGATTACCTAATAGAAACTCAATGAAATTTGTTTCCGCCAGCTCTTTCAAAAGAATTACTTTTAACGAAATAGAAGAAATTCTCGATTTTTCGATGCTTATGGATTCCTCTCTTTAGGTACATGTGTACTCGGCTTTTTATTCTTATACTGGCTATTATTCGGACGAGTAAGTTCATCGCATTTATATGTTGTATGTTGACATAGGTTCATATGCTTCGGTCGCATGCCAGCACAATTGTATGCAAATTCTCGGTCATCACAGGAACGGTTTTTTCTGAGTAGTTCGAGGAATCGATCCTCATATTGCTCTTCGAATTCTATAGCCAGAACGAACTTTCAAGCGGGGTTACAGTCGACAGATATTGAACTAATGTTTTTTGAGGATAATTAATTCATTTGACGTTGTCCTCAAATAGCTGTGTAGGCTTGTTCTCCAGAGTCATCGAAAGGTTTCATCAGATGGTGCGCAAGAGTAATCTCCTTCAGTTATGGTAAGTAAGCGCAGTGAAGGAATGTCGTTCTTGTGAACAGAAATGCGAATTCTGAAGAAATGCAACCGAAAGATTCTCTCAAAGGGGATCGATGGTGTCTATGGTTCCTTTGTGTACTTTTGTGTTACGTCATAGCGCGTCACAGTTCACTTAAACATCGCAATCGCGTGCTCCCAAGTATATCTCTACCGTCACGCCATCGTTTCGGGTATAATTACAGATAGCCTTAAAGACCAAAATCCCATTGATGTAGGCGCTCCGCTCACACTGTCCACGATTGTTACATCTTCAAGACAGTAGAAAACGGTCATGGTTTATGGTAATTCGAAAGTTATCACCTCTGGAGGAGCATTCCCAGTTTATTTAGGAAAGCCTTCGAAGCTAATGATAGTGGCTTGATCACGACAACTCGGGCACCCAAATGAGAAGGCGAAAACCCAGTGGTGTCTCAAGCAAAATCCTCTTACAGATTGTGAAAATCTGTCCTCATAAAGCTCATCATCGAATGTGTATGCAAGTGAGGGTGGCGTTATGAATGTAAGGACCATAGTGCTAACGCCTTCCCATAGGTTCCTTACTTTATCAAGGTGGTCTTTACTTCTGATAACTGAGAATTCCCAGGAGAAGTTCAATACTTTCATAGATAAGCAATAAGCAGAGTCAGATGATTCGGAGGCCAAAAGGTCTATTTTGGAGGAAAACTAGCAGGTCCACCGTAAAAAAAGGGCAAGAAATTGCTTGGGGTAAGGAGTATTTTCTGTAGGCGAGCAGAAGGTACCCTTTGTGTGCAAAAATAGTAAAAGATAAGAGAAATTCGAACAATGGTAGCGAAGAGTATAATTGTATGGTTTGCCACCGAAGCTCTACTAACCATGGAGGGGTAGTCTACTTATCATGGAACTTTGAATTCAGACCCAGATAAATCGATAGAGTTCTGAATGCTGTTTTCGAAAATGGAAATTAAAACTGCAAAATGGTTCTCCTTAAAAAGTTATGGGGGACCGAATTTTGCTCGACAGTAGTGTCAATTGGAAATGCGAACTCGTCGCTTCCATATCTACCGCCCACGTGATCTAGTGGTAGTGGTCTCGCTTCGTGGGCGTGAAATGAGGGGACCCTCCCCGCCATTGTCCGCAGTTTTGCGAAGTGTTTTTTCATTTTATAAAAGGCTCTCTAAACGTTTTCTGACATTTCTTTAGACAATTGATACTACTGTCGAGCAAAATTCGGGCCCCCATAACTTTTTAAGGAGAATCATTTTGCAGTTTTAATTTCCATTTTCGTGAACAGCATTCAAAACTCCATCGATTTCTGGGTCTGAATTCAAAGTTCCAAGATAAGTAGACTACCCCTCCCTGGTAAGTTTATTTGATTGTTTTGACATGAGCAGAGTATTAAAGGTGAAACGCGACTGGTGGGCAGCCGAGACTTCGACAAAGTGAAGTTGGACAAGGAGGGCTACGAGAAAGTGCGAACCATTCACTACAACTGGTACTTGCATTCGATGAAGGCAATCATGGGACAGCTTGGAAAGGATGTGCTCCCTAAATTGAGCCCCGGTAAGACCTTTCACCTTATCGTTGGCTTTTTGACACTGTTATACGTGTACTGTGTACTACACACGGCTTCTTTTCTCTAAGTTCTAAAAAACGAGGATTTCTTGCTACCCCCAGTCGAGTAAGTGGAGATAGGGTCTGAAGAATGCCTATTTTAGTCGCCTATGTTTAGTTACTGTTTACTGTCCCCCTAGAAAAGGGAGCCCGTGCATTGTTAGATGTAAGAAAACTATAGGGAGGCAGTTTCATTGGCAGTATAACTGTGGAAGTAATATCGCCGGCTCATAGGATTACTTGCTATTTAGGTAACCGCCGACAATTTCTGCGGTGCCTTGACGGTATCGTTGATAAGAGGGATTTGGTGAGCGCGGCCAGATGTCTCATCGAAGCAAAAGAGAAGCTCGACAGCGAAGGAATGCACTGTTCTAAATGTTCGAAGACCATGATAAAGCAGAGAACCAGGTAATTTTCTGACTTTGTTCGAATGAATTGATTGTGGAATTATTTGCTAGTAGTTAGTACAAGCCACCGGTATAAGCGTCCAACTCCATGCTTCTCTTGAGACAGAAATAAGTACACTATTCTCGAAGACGGTTGGTAGTCACGATTTCCATCAGAAGCAAACGCTATTATATCTTCAAAAGGATCCAAATTTAGTCGAGTAATCAACCTCAGAGACAGCGTGAAGTACATCCAAATCGCACTTAACAGAGGTAGAAAATCTAAGAGAAAATCCCCTTCATAATGAAAAGTAAAGTATAAAGTTTTTGGGTGTTGATTAATCCTGTTTGGCAAATGCGCACGAGAATCCGACTCCCATGTGAAATCGTAGTGGTTTATTGAATGCGCATGGGCCTGTATGATGAGTTGCGGCGGCCAGCCGATGTGTAAGTAGTGCTTTAACAGAGGTAGAAACTCTAAAAGATCCCTTTCATAATAAAAGATAAAGGATAAAGTTTTTGGGTGTTGATCAATCCTGTTTGGGAGATGCGCACCAATTAATAGACCCCTGCATGATAAAATGTTCGTGATAGTGCGTCAACTTTCCCCTTCACCACCTCCGCCCCCACCACCCCTCCCCCAATTTTGTACTCCTAAGAGCAATTTCTAACATTTCTCGTCCTCAAAGGCACAGTTCACGATAATTTTGGGGTTTTTGACGGGAAATGATAGGTACGACCTACAGTAGTGCAATGGCAAAGCAGAAGACGCTAAAAACGACGAATAAAAGAAATACAAAGGTTCGAAAAATAAGTATAAAGGGGGTTGGACGAGTTACACTGCGAAAAATGGCGGTTAAGGGGTGTTCGGGCGAGGGGTACGGGGGACGGTACGAACGTGCGTCCGAGGGTGCGCGCGGCAAATTGCGCGGCGAAGTTCGTGACGAGCCGAAAGACTTTAGCACCTATCATTGGGGCCCAAATTTGAAGTAGAGTAGATTGGAAGGATTATCTGATCCTACTAAACTACTCTACTTTGAATTTGTGTCCCAAAAATTGCTAAGCCGTACAAATCGTCACGAACTTCGCCGCGCAATTTGCCGTGCGTGTCCTCGGACGCACGTAAAGCACGTCCCCCTTGGGCGAGTCAGACGAACGCAGTGTCTGCAATAGCACACAACACACAGAAACAGCTGATTTTGCCATTATTGTTAGAAATATTTATTATTCTTTTGTTATTTCGCTGAAATATTCGCTATATTCAGTGGGCCAGGACGCAATGGTAAGGAAACTTGCTTATATTCGGGTTTGTCTATTAAATGTACTTATTTTTGCTTATATTGCATTGTTTTATGAATTTCACGCAAGGATTTTCCAATTTTCTCAATTGCAATTTATGCTCTTCATTAGGGATCAGTTATGTGTTCTTCTACAGTGTTAAGAACACTCTCTGACCTTTATTCTGAAGAATCATGTTCAATTAGAACTTACTATCAGCATGAAAATCCCGTCTTTCCCGCTTCCCTTTAAAAATGTGAGTGTGGTGAGTTTCATGTTAATAATTTCATGTGTTACTCTTTGTTTCAAACCTTTCCATCTATATATTCGTAGACATTACTTCGTACAATGTTATTATAAGGCATTCAGTATGTTTTTGTCAGGACATTTAGTTAGAAATACATTGATATTGCATGAGTAACTAGCATAACTCAAGCCCTTTTAGAAAAATTTATTCAGAAAACAGTTATAACTAACAATAACAATAACTACACCAAGCAATCAATACTGTTGAAGACTATTAACAAATACAGGTTATTGAAGAGAAAACCGTAGACGTTAATATTCAGATATGAGGGAGATAAGTGACTCCAAAGGCGCAGTTCATGATAAATTTCAGGTTGTTTAGGTTGTGAAAAGAACGTAGGTACGGGATATTAGATGAGCCAAATTTATCGTAAACTGCGTCTCCAAAGGAAAGAGACACCACTACATTAAGAACACGTTTACAAATAAAACAGAAGGTAGATAGTGAGGCAATAAAATGAGGAAGTATAAATGTATGAAATGAATATATATAGAAAGCAAAATCATGTTATAAACTAAAACCAAACAAGGCCATATATACAGATACAGAAATACTACTAAAATAAAAGAAACCATAATTACAGGTGATCATTCACCTGTAATTATTGTGCCTTCGATTCACCTAGTCTTCCAACGATTAGAGCCTCGAGGAGATTGTTCTCCTACTTCTTCCAATTGATTCAGTTCTTCTGCTAGCCTCGTGGGATATCGGCCAACGCCACGTAGGCATGTAAGCCCGGCGAGCTTGGACCGTCGGAAAATCGAAGTGCTATTCCAAGCAACGCCATCTCGGCAAGAAGCTACTGAGCCAATTCATAGATTTGTAATTACTAGACGTATATGCCTATCCATTTCCAACTCACTGCGTGCGCCACATGCCTATGGCATACACATACATACATTCGCAACTTCGAGAGGGACTCCAGAATCCTACGTGCGCAAATCACGTCGATGTAACCAGCCAATGCCAGAAGCGGCAGAATCAATTTTGCTGGCGTGATTCCGATGTTCTTCTTGCGGTAACGGCACGGATTACCTTGCCGCACACTGCGCAATTTGCCATCTTGGACTGTGTGCTAAACATAAATAGCTCGGTATTCCTATATGGGTATTCCTCCACAGCGTATATGGGTATTACTGAAGGCTATTATCCTGTGAAGCACCCATACATGTTGGCTGAGTATCCAATCCTTCAGTTGTGTTCCAATTAAATTCTTGATAAACGGCACTCCTAATCTTCTTCCGATGAAATTCTAATCGTAGGCGTAATCATCGGCATATGAACGCTGCACTATTCCTAATATGGTTGCTGACAATCAATCATGAAAACTCAATCAGGGAATAAGAAAAGAAGAAAGTTAAGGAGAATAAGAATAAGAAGAAAGAAGGAAAGAGAAAATTGGTCGAGCCTGCGGTGAAGTTGAGTTCTTATAAGCATAGGGGGAATTGATTCTACAGTGATCTCCCATCTCAACTTTTGATCCACGTAATAGTCACGTAAAATGATAAGGCATATGAGGCAAGGAGGTTGATTGGAATGGAAAAACCAGGGGTAATCCTGAAAGAACATGAACGCGAGGATAGAGATATAAATGTTTAAAATGAATAAATGCTTCATAGTAAGATCAAAGAGTGTTCTTGACGGTGAACAAGAACACATCAATGAACCCTCATGATGACTATCCAACGATTCACAATAAACATGGAGCTAAGATATACGACAGTTAACATCAGGAATGAACTCACCGTTACAGCATTTTCATGACATACAGCGGTGAAATCCAGATTTTAATTACCTTACTTAACCAAAACATACTGAATGCATTATAATTACATTGTGCGAAGTAATATTTACGAATATATAGATGGAAAGGTAAAAAAACAGCAACACATAAAATTATTAACATGGAACTAACCACACTCACATTTTCAGGGGAAACCGGAAAGGAGGGGGGTTGGCATGCAATAGTATGTTCCGATTGAACGTAATTTTGCAAAAGGAAGTCAGAGACTGTTCTTGACATTGTACGAGAACACATGACTGACCCCTAATAAAGAGCATGCAATGCAATTCAAGAAACAAGGGAAAATCCAATCACGAATTCTTGAAACTAAGAAATTTAAAGAAAGAAGATATTTACAAGTACATTTTAGCGTAAATACATGAATATAAACAACTTCACTTCACTTACTTTTCTAGTCCGGCGGATCGAATACAGAGAAGAATTTGAACGTTAACATTCGAAACGAAAACATCGCGCCTGAGTTTCAGCGTTAAGTAGGGGTTCCACATGCAATATCGATGTGTAATGAAACAAAACACATGTAATCGAATCACTAAAGGGTTCCTAACACACAATATTAACGTATAAATGTATTATTAGCAATGGATGGAAAAAAGGCTGATTAATTGAGTAAGCAGTGAAGGAAGAAATTCACCACGCTTGTATTTCAGCGATAACTGCTGGTTCCACGTGCAATATTTATCAGCAATGAAACAAAATGATTCAAAACAAAGTTAAACATTGTTACATTGTTATTAACAACATACTATACTGCTTCGTTTTAATTGTTATGGTCAATTCGAAATGAAATAAATAATAGAGTAAACAATCAAAAGTTACTCACCACCCTTATCTTTCTTAATTTTTACCTGCTAAATAAATATAAAAAGCAACATACGTGTGCAAAACACAAACATTAAAATGCTCACGCCAAACATTACTATATCTACGAATATATGGCTGAAGTAGTTTAAAAGAAATTTGTAATATGTGAATTTTTATAAATATAACTCACCACACTGCCATTTTCAAGGGATTGCATGCTGTTTGTGGGTCCTGACCGCATAAACTTCTTCAAACCAAAGTCAAAGTGTTCTTAGCATTGCACAAGAACACATCAATGACTCAATTTGGAGAACATGCGATTTAAAAGGGGTACCATTAATATAACATTCATTAGACATCGACATTCACAGAGTGTCTGATATAAAAAAAAAATATTTACGTGCAATATTCCTACACAAAATGTCTTACAATTTTCAATGCACTTATAAGAAAAGTCCAAGTATGCTTTACCGTGAACATTTCATGACAAAAAACAAACAATACGCGAATAAAAAAATCAATTTTGGTGCTAAGCGGGTTGAGGGGTGCCACGTGGCGGCGCGGCACCCTTTCTCGTCTGGCGCCTCTCCAGCGAGATAGCAGTGGGCCTGAGTCTGGGAAGGAATGGTGAGGTTTTACTGATGTGTTTCGTGATTTAGAACAAACTAACACTTGACACATGTTGATATGCTCGCATATTATGGATACTCTTCTTGTGAGCCGATAAAACCCTATTTTTAAGAAGGGGAGGGACTCTGGGGTGGGTGAGATGGTTATCTCGTGCAGAAAGCTAAAATGAGATGATTTGAACGTCCAATTGGCTCACCCACCCCGGTGCCCCCCCCCCCTTCCTGAAATTAGGTGAAAAATACACAGTTATAACATAAAAAGTCTATGAAACGTCCCCAAACACGATTATGGGCTCGACTACTCTTCCTTCTCTACTATCTCGCTAAAGAGGCGCCAGACGAGAAAGGGTGCCGCGCCGCCGCGTGGCACCCCCCAACCCACTTAGCACCTCAATTTTGATTATCACAAGTTTACATTGTCGCCTAAACCTGCACCCCGAAAAAACGCGGAGCGGCACATTTGTCAAGTTTTTGACATTTGTCAACTATACGGCTTGAGAATTAAGCAATTCGTTGCGGGACCCACGCTATCGATTCTACTTTCGTTTCATTTTGGTGCTAGTTGTGAATTGCTATTCGAAGAAATGATGTTAAGATTAACCGCACCCAAGAAAGATCCGAATGTGATGGAAGGGATGACAATATACGTTGTTTGAAGGTTAAGCTGGTTGTTTGGCCAAGGAATATTGGATTTTTCACCGACTAGGAACCCCCTCTGAATCACATGCACCTGGCACCATGAAGAAAAGAGTAAGGGAGAGATGAGATCTGCCGTCTCACTGCTTCCTTCGCAAAGGTTATAATACGGCGACCTCGAAGAAAATGACGTGGCTTCAGGATCAGCATAGTGTAATATAGTCTTAGGTCAGCAACAAAAGCAGGAACACACCGCTCTGCTTCACAAGACATTGTATTGGTTCAAATTGGCTCTAAAATACACTGCGGCCATGAATGAATGTTCATTACGTGGCACGCTGTTACCCGGTGTCGTGCGCTCCACTTCCCTGTACAACCGGATAACCATGCGGGGCTTTTAGAAAATGGCATCCAATTGCATTGAGAGAAGTACTTCCAAGAAAAGAGTGACATTCTGCTTCAAACTCCATTTAAATGAAGTTATACCATTAGATCAAAAAAAAAACATGCAAGCATGCATGCATTTTCTAAGAAGAGGCCGTTTAAAAGAATAAGGTTGTAATTGTATCCTGTCTTTTAGTTTATTTTTACTGATGAGCCTTTTCCCGTAATGCAGTCTTGGTTTTGAACATCACTCAGTTTCAGTCAATCGTTTTATGGTTGCCCACTCTTACTGGATGAGGTATTAATGTTAATGTAATGTAATCGAAATCAATTTATTGTGATCTCTACGCAGTGAACCGTTGGGAAACCGTTTTAGGTTACAGATCATATGACATGTTAGAAGGAGGAGGCACAAAAGTTCACGAAAAGAGTTCTGCTCTACAGAAAGTGTATCCCTGTTGTCCAAAGAAAAGAACAGCTGACTGAAATTGGAACTGAAATGGAAATACTTACTGTCCCGTATCTACATTCATCGGGAGAAGCTCTTCGTAAAGCTCTCCGCTTTCTGCGATCCATCTCTTCTTTTCAAAACTTCCCTCCCAAGTTGTCATATAACCTCTTTCGAACAACGTATACTGTCATCTTTCTCTTTGCATTCGGATTTTTATGGGTGCGGACTCTCTAAAATTACTCCTTCCAATAACAATTGGGGGCGTCAAAATGAAGCTCCAGGAAAGGTGGCGTGGGTCTCACAACGAACTAGATTCAAGCCATGGGCACCAAAAAACTCGCCCGGCGTTTTTTCACGGTGTAGGTTTAGGCGACACTCAAGTTTACCGAAACTTGATGCGAAAAACTTCTATTCCAATTTAAATACATGACATACTTACCCCATCCATTCGACGACGGCAGACAATAATTAATTAGAACAGGAGAGCGTAGAATAATTGTCGAATAGTAGAAATACAGCCGAATACATACTAGTATCAGCAGGAGGCGGTCGACCAGCTGATCGATTTTCCACTAACTTCGATCCAGTGCGAATGTTGTGAACAACAATTAGATTTTGTAGTCAGCCTAGCGAGGGGCGGAGGCCTCCCGTACCCCACTCTCAGGGCCCTCATTGTGCCCTATCCAGAACGTTTTACGGCCTCATTTCGGCACATATGGTAACAGAAGGAGCCCCGAATTCATACGACGTGTAAATCTCCGAAATCATTTTTATCGTGAACTGTGCCTTTAACTATTACTCTTATAAGTTTTTCATCTATAGCGTTACAGAAACCCTTCCCATCATCGGGCAACTTCAGCAGCAATGACCACATCATTTCTTCTGGAGCCGAAAAAAAGCGAATTAGTTGGACCTCCTATGAGGAAGCTGAACATAAAGCTCAAAAGGAAGTCTTCGCGATTCTCGGCTTCTTCACAAGGCTCTCGCTATTCGTTTCTGAGCAAAAAGGTTTCAGAGAAGTATAAGGTAAGCTCAAGCGTCAGCCCTATCAGATCCGACAGATCGATTTTTTAGCTAGTAAAAGCATATTGGCGCCGCACATGCGAACATTCCCACAGATTGAGCGAACGAAATAAATTGCTACTCTAATGGCTCTCCGTGTTCTTGATACGCATTGAACCAGTCTAGAAGAAAGTTAGGAGAAGGGTGTATTAGCGTTGTGAGTCGTATGAAATCTGGTGACACAGTTACTTCCGTTTTTGAATAAATGTCTCGGCAACGCAACTATTTATCCGCTCCGGACAAAGGATACAATTTGTATGTAAAACTTGTACATCTATGCGTTTTTGGCGCTATAAGTCCTTGGGTTACAATTGATCTAGGATGGGTGTGTAAAGGCATGACAGACGTTAACAGAGCATTTGTCCCTGTGCTCCTGTCGAAAGCATATGAACTAATGAGCTCAGCAAAAGGAGTTCGCTCCCGCTCAACACCAACCACATTTTCGGAGTACCCGCTACTGATATATGTAGATTCTTCTGTCCTTCCAAAGGACGGTTGTTCACTTATCGCCAGAATTTTGAGTAGTTACCAGGGAGAGGTCTACGCATGATATAGCATATCATGATGGCTTTCTGTCATTGACCAATTTGCTCTTTTCATCATTCCCCGAAATTTTCCGCTTGTCTTCTCGACTTCTATTTCTGTCAAAAGATCTTTTTTGAATCATATTTTATTTGATAGCATTGAGCCCTCCCAAGTTACGTTCAAAAGCAGAGGGTAAAAGAGTATGGAAATCTATTGTATAGGTGCTATAAAATATGCAGTTGAATACAAGAGAAATAAAAGAAATTAACAGATGGAAACGAATTAGGACAGAAATCAAGCTCATCTTTTCAAGAGTTAGGCGCGATACTTGCTGTTTGACTAAGATCCTTTTAAGTCTGCTTTGCATCAACAACACATGCTACTCTACTTAGGGGTTCATGAGAAAGGATGGTCCGATAAGGATCAACTACCGAGCCATCCGAAGAGTGAAAAGAAGTCTCAAACGCCTTGTAGTCGACGGCATTGGAAAAAGTGATTCAAGAGGATTCCAGGCATCATTCTTTTTCTGTTAATACATTTCTTTTGACATCGCTGGATTTTTCTGATTATTGTGTCGATTATTTCCAGGTTGTTAGCATGAACACCATGCCAGCTCTACTATCTCAGAAGGATAAGTCAGTGGCAAGTAGAGTAACGCGAATGATTACATCCCTGGTTCGAAGAAATGCTGACGAAAGCACCAATAGTGGGTATGGGTTTAACGAACATGAAATAGTATTTGAGGCCAGAATCAGTGTCATTATTCTTAAATGATTCAAGGAGATCGAGATGGACGGATACATACAAAAGTCTTCTCACTATCAAAAAAGCCCTAGACAAACAGGCAAAACAGCCTGGTGCCAAGGTGCGTGATATGCTGTACTCAATTGGGGGATATGTGGATGTACTGCGATAAAGCAAGCAAATTCTGGTTTAGGTTTATGATTTACGTATGTTCGATCTAGTGCTTGGTAACGATAGACCAACTAGAGCCAAGGGAGAAAAGGTAACGTTTTTCTTGGAATTTGAAGTCAGTTTAACCTCTAACACTTTGAATTGAGCTATTAGAGAAGATGCCATAGAAGGCAAGAGAGAAAGGAAGAAAATGTAGAAGTCATAGAACTCAGAGTTCAGATCCTTTTATGGATAAAATGCTACAGAAAAAACAACAGGCTATGCACTTGACAGAACCCATTTCTGCTTCGCAGCTTCAACCGGCAGTCATCTACCTGTGCGACTTGCACAGTAATGGTCTAGGCTTAGTTTGCAGTTGGAATAAGGAAAGAATAACGCACCTCGGATCTGAGTCCCACGGCAAAGGTTCAGCTAGCGTAATCACCCGGAACTTTAAATTCAACATTCACTGAGCGCAGCTGCAAGTTGGGGTACAGGGGGGGGGGGGGGACGGTACGAACGTGCGTCCGAGGGCAAGTTGCGCGGCGAAGTCCGTGACGATTTGTACGACTGCGGCGCCAATTTTCGGGGCACAAACTCGGAGTAGTGTAGTTTAGAGGGTCAGATGATCCTCCTAATCCATTCTATTTCAAATTTGGGCCCCAGTGATAGGCGCCAAAGTCGTTCAAATCATTACGAACTTCGCCGCGCAATTTGCCGCGCGCGCCCTCGGACGCACGTTCGTACACATACCCGGTGCAAGATGTACCCGAAGGTACATTTGCGCGTCACGCCCTACGGATTGAAAACCTGGTGTTGGGGCGAATATAGGACCATGAACCTGAAGGCGGACCGCCCTTACTCACCTGCTGTGTGTCGGAGAGTGCAGTGCTTAGGAGATTTGACCTTGCGTTGGATGATTACGGTAAATGTCATACAGTGGCTGTGGCCGAAGAAACTGGGGTACGAAAATTCGCGGCCTGGGACAGGATACATGTAACTTATTCACCGCGTACCACTCTCAAGAGGGAAGTGGTGCTCATGCGTGATTCAAAAGGGTTCATCAGAAAACTGCGAATATAAGTATGTACTAAAATGAACTATGCGATGTGTGCGATAAGAGCGAAGAGTGCCAAACTGAACGCCGTTCCTTGCCGGTCTGTAGGAGGATCCTTGAGTGCTGCGTTTGATCGAATTCTTTTGTCTGATAGTGAGAAGAGTTGGGTTTAATCCAACATAGGCTGTCCCGTTCAAATCTTGATTTGTGTTCCCGAGAGCAAGGACATTACAAGTTCAAAGTTTGACAAGGACGAATTTGGGATGAAATATTGCAGAGTTTCATGCCTTCCATTGTCCAAGATGCTTACAAACTGATTCATACATTCGAACGAAAGTCTAAGGACATTGGCGACTCGTCTAACATCAAATTTCTAAGGTTACTTTTTAATATTCACGCCGTGTTCCTCTAAGACTCCAGAGTCTCATATAAGACAATCTAGTAATAGTAATGTCTTTTATGAAATGATCTAATTAATAATCCTATATGTGAGTCAGGGGAGCTCAATTCAGAGATAAATTTTATTAAATTGATGCTTCAGTCCTCGGTTCGCTCCTATAATGCCCGACAAAGCAGACATCAGAGGGTCATTGTCGCCCTCCGTACTGTCATTCTACAAAGACGACACTGAAGAGCAGCTATTGCCCATTCCGAAGGTGAGCTCACATTCTCAGATACGCTTCGCCCGTGAATTGATGTTGAAGTTCGAAATTCATCGTAAAAGCATTAACCATAAAGGAAGCGGGGCACGCAGACGTGCCTTTTCTCTGTAATCAGTGACTGGGGTGGCAAATCTACCTAAGTATCATCGAATAGACTGCTCTCTTGTAAGCTGAAATCCGATACCAAAGAGGTGATAAAAAGGGTCGTATTGGTAATAATGAAATGCCAGTTAAAATAAATTACCCTGTCAGGATTGGATGAAATCACGTTGGAAAAAATACCTATATAGAAGAAACTCCCACTTTCTGAAGTGCGAGTTGGAGCCCTTCAGCTATTTTCCACATATTGCACCTTTCTTTCAACATCTTTCCCCATCTTTGCAGGACCCTTTAAATAAAAAATCTTGTATTCCAAAGAAACCGTTCAATACAAATTCTCTACCTCGAGAGGCAGTTCAAGTGTGAAGGAAGCCTTGGAGACGGTTGCAAAAGTTAAATCATGATTTCGGGTTAGGCCACGGCCACGGTCTGTTTTCGAACGGTATTTCCTATTGCGCGGTTGCGTAAGGTTCTATGGCAGAGACCACATTTTTCTGAAATCAGGTTCCCTTCGCTTCTTACCAAATTCTTAAAATTGGTTCATATTTTCTGAATAATTACAAGGGAGTGGTTCTCTTACTGGTAGAATTTAGGCAGATTTATCACCTCCTAGGTAAGTGCGTAACTATTAGTTTTTGAGCTGAGCCTTAATAGCTAGAACAATAACAACGAGGCATGTAAACAATTCTTGAACAAATAAGAAATCTGTAAAAAAGGAAAAAGTTTCGCACGACCTGCTATTATGCGTGCGGCACTGATTACAGCGGCTGGGTGCGTGTAATTCCTGAATGCATTGTGAAACTGAGGGGGACAATGAAGTTGAGTTCTTCGGAATGATCATGCGAAACCTCAATTTTCTTTTTCGAAGCGTTGAAAATTCGGCTGACGGACATTTCCACCACTCCTCCTTTCAGCTGCTCGAAGCAACAGGAATGTCAGAAAGCGATCGTGAAGATGTTCTAGAAATGGTCATGGAAACCACTGGAGCTCGACAACTCGTTGACGACGCCATGAAGGTGAGCTGTACATGTTCGGCTTTAGCATTGAAATCACTAGCACCTGAAATTCACTGAATAATTCGTTTTGTGAGTGAACGTCTCGAAGAGCATGTTGATTCTTCTCCTAAATTAGCGCGATTTCGACATGCTTCTAAATCCGTCAGAAAAAATTGATAAGACAAGGACCCAACAAGAAGCTTTCAAAAGAGATAGTATATTTTAGTGACCACTAAGAAAGCGACGATAATGTTTAAGAATGGAAAAATTCTTTTCAGTTCCCAAGTTAATATCAACAACTAGGTATAGTTGCTGCTGACATAACAGACGGGTTTTAAACATCACAATGATCACAATGAACATTCACCTTGCCAAAATTTTTGATAGAACTTGCTAAATGCAACGTTTACTTACCGTGAGATTCAGTCGTAGTTTTGATGAATTACAGGTTCATAATATGAATTCGGTGCTACTCAGAGTCTGTCGTCGCAAGGTAACTGTAACACATTTTATTCCATGTCTCGAGAGGTATCCTGAAACAGCTATTTTGAACTCTCTCTACCGCACTTGGCAGCTCATTCGCTGGGAACTGTATAGCTCCACAAGTCAACCAGCTTGACATCATAAACAATTGATCTTTTGGAAAGACGAACGGACACCCTGTGCCTATTGATTTAGTTCACCTTGGAAGATAGGAGGAATGCACGCGCCGACCATTTTCAGTAATCAGAATATAACTTGGAGTTTTGACTTGATATTTTGTTAACTGCTCTTTTAACGCCGCAGAACGCGAAGCGAAAGCCTCACAATGTTGGCGATTTGTGGGCAAAACTCTAGTCTCGGACGGGACTCGAACCCGTACTTGTCCTTTACTAACTTGGAGTACTTACACAACTTGAGTACTGTTATGGAGCTTATTTCATCCAAGCTAAAAGCTGGAACGGAAGGACCTTGGCTCTGAGCAGTAGGAGAAGAAATTAGAGAGTCAGGGACTGTGGGACTTGTAAGGGACCTAAAACGGCTTCCTTTCTATTCATTGGACTTATTTTGTGAAAGGGAAACCCTTCTAAAGGGCGTACACGAAGGGCATCGCTCTGCCTCGAGAGAGACATGGCATAAGCCAATGGTTGTCCTGATACGTATTTGTCCTGACTTGATTAATAGCTCGGATTTCTCTTTCACAAGCATCCCAGCTTCCGGTAGAGCCAAACAAGTTGTCTTGTGCACCACAGAATCTCTCCTCACCAAATATACCAAAAGACATTATGTTACTGTATGCTCAATTGAGTATGCGAGGTGTTTCATGCAGAAATCAATCACATCAGCAGCTTAATCACTTTACTTTACCAAAATTACGAAAGAGATGTTACGAATGCTGCTTAGGTTCACTGCATGTAACACCATTTTCACATATGTCACATCCCTTCGCAGTTCAGTTGGTCGGTTAATGCAGATCAAGGTTTCAGACGCTGTCAAGTACAGAGCTCTTTGGCATGCAAGGAGAACTCAAGGAAGTCACAGAACGTATGACGAGCATCTTCAAAGAACTTGAGCAGTCTTTCGATCGGTTGCAGAAAAAGGACATAAAGAGAAGAGGATTCACATTTCTGAATCCTAATCAGTTGGAAGAACTACATGGAAATACTGGTAAGAATGCATCTTGATTCAGAGTGGCTGTCTGTTAGAGGGCTCCACCTGTAGGGGATTTTTGAGGGTGTTTCCCTCCTGGCTATGGCCGAATGAGTTCACACTTTCGCAAAAAAAAAAACTAGTTCAAACTACAACTAGACAAAAAACTAACTAAGAAAGGCTAATTCGATTTTTTTTTGGCGTGGAAATAAAATGCGAAGAGAATCGAGGGTCTAGAATCTTCTCCCCGAACGGGGTGTCGCGCCCGCTGCACGCGATCGCGCGCTGTAAAGGTAAAGATTTGATTTCCTAATTTAAGGATACGGAGAGTCGCGGCGGAACCACTGCCGCAGGCCGTGGGAATTCGGGGAGAAGTTCCGTTACCCGGGAATCGAGTTCAAACCTTCTCAGTAAAAGGCATTCATACGTGCGTAGGTCTGACCTGAGTGCTTGCTCTTACTCTGTCATCTTCATATATGAGGGGGAGGGGGAAGGGGGGGAAGGGGGGGGGGGGGGGGGGGAGGGGGTAGTATTGGCCAACTTAAAATGTGCAGTGAAACTCCATAATAATTATTATCATCCAACCTTAAACCCTTTCAACCGGGGAACATTTCACCAAATCAGATTTGTCGTTGCTGAGTATAGTCCTCTCAACGTGTTTAAGGTCTCCCTCAGATTTTGCACTTCTGTAGAGGTAGCGAAACGGATACGTTTCCAGCACTACAACCAGATTCGACACCCTGAATGGCTCCCACTGAATACTAGCTTTGGCTTTATTCGTTGTTGGGCTGCTATTGGATAAAGCTCTAGTATTCAGGATTCGCTGAGCTCAGAACGTAATACATTGACACTGCTGGGTGTTTTGGTACTAACATATTTGAAATTCACGGCAACTTCAACTATTTGTATTGAACCTTTATGAATACTTTATGAATTGGTATCAATCTTGTATCATTGTTAAAACCAATCGAAAAGCTGTTTTGACTGAGCATGTTCCTTATGATTTGCAGACATTGTTAAACATGCTGGAGAGATCGACTTCGATGTGAAGGAATACAGCAAGCAGACCCGAGCTGATCGTGAAAGAGCATTATGGTCTCGTATTGCAGCGATAGCGGCGAACGGAACGGTATGTCAAACTTTGTTTAATGAAATGTTTAAGCTCCACAAAAAGAGGAGCAACCTTTCTCATCAAGTGCTTAGCAGTAACTTAGTGTGTCCCTTCGTGAAATTGTGTATTTCTCTGTGATGTATTTAGAGTCTCACAAGGTTGGCGGTTTGTGGGCAAAACTTCAGTCTCGGACGGGACTCGAACCCGTACTTGTCCTTTCCGAGGACCGTGCTCTTATCCTTTACACTACCGAGACCCCGCAACCGGCTCAACACGTTGTACGTGTGAGTGCTGATAAGCTATGGCATGTAAGCCATTAAGAAGGCGAGGGCAAGCTGGGTTTCGGTAATGTAAGAGATAGAGCACGGTCCCGGAAAGGACAAGTACGGGTTCGAGTCCCGTCCGAGACTGGAGTTTTGCCCAAAAATCGCCAACCTTGTGAGACTTTCGCTACACGAACTGCGGCAATACAACAGCAGTTAACAAAACATCAAGTCAAAACCTGAAATATTAACTGAGAATTCAGTTTAAAAAGTTAAAAGGTAAAGTCCATAGGTATGAAGGTTGATTGGATGATAGCGATTGAGCACAGATCGTAACATAGATTTACATTCCACTTAGGTATATCCTATCAAACTGTAATTATCATCAAAAGGTTGAGGCGTGGCTAATCAGGTGGTCATACTTAAGCTCTATCCTACCGTAGAGAATAAAATTGATAGAGGATACATGGAATGAGTCCTTCAGTGCTGTGGTTACCTCGCCGTGAAATCGCACTGCCAGATCTGGATTACAGTGTTGCCAAGTGATTCTGCTTGTAAGCAGGGCAGCGCGTGGTTTACAGCGAGTTTTCCATGGTGTGTTGGAACCTTGGATGGCCATTGAAAGGATATTCGTTACAGAATACTCGCTCAAAACGTCAGATAACGTGGTTGTCAGTTTCAAAACCAACTGTGCTTTCGCCATATATGTTTTCTCCAGTGTTCGGGCTGACAGTTCTGGGTCCAGTGGTAAGCGTACCGAGTAACTTAATGATGTTGCATCAAACATACATTTGTATTTTCAAGACATATCAATACTAGTTTTTCACCTTTAGGTTTTGTCGCCTTCGTTATTCTCTCCACTTCTACTCAACCCGGCAGTTCTATCACCATATGTCCTATCGCCCGCTGTCGGCATGCCATTTATAATCTCTCCCTACCTGTTGTCACCCTATGTGCTATCTCCTTTAGTGATGGCTCCATTTATTCTAAATCCGTACGTCCTATCACCGAATGTTATTAATCCTTACGTGCTTTCACCATTGATTCTTAGCCCTTTGGTTCTTTGTCCTGATCTCGTCTCTCCAATGGTTCTCGGTGGTTCCATCCTCTCTCCGGGTGTTCTCTCACCGTCTGTGCTTTCTAAAAGCTTCTTGATGGTGTCTGTACTGTCCCCCACTGTTCTTTCATGATATAAAGCCTATAATAAGTGAGAGATATCTAATAATTTAGGAAAAAATGCTCGCGAGCCACTAAGTAATGATTGGTTCGCCCTACATTTCATATTAAGAGTTCAGCAGCACATTTTTCGTGTAGTGATTTTGAGATAGAGCTCCTGTGAATGCCTTAAAACCATCGCATTTCTCGGACCTTTCCATGAAGAATGAGTCGCTTAAAGTGGTGTTAATAGTTATGAAATCGACTCAGAATCAACACCCAACTAATGCTTGGATGCATGTGGTCATGCCCCCAATTCTGCCGAACATACTTGTTCCTACCTTACTCCTTAGGTACCTTAGCTGACGCTGATTCAGATACATTTTTGTTGTTTTTTTGCCATTTGTTATGGCTTTCGTGTGGCTCCAATGTTCTACGCGGTTCGCAACCCTTTGATGTTTCTTATGGTACGTAAGAAAAAGTCAAAAACTTCAATGCAACACTTATATTCAAGTTTTCTTATGTATTTAGGAAAATATTAATTGTGCAACTGCCGTAATTTTTATTAGAGAATACAACCATCTGCGAGCAGCTTCCAATTTTATGACTGTATCCGCTAATGGCATTTACCCAGCTACATCAGCCCCTCATTTCGATTGCTGATGTTATGAATACTAGGATCTTTGGGGAAGTTATGTCGATAGACCACATAGCCAGTCCCAGTGATCTTTTCTCTTGATGCTTTTTGTGATGTTGATCCCAGAAATAAGGTGCATTAAACGACAATAAAGTGCAATGAAGTTGTTTTGTTTGGTTTGCTACACAGCTGCAACACCGTCAGATCTCGCTTCACATTTGGCCTTCTTTCACATCGTTTTCAAACAAAAAGATGGCTATTGAAGGAAGAATAGATGTAACATCAAAATGAAAGTATTATATCATTGAATTCCCTCAACCTTTGTAGGGACATGACGCAAAGCTTCACTTTTCGCATTTCTGTCGATACGCATGGCATTGCTATTGAGCCTAGTTTTATCTATTGCGAATGTTTAGTCCCATTTGTTTGACCATTTCTCTTCCCCTCCCCTATCACACTAACTTGAGTGCGTCTTGGCCCAGGCAGAGCTGGATGGTCCGATAAATTCGATTTATTAAACACTCATGAATAAAAAGGCAGAGGTCAGATAAAAGTTAGACATCAGCTGGATTTCCAATTGACTTTGGATTACTCCAACCGAATTATTGAGCAAAGGATTGCAATGTCAAGCTGAAAATTAGGAGGCCAGACTGGTTTGGCTAGTTTCCGCTTCTCACTTGCTGCCAGTCTGTTGTAGTAGAACAAGGTGTGTCGGGCTGTCGCTTACCTCAGAAAGAAGTTATCTGTCCGTTCGTATACTTTCACTAACATCAAACCTTGGAGTCTTCTGTTCAGCACAGGGTGATACAACTGATGGGACCATAAAACGCACCAACCTCGAAAGTCATTAATTGCATCTTAGGCTCAACGGACGCTTTAAGAAATATTATGAATTTTTCGATATTTGAAGCTTCCAACAATTACGAGAATCACAAACAGGAGAACTGAAGAAATCTATGGCGGTTAATTTCGCCCCTCACTCATCCAAACCGCTTTGTTCAAATTGTCCTTCGGGTTCATCAGTAAATAAGTTACAGTAGGAATTATTGAATATTTCAAACAAATAGTTGACAGTTCAGAACTACTCACTTTCAAGGTAAGAAAGTTGTACAAAAACGAAAAATGAGACGGAAAAGTTTAGATACAAAGGTGAGAGAAGCAGACCTAATTTATGTATTAGTATCTGTCAGCTAAACTGTTACTGTGTGTAAGATTGTATGTTATAGCAAAGGGAGCATATTGTATGTTGTGGTAGAGATGTTAGGCATAGGTGAAGATAGGCATATAGAAATAATGTGTGTCGCCTATTGCTACGCGGATTTTGATGTATGTAAATCGACGGTCAAGGCACAGCAATTTATTCACCTCAAACTTGGGTAACTAAACCGGTTACAAATACACGAACAAAATAACAGCTTATAACAGAGCTAATAACAAATGAAAAAGGGGAGAGGAAAGCACTTGTCTTGGGCGCCTTTCAAACCCTCTTTTCCCGCCAAATCCGGCTTCCTGCCGAATCCTGCGGTAGTCGATCGTGGAGTAGGCCATCCAAGACACCTTTGAATTCGAAATGGAGTAGTAAGCGAAAACAAATCCAATACGAACAGAAGAGGGTATTAGGTAATCTTCAGTAGTCTTCAGAGTCAAGCAAACTGGAAACAAAACCAGCAAAGAAACGAGAGCTGATGGGGGCAAACTCCAAAGATAGCATTCACTCAATACCATTCAGTAGTACTAGTTCGTGGAGTGGGCCATCCACGACAATCCTGGCCACCCCATATGTTACCACGTTCCATTCTCTGCCATTCGCGGATAGCATCTTCAAGCCGTAGGTGCATTTGCTCTCTAGCCTCAGGAACCGGACGCACTGCTGTGTGATACCCCTCAACGGGGATAAGGTCTTCGAAGGGTGTGTTGTAGATTCTGACGCAGTACCAGCATTCTTTTTTCATCAGGCCGACATGTTCGCCTATCGCCACGCGAATTTTGATCTGTGTATATCGACGGCCAAAACACAGCAATTTATTCGCCTCAAACTTGGGCAATTAAACCAGTGACAAATACACGAGCAAAATAACAGTTTATAACAGAGCTATTGACAAATGAAAAAGGGGTGTGGAAAGCACCTGTCTTGGGCGCCTTTCAAACCCTCTTTTCCCGCCAAATCCTGCTGCAGTCGATCGTGGAGTAGGCCATCCAAGACACCTTTGGATTCGAAATGGAGCAGTGAGCGAAAACAAATCCAATACGACCAGAAGAGGGTATTAGTTAATCTTTAAGGTGAGTTCAATAGCCTTCAAAGTCAAGCAAACTAAAAATAAAATTAGCAAGAGAAAACGAGAGCTGATGGGAGCAAACTTGAATACGTCCCAACGACAGCATCCACTCAATACCATTCAGTAGTAGATCGTGAAGTGGGCCATTCACGACATAATGAAACATTGAATAATGACTATGAGAAAGAAGTGTATGATAGGTTGTAGTACCACAATTATTTCTTAGCTGATACCTCTCTTAAGTATTGTGTGCTATCCAACAAACATCTGTAGCTGATGGATATGCTACTATAAAAATATTTTACAATATTGATGATGAACATTTCTGCGTTCAATTTGAACCAACTGTTCCATCATTTCTTCACTTTTCAAGTGAAGGCTGGTGAAGTACATGTGCTAGCTGTCCTAGGAGTCTCGGGATAAGTGTTCGACACCTTATTTTGATTAATGATATTAGGTTCGCCATGTGGAAGTCTGATGATCTTGAAGTTGAAATAATCGGTCGCCAAATAATGTAGTAATTATTTTGTGAAGAACTATAAATTTCACATTGAGAAAATCGTGGTAATAGCTTCGTTATCTGCAACTCTATTACCTCCGTTTTTCATCTTACATGTTTTACGTAGAAGTCTATGACGTTCACAGTCGTTTTACTCACACATTTTCCTGATGCTTTTTCTTCGATCTCCATCTATTCGGCATTTGGTACCTTTCGACAATATATCCAAGAGGTGTACTTCTTTCTTCTTCTTTTAAGCCAAGCTTCCAGTGACAGTGTGGTAGCTCTTAATGGTACACTCCTGTAAAGTTATTGTATTTGAAGCTCATGCTAGGCAGTGCTTCATTACATTTAGATTATTGTAATCAAAGATTGTCTGCTTCATTAAAATTGACAAATATTACTATTATGAGTTATTTCTTCATTGTTTGGAAGTTCACTGAATAAGATCGCTCGACATGATTTCAATAATGAAATTTCCCCACGGAGTTTGGTTGATAATCTGAGTTTACAGCATAATATTTATATAATAGGTATTGTTTTTCGCCCTACCATCACCTGTATCACCTGTACTTCGTTGATCAACGATTTCCTCGAGCAGGCGCCTACAACGTCTCCATTTATCCCTGTCGCAAGTCAGAGTAGTCCACTGAATCGTACTCGCTCGAGGGAAACGGTACAGAACATTCTTTCCGTTCCTTTCGTTCAGATCTTTCGTAAAAAAACTTTCCATTTCGTTAGCGGCCGTCCTGGTGTTCGCTTGACCTCCCAAGGGATCCAGTCCAAACCGCTTTGGTCCAACGGTCATATATCGCATGACGTACCCGACCCCCTCCCCGCAGGCCTACCACCTCAACGCGGTGGGTGGGTCAAACGTACGGCGTGTGGGCGTGTCCACTTTACCACTCCTATATGAAGAAAACCGGGTTTTGTATTTTCTGTGGTACTTCATCGTGTGCTTCAATGCAAAGTTCCGGTATTTTCCAGTTTTGCGAGGCTTTATACTGGCTGGCTTGTCGCTTCGCGTTCAAGGCTGTGATTAGGTTATGGTCGTGGAAGTAGAGGGATGGCGGCCCCCTTGCTTGAGTCCCCCTTATCCGTCCGCCCGCGGTCGCGGTTGAATTCGTTTTTCACGCGTTAGCTTGCACACAGCAAGCCCCGATACAGAACGTCTAAATAATTGCGTTCTGGACTAAGGACAAGGACTCGCTCGGGGAAATTTTGCCTACCAAAAGGGAGGCAGCCTGTCGCCCTGCCACATACTTTCTTCTTTACCATCAGATGTCGGCTTGCACGGTCCGAAGGCTCTCTTCAGCATTTTCCACTGTTCGATGGTAACTTTGTCTTGAGCTTACATTATCCATTCAATTACATATATAAAAAAATACCTATGTATATGAATTAACGGCACATCCGCATGTCCACACGGTTAAGAGTAGGCCCCCACGTGCTAGAGCCTGGCAAGCTACACGTGGATATTCATATGCCAGGAACAGTAATAAAAATGGGCCTCATTCACCAAAAGCTGAGGGGCTTCCTGATGCGGCAGTGTTGGGGGCAAATAGGCTGCTAAAATCTCAGGGCCACGCCAGACTGCTTAAAAGGGGAAGGACTAAGAAGGTGATCTATACTTTCACTGTACGAACGCGTGCAACGATGATCTGATGATGCAAGCAAGGAAGATCAAGTGCGACGTCATCGGACTGAACGAGACGAGAAGGCACCGCCCGCTGCATGCCACTTTTGAAACTGGAGAAGAACTGTTCCTCGGAACACGCGACAGCAGAGGCGTTGGTGGAGTAGGTGTCCTCGTCAACACGCATTTGCCCATGGACATCGATTCGTCGAAGGCTTGACACCCGAATCGGACATTTGCGATTGAGAAGATGTGGCTCAACCCCAGCTCTATCTTCGTTGCTTTCGCACCAACGTCGAGCTACAACAAAGAAGAGCTGGATGCGTTCTATGTGGATCTAGAGAGGCTTTATAGAGGAGGCCATACCTTCCTCAAAGTCATCGTCAGTGATTTCAACGCCAAGATTGGCCCCATAATAAGGCTTAAGAGCTCTACATAGGGACTCACGGAATGGAATGGAATAAGCAGGGTAAAAGGCTGTCCGAGTTTATCATATCGGCCCACACTATCCATGGTAACTCGCAGTTCCAGAAGCCCTCTCGTTCCCGGTGGACATGGGAGCCACCTGGTGGGCTTAGATGGAGTAAAAGAAGTGATGTATGCCCTGGCAGGTTCAGCGATTTTTAGAAAAGTGCGAGGGAAGCACAGGTACGAGGTAAAATTTTGTGAACTGTGGAAGTCCTGCACATGACCCGACAATCTTGCAGACTTAAAAATAAGTCTGATCACCTCAGCAGCACAACTGTCGGTGAACAATACTACCTCGTTTACGATCTTCCTAATCTTTACCCTCATAACATTGATGACATGTGAGGCATTTAAAATTTTTGATCTTGCAACAGACAGCGGAATGTAGTCCAAGACATTGCGCATTTTGACTAGGTTCCGCCGTTTGATACGGTTTATTTCTTGCAAGAACCACATGTTTTAGGGCAGACTTGATTAACCTCATCTTTCCATGCCGGGTGTTCGCAAAGGCCAGTTGCTTTCACTGTTGGACAGTCACCTTCTTGATAATCTTTGCATAGCTGAAATCTTTTGAAGCTTGCTGAGAAAACCGTAGAACAATTTGTGCAGTGAATAACTCTCAACTTACTTCCAAGTTTCCGTTCCCCCTTACTTTGGCGACCAGCGATTTGATGTTTGACATGATTCCACTTGCCATTCCTTCATGGAAGTTGAGCATCAGAGATAAGCAAATGAAGTAGTAGAACCACATTGTTGGATACTGACTGTTATTCTGAATATGAACAGTTTGAAAGGGGCACTTGAAGTGCATACGTAAAGATCTGAGGATTCTACTTGATATGAAACCATCCATTCTGGAGAAAACGAGGTCTTTAACCGTTATTATACCTCTTGTATCAGGGAGGGAGCCATCAAAACTGTTTTGCTCAAAACAACTCACAGAGCCGATTGTTTTGCTTGGTCCTCAGGGAAGTCAATACTTACAGTGCCAGAGAGGATTATGGAGAGGCCATTGCAAAATGTTGCTTCCAAGGATGGTTATTATGTTGCGCAGCCTCAGAATCGATAAGTCAAAACTCCCCTCTTTTTTCATAGGGAAAATTCAGGCTGTTATGGAATTTGAGAAAGCAATACGATTAAGCCGACACTAAAAAAGCCTAATATGGTACCGATTCACGCGCGCTCTTCAGCCTGTAGGTGACGCAAGTTTTTGAATTCATTCTGCTTAATTTCGATTTCCCATCGGAACTGAAGGACATGAATGCCTCTGGTGAAGCGAGGCTCATTTATTTTTAAAAAAATATCACAATTCAAAGCGCCTAAAAGATGATTATCAATAATCATTCGGGCGTTAAGTTGATGAATGGCGAATTCGCTACAAGCGGCGGACTAAGTAGCCATTTTCTCTTCATATTGCATTAACAGAATGTATCAAACGTATCAAGGGTCTGAGAATTGCCCTTCTCTCTATATTCTTAAAAGTTTTGGAGGAGCGATGAAAACACAGGAGAATGATCAATTCCCAGCACTTAGCAGAAAAGAAGCTTTAATACGAGTGGCGTCAATCACTAGATAGCTAGCCCTATATAGTGACTTCTCTATAGATAATGTTTGCTCACTGCCGTTCATAGAAAGCTTCAGAAAAGTGCATGTCACCCCAGGGTAAAGAATTTCAGCTGCAGATACGCATGAGCTCTTTCCCCATTCACTTTATCGTTCTGTAAATGCACGCTCTACTGCGATGCTCGTTGCGATCACGACGTCATATGGTTTTCTTCTGTTTTGTAACTGTAGCTTCTCAATCACGTGGAATTTCTCGAAAAAAGACGACCTGCTGTTTCCACAAGAATGCGGACAAACTCCGAAGGGCGCGGGACTGGATAACGGAAAACAAAAAAGAGACCTGCAGCTGAATCGCAACTATCCATGAACGAAGTGCCCTCTCAAACACCCGGATATACCGCTGTACAAGTAACCAAGGGATGCTCTGTAAACATTTTCAACCATAGCCCACACAGAGCTTTCTCTCAACAATGTGCTTGAAATCCTGATTCTCTCTTTTTCCGTCTTTCACAATCCTTTCGGAGTACTCATTACTAGAGAGACAACTGTGGGGACCTCGACTATTTTTCTGACATTCGCAAGGCAAGCGAAAACCCACTAACCGCTGGAAACCATGAAGCTAGGTGTTGGCGCATCAGTGTTGACGCGTGCTCTTGCGTTTAGTGTTCAAATAACCCGACGGCTTTTTCTCGATCACACTTGTTTTGCTGGAATAAAGTTGAAGTTGAGGTTTACTACCCAAAGACATGAAAATAATTTTACCAATGATTAGTCCGCTCTTGCATCTACGGTAATGGCTCTGAGCTCAGCAGAGAACGTCCTCACATCAGGAAAGTACTTCCAAAGGGGCATACCGCAAAAGCATAAATCTTCAGCAGCTTCAGCATCAGCATCATAAAAGCAGCAAGAGTAGCTGGATTTGAAAGTTCTGGACTGTGTTGTGTTGCCCATTAAGATAAATCACTACTCAACCAGCGATGTCATTGCTGATGAAAGCTCTCTTTTTTCTCGCGCTGGAAAAAATCCTCATGAGAATAGATGGGATGTCTTCGGGGATGCTCTTATAGAACGAAGATTTCATTTGCTGCTTGCTCACTTCTTATAATTTTGTGGACAAATGATGTCAGTTCCAGAGGTGGTTGCAAAGAAATAGAGGGAAAAGCTTCGGATAGAGAGCACTACTATGTTTATTTGTTTATTTATAAATTTGACAGAATGCGCCTATCCTAGTGTGATGCACAGGTAACAGATAACCACTCGCCAACTCTGAATTATGGATGAGAAATTTTTACCCTTGAATTTTGAAGTGAAACGAGCAAGTAGGGACTTCTAAAGCTGAATTTTCGTCCTATCAGCACCACACAAACTATATATAATGAGCATTTTAAGAGTACGTAGAATAGGACCGCTGGGGTGTTCCCCAAGTGAAATAATTTTACCCTTATTCATCACTGTTATGAAATCTACAATCTGCTGATGTTTCTCTGATTTGTTTTGGCGTTTCGGACAGAGAACAATTCCATTTTTTTTCTGAGTTCCAGAACTATTTCTGGATAGTTCTTACTGAGGTCTCGAGTCCAACTTTGCCGGAGCTGGCTATTACACTTTATCCCAACTGCATTTCAGACATATTATCCCGCGTGGTGCCAAGCACATCTATTCCTATGAAATATTTGGACGGCGTAGTAAGCACCCACACTACAGTACACGTACACCAGGAACCGATTCAGCCATCGAATTCCGACCACGTTGGTCATTATACCCTTTTATTTCTCCTCGAGAGGTAGAACTGTCGGCTTGCAAAGTCGTGAATTGACCGGATACCCATTCGAGAACCGTTGTTTCGCAAGATGTAGCAAACGGTGGCTTTATCTTCATAAATGCGCATACTCAACGTCAAAGCAATTTTGCCCATTATATCGTTCAACATAACCAAGCAGAATCTCAAGAAAGAACAGTGCCTATACCGTGAAAGGGATCGGTCAAGTGGGTAAATGATGCGTTTGTTCATCAGCATATCCTAGGAGAGCTTCCTAAACGAGGACATTTGCCTAAGGAGCTCGCTAAACCAGCGTTTTGTGATCGTCTCTGTTCATCGAAACTTACAATTAGTAGATACTGGAACATATAGGCTCCTGCATATTTAGTGGCTTATTAAGTTCGCCCAAAGAGTCTCATGGGTAATGCTCGAAGTGCATAAGCGCAGCTGTCAAACACCAGTTGACTCATCTCGCGATCAGAAGTTCTCGTCTAGTTCTCGTTCTCGTTGGTCACTAAGCAAGCGTGCGATTTTTCCGAAGTGAAAACTTAATGAGTAGCCTGTAAGAAAGCAGTAGCTATGTTGATGTTAACATGAAGTTCGAGGTGGGGCGAGTGGGACAAGAAAAGATTTCTCCTGCTTAGCCGTTTCCTTGTTCCAGCTCTCTCTCCTAGCTTCGTGTCTAGCTTAGAGTAATGCGAAGTCACAAAATCTTCCTTGACAGTATTCAAGTATGGAGTGTTCAGCAGTGAACTGCATCTTCTCCGTAATTTTTGAGAAACAGAAACTATAAGAAAGCAGTCTGACTGTCTTTGTATCAAATCCGGAAGAAGGGGTGGGGGGAGAAGGATGGAGGATAATTCTTCAAAGGAGCTGTAAAGTATGAATGTCGTGGTTCTTGTAGAACACAGGCATATCTGTAGGTAGTTCGTCGAACCTTTGTATAACATAACATCCCGTTAGTGATCAATTTGCTGAGTAATGTCACCGATCGTTCTTTTCATGAGCAAGAGTCGTCCAGTGAACTCTAGTGACTTAGGGCTAGTCATTCTTTTTACTGAGCTTCTGTGAGGTAAAGTCTGACGAGTGAGCATGTGGCGTCTTTGTTCCTTTTATGCTTTGAAATTGTAGTGGCCTTTCGATTGCGTGTACTGTTCATACAATTGCTTGCAGTATCCAGCCAATGTACAAGCCAGTGCTTTCATCCTACTGAACGAATCTAGTATCCGGAAAGTGAACGGCCTGGCTGGTGTGGGCGAGTGTTGATCTCCGATTCGAACCAGCGCGTTTCAGCTGCTGCTACATCGCCCTCTTCATGTTTGATTGGATTGTAAAAAATGCGCACGTGGCAGCATCTATGTGTGTATCAAAAGCGCTTGTAATGTAAATGCCAAAATACTACACTGTTGAGATTTTGGCATTGCCGCTTCCATCAGAGTTCGAAAGCAATGTTGTGTATTTTATACGGCTTAAATGTACATTGCTGTAGCCCCCACTGAAGTAATGAACCAGGGAACGCACTTCAGTTTTCATAACCCTCGACCAGAAGTTGATAGCCAATGAAAACTATGGCGAAAGGTGTAACTTCTGTAATGAGGAAGGATGAGAAATACTAGTGAAGCCATAGTATTTTTGAAGAAACATACCTTCGACAACTGAAAACAAGTATCTCGATAGTGCAACTTAGAAAAAAATAAATTTTCAGGATCTCTGCATATCTCTAGGTAGGAGAGTAATGATGCATATACATGTTGGTAACTTCTTTTTTCGAAATCTTGAGCAGATGAAAATTACTGTCTTTTGTGTAGCGTCTGTTCCCAAGTGTAAAGGAAATGCCGTTGTAGCTGGCCCATCTTCGCCTTCATATCATGTGTTGTGGTGGATGGGGATCATGGTCCGGCTAGTAGTAGGTAGTAAGTCAGGCAGCGATTAGCCTACGTGGATCGTTCGAGCATGTGATCAGTCAATCTGCTTGAAAAGCAAACCCATCATGGTGCTCAAACGCATTGAGCGAATTGGCTACAGCCTGAATTAACCTATCCTCTGCTCTGTCACTGAGGATGCCAAGCATTTATTAATGCGACCCTTTACGGCTCACAATCAGAGGACCGGGCTCTGAAGCCTAGAGGCTATTGAATCCTTTGGAGGAAGGCTTCGTGGAGAAGAGTTTTCACCGCTGCAGCTTTTCTACACTTATATTATATTTGTTCATGAAGGGTTGTTTGATCCAACATCACACCTGCATCTCCATCTTTATCCAGTTCTGCTGTGTTGTCATAAACTAGGAAATATAGGCAAGCTCAAACTCATCACTTTTCATGTCAAATATGAAGATATACCTCTTTCTTTTGCGATTCCCTTGAATACGAACGCTTCTCAATGAACACCGCAGCATGATTTATTAGATTAGTATATTCTAAATAAGTATTCTCATTCACAAATCCACAAGTAAAATTCTTCCTTTCATAGTGCTTAACGTAATGATAATTCTCAGAAGAATCGAATATGTTGCTTACAACTAGTCCCAGTTTGTACCTAACATGAATCTTGTAGACCTAGGAAATATCGATTCCAGTCGACACTATGCGTACAGTATGGTTCTCGTTGTGAGTATACACAGTAGCGCTCGAACGTCTTCGGCCAAACGCTTTTTTGGTTCATAGCTTTTTCATTAGTGGAGCAAATCAAATCGATTTTGTTATTTTTAGCTAAAACATATTTCACACTATCCAACACACACTGCAACCCAGGAATATTCACATAACTGTGAGCAAGGTGTTCATGCTGTAGCAGATTCCACTGAAAGCAAAGTTAGTTACGTTTGCAGTTGTTCGCACCTTATGTGCGTTTTTCTCCTCTACTGTGTGAAGCATAGTTTGGTGGTGTCCTACGAATGATCTACAAGGAATATGCTTAATTCTTTTTAAAACCACTACTTATGATCTTCAATGCTTCGCTGCCCTTCTCCGAAGTTCATTCGTTATGAAAGGAACCCATTGTAATTGCTATTCCAAAAAACAGTTATTCTTTTCCTCTTTATTCTTTTCGTCCTATCAACATTATACCACCTTCAGGTAAAGTGCTGGAGAAGGTCACCCGTGACATAATCATTGGATGGTTTGTTAAAGAATTGTTTATTACTTTTGAGCAGCACGATTTCGTGGCTGGAGCCTCTACTGCTACTTAGCTGGCTGACTGTTTTTTTGACTGGAGCATGACTGCCAATGCCGGAAATTCAGTGGACGTTATTTATTTTGACTTGTCTAAAGCGTTTGATAGAGTCGTTCATCATAAACTGTTATTGAAACTGCAACAGCTAGGTGTTGAGGTATAATTTTTAAGGTGCATCTGCTCCTACATATGAATCGGATAGGACAATGTGAGTCAGAGTCGGAAACAGTGTATACTCATGATTTACTGAGAGAATCAAAATTCATCATTCAACTGAAGTACGCATGTAAGTGGATAATAAGGAAATTTATGGCGTATATAATGTTGAAAACCAAGATGAGGTATTTGTGCTCTTTCCCAATCCGTTTTCAAAATGATGGAGTGGGCCTCGGCTTGAAATATACCTGTTAGTCTATCCAAAACAACTGTTCCACATATTGGTAAGACAAAATACAAGAAATATAAATTTGGTAGCTATGGTCTCAACTAAGCTTATGAACAACGTGATCTAGGAAATTTCGTGAACTATGACCGTACCCTTGAATAACATATAAGGAATGTAGTTCACAAGGCGTTCTCTGTACTTTCGCAATCTGCAGTGTACAAAGCAATGACTGCTCATTTTACTTAAACTGTACAAGGCCCATGTCATCCCCATCTTGGAGTACAGGTGCAGAGTCCGGCATGCGTAAGTGTCAAATGCAAATTGAAAAGGTGCAACAAGCGTCCACTAGGAGTCACTGTATAGGAGCGTATCCAATTCCGGTAATACTTTTATGCCAGCTTACGACGAAAGGTCAAAAAGCTTTCTTCTTCATAGACGCGTTCTCAACGATCTAGTTTTATGTTTCAAGCCTCTGAGGGGCGGGTTGAAGATGAAAGCTAGCCGGTACTGGATCTTTAAACCTTGCAGAGGCCGGGACACTGAACTTCCCCTCTAATATGTGAGGATTTGCAGATATTACAAAGTCATAACCCTCGGCTCGCTTTTCTTTCGAGGTGCCAGATGGTTGCATATGCTCCCACCTAGCATTCTAGGAGCTAAAAACATTTCGCTTTTCAATAAGAGACTCAACCAAATAGATTTACTCCCTATTCTTGATATTGCAGATCTCTAGTTTCCTAATCCACCCTGGGAGTTTTCCCTATATTCCCGTAGTTCTTCAGTACGAATATTGTTTTTTTCTGAAGTTTAATGCATGAACCTATCTTCTTTTCTATGTCTCTTTATAGGTTGCTTTTACTTGATTTCATTTCCCATTTTTGGCTTCTTTTTTGTCTTTGTTATTTCTTTGAACTTCTTTTTTTAGTGTTCTTAACTTGCGGTCCTTCGCCACACTTGC